>VXBN01007266.1:1099604-1154139 GCA_013397395.1 Sinosuthora webbiana | reverse complement strand
ACAGCGCGGGCAGCGGGCCGGGCCGAGCGGCGGCCGCGGGGGGAGCGCGCAGGTCCCCGCCGTGGGGAGGAGAAGGGGCAGAAAGCGGGGGCAAGGCGGCTTTTCCCGGGAGCGGCGAGGAGCGGGGGGCACCGTTCGGCTGGCGTTGAGGCAGGTGCGCTCTGGCCGCGGCCGTGCCCTGAGTCACGGCGGCCGCACCGCAGTGCGCCGCGCCGCGCGGGCCGGGCGGGGGAAGGCGGCCGGGGCACCGCGGGACACCGGGACCGCAGCGATGCGCCTTGTGGTCCCCTTACCCCTGCCCGCCCCCCTTTGCCCCGCGCTGTCACCTGCGGTGGCAGCAGCGGCGGGGCCTGTCCGCCTGGCTTCTCCCCGATGGGACTGCAGAGAAATTCTGTTTCACAAGCGCGCGCTGAGCCTTCCGCTGTGCTGGAGCACTTGCTCTTCCTTGTCATTGAGACGGCTCGGATGCTTGACTTACGGGACTAACTTAGAAAATTCAGTTTAAGAGATGTTTTCTCCTTTAATTTCTTCTAAGCCATCTTGTGAATTGGTGTTTGTATACACAGTAATTGTTTTCCAATTTCTGAATTTCCTGATGTTTCACGCAGAGATATTATTCATTTCCCCAAAAACAGATGCATTGAATAACTACTGTTTTGCTGGCTCTGATGATTTTTATTCATCTGCCCTTACATTTATGCTGGTCATGACTTGGTGTTGCTAAAAGGCAAAGCTGTTTCCCTCTGCTGACACATGGGTGACTGAGGACTCCTGGGAGATGGAGAGATTCCCAGCGTGGCTCTGTTTGCTGTCCAGAAGGGCTCTTGCTGTAACCACCAGACTTTTTTTAAGGCTCTTTTGGACAGGTTTGAGATTTTTGTTTGATGAGGTTTGGGGTTTTTTATCAGTAGAAAAATTAACTAGACTGAAGGCTGAGAAGCATTTAAATACTTTTTTTTTTTTTGCAGTGAACCCATCTTTTCAAGTCCACAGTCACTGTCCTGAGAGGAAAAAGCTCCCTGCTAACATGGTTAAGGTCTGCCATGCTAAAATCTTATAGCTGCAGGCAGAATTAAGGGCAGTGACTGTTTCACTACAGTTTTATCAGATGTAAAACTTGTTATCCGAACACCTTTAATATTTTGGAACTTTGAATGCCACTTGGGCTTTAAAGACAAACACAATTCATGTCCTCCTCGCACAAGTATGGTCTCTCTCTCCCTGCTGTGTCTGCTTGATGCCTCCTTGGAATATCCCACTCTGCAATAGCAGAGGTTTTTTAGTGGGAGCTGCGACTGTAGTTCACAGTCTGTGTGCAGAAACCTGTCTGAGAACTCCTGCTTTGGAGCTGCTTATGTTTAAAAAACTCCTGACTTTGCCATCTCAGTGCTGCCTGTGGATTGCAGCAGCCATGGAGACCTGAGCCACTGCTGCAGGCACTTGGTGAGTTATTGCCTGTGTCAGCCCCTCAGTGAGAGGGACAGATTTTGGGAGAGGAGAGGCAAAAGCTCCTGTAGAGCAGCCAAACCTCTTGCAACGCCATGAGAGAGGAGAAAGGAGAGCAGTCTGGCTCCAGGGTTACTGGGGAGCTGCTGAAAGAGAAGAAGCATTTGAGACATTTCTTTTTTGTTAGGTGCATTTGTAGCTGTGAGAAATTGGGAGGCCTGTTGAATGCTGCAATCAGAGAGGAGACTCATGTGAGCCTGTCAGGGCTCAAATATCAGTTCTGAGAATAAAAAACTCAGAATGAAAATCCTCCCTTGGAAAGTGCAGTCATTTTTCTCTCTCGTGTTTCCCTGTTTTTCCTGGCCGGTGCTTTCAGTTTGGTACTGAAGCAAGTCTTGAAACCTCGGTTCATCATGGGGCACTTTGCTTTTAAATAGAATAAATTTGTAATACCTCTTTATGCCCTCAAATTAGGGAAGAAGCATGAGCAAGATGAACTGCATCCTGCTGACCGCCTGCATTGTTCTGGTTGCTTTTTGTGGCTCTGGTGAGTAGAAGAGGGAGACTTTGTGGTTTTAAGTTATGACAGAGGCTGAGAAAATCGTGGGGAAAAATACCAGAGGGAGGAACACCAGGTAGAAAAGCCTGGATTGTTTAATTCCACCGTGGGGAATGTTAGTAACCATCGGAGCAGGGCTCAGTTTCTGTTCTGATTGTCTTGGGTCAGGAGAGAGACTCAAGGGCGGGATGTGCTGCTGATTAACACAACAGAAAACTGGTATTTTGCTGCTGGAAAATGGGATTCCTCTTGTGTGAGCTGGAAACCAGTGTGTAGTGTAAGAGGGAAAGGAGATGGAATTAAAAAAATGGATGGAATAAAACTCAGCTGCAAGTATCTGTCATTGCCTGGGAAAGGCAGTCTTCAAGAGCAGATAAAAGGAGCAAACATTTAATACCTTGTTCTGCAGGCAGATAATGGTAAGTGTTTTTAAAAGTGACATAAATACATGCTTCAAGATGTGCCTATCAAAACTGCCAGCCTCAACTGGTTCACCGACATAAGCTTGTCAATTTTAACTGAAGTCTTGAGTTCAACAATTTTAGCTGAAGCCTTGAGCTTAATAACCAGGCATATGTTTCCTGACAATTAGATAAGTGATTCTTCTTCTTTTTTTTTCTTTTCCTTTTTAATGCTGCTTATGCTGTCTCAGTAGTTTATTAGTGAGTGAAGATAAACCCTTGTTGTCTTAGGTTACGCCTTAAGATGTTACCACTGTGACAACAGCCCTACCCTGTGCAGGACCAACAGCACCTGCCTAATGAACGAAGACACTTGCCTGCAGCTGAAATTCGGTATGTACAGTGTCCCACAGACCTAAAATAGACCCACTTGGATCAGGTTTCGTTGCCTGGACACCTCTAATCTGGCCCTAGCATGCATTTCTCAGCCTCACTCAAAAGGAGCTTGCAAATACTCTTGAAGGCCGTGCTTATATCCAAGCAGTAAGGTAATGATTTGGAGAGGTGAGTTGTAGAGCATGTACATAGATAGCTGTATATTCAGATTTTAAAAATAAGCCAACAAACAAACAAAAACCCACCCAAGGGGGCTGGAAAAAAAAATAAAGGCAGCATTGAATTTAAAATGCAATTTGTTACTCTTTGAAAACAGATAAAGCATGCGTGGCTCACAAAACAAAGCTGCGGATGAACGGCTCCATCATTTATGAATTGAAACTATTAAAATAAATTCCCTTTTCCTGGGGGGGACGTGATCTGTGTCTCAGGAAGGACATCTTCAACAAGATCAGTTTGTTCAGAGTCTGGCCTTGAATGTTCCCAGGGATGGGACATCCACCACCCTTGTGGACAATCTGTGCCAGTGTTTTACCACCCTTATCTGCTCTTCTGGCTCTGTCTTCTGCACGTTCTTCCCTGAGAGCTTTGCCAAGTGCTGGCCCAGGCTGCTCAGGGCAGCGCTGGAGTCCCCATCCCTGGAGGAGGGATTTAAAGGCCACGTGGATGTGGCACCTGGGGATTTGGGTTAGTGGAGGGCCTGGCAGTGCTGGATTAAGGATTGGGCTCGATGATCTCAGAGGTCTTGTTCAGCCTAAATGATTCTGAGCTGGCTGGTGATGGCAGCTATCACTCCAGCTCCACCCTGTATTTCCCAGTGGGTGAATTGGATACACACCGCTAAATTCCTAGGGAAGGCAAATTTGGAAACTTCTAAACACTTAAGAAAGCAAGGACATGGCTGGGGCAAAACCAAAACTAGTAAGGCAGATGCTGGGGGCACAAATGCCCCATGAACTACAGGACACAAGACTTTACAGAAAGTGTCCCTTCTTGGGAGGCTGAGAGGCCAAGCCCAGTGATCCCTCCCTGAAATTTCATGGCACATTCTCATTCCCAGTTTGCTACGAAACTGTGGGTGCATTTTATACCTTATTATCCACTGCTGTGCAGGGTGCAGTGGGTGTGGCTGTGGTCAGACCTTCCACTCTGTACAGAGTGTTTCTTGCTAGGAGGTTCGTGCTGGGTTTGTGCAACGCATTTTTGGGTGTGGGGTAGGAGAACCTGACCCTGCAGCTTCTGCCTCCCTCCACTGGCCCTGATGCCATCATGGCAACACAGACCACGGGGCCTCCAGCCAATTTCTGTGTCTGCACCACGGGCACTGTCACAGATTGGGCTCTGCCTTCTCCTCACTGTTCCATTCTCTAACAGTGGCAGTCTAAGCACTGCTTCTCTCTCCGTACCACAAATGGTGTTACTGTCAGTACTCTCTTAATCTGCTTAAACTTTTTTGTTTCGTAGGTAAATTGAGAACTTTCTCCTGCTGGAAGTCATCCCAGTGCAACGTGAATGAAATTGCTGATTCCTTCCTGTTGGATAATTTCGATTACTTTTGTTGCCACCACGACCTGTGCAATGAGGGTGCAATTACTGGGGTTAACAAAGCAGCCTTCAGTGTTGCTTCTGTAGTGGCTGTGTTATGGATGCTCCTGTAATAACCCTGATTTGTAAGTTGTCCTTTCCAGACGAAGTTACACAGAACCATTAACTCTTTTCTATATTGCGTATGTTTCAGCTCCCGCCCATAGGCAGAAACATTCCCTTGTAGTTTTGTTTCTCAAGGTTCTGTCTGTTAAATCACTGTCTCCACTCACGGGGAGGAGATGTGTGTTGTTACCAGTTGTTGGGTGTTTTGGTCTGTCCCCCTGTCAATGGGGAAGGGCAGCTCTTGTGAAATCGTGGTGTGGAGAACCTGGGCAAACTCCAGGGGGTGATGTGAAGGGGAGGGAACACCACAGCTTTTCTCCTGGAAACTGTACGTTTTTTTTTTCCTGCCCTGTAAGCTGTCATTATTTTTGACTGGCATTTCTGTGGGTTTTGATTTGTTTTGCTTTGGATCCTCCTTGTCACAAACCAAGCAGTGGATTTGACCTCAACACAAGACGTGTTGGATCACAAGTGTACCTTGCTGCAGCCTTTGTGATGAATATGGAAATATTCAGCTTCAAGTCATGTAAACACTTTGTTCCCATCACTGTACCTTTTCCTTTCCTACAAGCCAACGGTATAACCTTGTCAAGTGCTGTTATTTTGGGAGAGAGCATCTCTGTTTCTTAAACCAAAACCAAAACACTGCTCTAAGTGAGAAACACTTCTTTTTTTTTTTTTAATATATATATTTCTGCGAGCACGTAGACAACATGTGATAGCTCCTTTTTTGATTTTCCTCATACATTATCCATGCTTAAGGTTTTAAGTGAGCATGTGCTTTGCACTGAATATTTACTGGTATCCTGAAAATCAATTATAAAATGCTAAGGAGTTGAAATGGCACATGGAGGTTACTTGCCCACCTAGTTAGCTTTTGGGTTTTGTTGAAAACAGTGACGTGTAAACTTAGCCCTTCAAGCTTGCACCTAAGAGTATTAAAATCTTGCAGAACTTTCTTTCCTTAAATGCCAATGCACAGCATAGGTGTGTATTTATATAGCATGAATAAAACCTGCTCCATCTGTAGGTGTGAGGAGTCAAACACTGAAATACTTACATTGCTCTGCTCCGTGGTGGAGACAGACCTTGGGACATCTCCGGTACCTGGGGACCCTCTCAGTCAGGTGGGATGCCAGATCCTCCTTTTTCTTCTTTTGGGGCTGCTGGCATATCCCTGCCAGAGTTGTGTCCATTGCCAATGGGATGTCCTCTTCCTGAGGACCCTCGCTTGTGCTCTCGACACCAGTGACGCCAGTGACACCAGTGACCCCAGTCACAACAAGGGTGTGGTTCCAAATCCCCGATGTGTTCCACAATGTACCTTTTGGTTGAGCTTACTGTAGCTGTGAAAGTGTCCTGGGATCTCTCCCGTCACTCGAAATACGGAAGTCGTCCTGTCTTTGATTAATAAAAATGTCAGGAAAAGAACAGCTTGGAGTGTGTGGTGATTAATTGGTATTTACAGCTGGATAGGGCTCCAGTTGTTTCCGTGGGAGGTGCATCCATGCTTCCCATCAAGAGACTCAGCAGGTTCCAAGCAGACTTCTCTCTTTCCTTTTTATTTCCCACCTGATTAAAAACAGGCACTGGAAGACAGCAATTTCTGCATGATGACTTTTTCCATTGCTGCAGCACCATTTGTCAAACTCGGGCTCACTTCAGGTGGGAAAGTATTAAAGCACTGACTCAGTGTAAATTGGGGGGAGGTTTGTAGCAGAGAGGTGTCTTTTGTTGGACAAGGTGATAGATTCCTTGTGCTTAAATCATCCTGATGGCAGCATTTTTTCTCTATTGTATTGTCAACGTCTCTTTTTTGATAGTGGTACTTTTAAACTTATTTCACTGCTGTGAGGCCTGCATATATAAGATACTCTCCTTTTTTGATATGTGCAAAAAGAAGCTCTGTATTTTGTATGTCTAATCTTCAATCATTTTTACTATTTTTTTGAGAGCCTTGAACACTTTGCCTAAATTATCATACTTTTTTTGTTTCTCTTCTAGAAGCAGCCTAAGCAATGAGGCCTTGTGTTTTAAACGTGTTACATTCTTTTTGTACAGATCAACCAGAACACGATTTAATTCCTGTGAGGCTTGCATTTTCTGAGTCTGGCTGTGCTGACTGCTGAGCCCTCTCCTGCAGTTTGCTGAACAGCGACTGCTCCCTGAACTTTAGCATTTCTCCCCCTGCTGCTGCTCTGATACGCCCAGGTTTGCTGGCCAGTCCACAAAGGAAATCATTAAAACCAAGAGAGGCGTTAAAACTTTAGTTCAAATATTAAAATATTAAAACTTGGTTCAACTCTGAGACCACCAGGACTCCCAAGTCCTCTGCAAAGCTGTTTTCCCCCTGGTCAGCCCCCGGCCTGTGCTGGTGCCTGGGGTGATTCCCAGCCTTTGGGGTGGGTGTCACAAAGTGGTGCCTGGAACCCAGGCACTCCTGACTTTGGGAACCTCAGTGGGAATATCAGCAAGGTATATTTTTTGTGGTTTGGCTGTGTCCTCTAAGACACAGGATAATGCGAGCTGAACTCAGGCTGGGTGGCTGTGCCACTGTGCAGAGGTGTCTGCTGTCCCCTGCAGTGGTCATCCAAGAATATTCTTCCCTACATCTACTTCTCAGTTGCTCTCATAACCATCAGTCTCTTTTGGGGGGGACACACAGGTTATGTAGGAACAAGAAGAAGGTAACAAATGGAAGCTTCAGCAACAGCAGGAATTAATTCTTGTGACCCGTTTTTCCCATTAATTCCTCCTCCAAGTCCTCATGTTGGTGGCCAGGTGTCCTTTGACTTGGAAGTCTCCTGGTACTGGTAGGACTGTGGGGCTGATACACCTGGTTGAGAAGAATTTGGCCTTATCCTGTTTGAAACCCTTCTCTAGTTTTACCATCCCTTGTCAAAGACGAGGTGGGATGTCTCCGTGTTATTTCAGGAGGCAGGGAGTTGTGAAAAGAAGCAGATGCACGGGGAAAAGCAGACAGGCAGAGCGAGCAATCTCCTCCCACTGCTTTTTGGGGTGAGAGGAATGAGGAGGCTGACCGGTGAGCAGCTTGATTTTGTCCAAAGGAGTTGCAAAGACAGCAGAATTGTCCCAGCAGGGAGCTGCACGGTGAGGAACTCGCTGTTGCACTAACTGGGGCATCTGGATACGGCTATTAGATAAATATTAAATGCATTTAACAACAGCGGTGTTCCTCCAGCTGGGAGAGAGTTTAATGTGTCAGAATATCCGTGTGTCTCCAAGGGCTTGGATCTCACTGGTAAATACAGGCAGTCCTAAGCTGGCATCACAGCAGAGGAGTTTGGCTATGCCTGAACATCCAAGAAAGCGTTGTCTGTGAGATGCCCACATTTATTGAGGCAGAAATAAACACACTGCGCTTTCTGACTCCACACAAGGTGAGTATTGCACTAGCAGCACAGTCCCAACACCATTCTGCTCCCAGCCGTGGCAGTGCTGTAGGATCCTGTGAGCTGGGCTTTATTCTCTGCTCTGTGGGATGAAGTGATGCTTGTTTGGGGGACCTGCAGCCCAGAACCCAGTGCCGGTTATCTCTACAAAGCTGCAGTATGCACACCGATAAAAGGGCTGTCTAAAAGATTATGAAATGCAAAATAAAAATGCTCCTGCTGTCAGATAGGAGGCGCAGCTTCCTTCTGTACCTGCGTGTTTTACCCTACAGCAAGCTGGAGGTGCTTTTCTTGTTTTTTTCTGTTTAGAAGAAGGATTTTCAATCCATCCCTCCCCCTGAAAGTGAGATCAATGCTGTTATGAAAATTCCCTTTCCTAACAACACAGCAGCCAGCTTTTCTACTGTGAAAGTGTTTTAACTTTATTTATAAACATCTCTCCATTGCATTATGCACTACAGTGTACTGAGGTGGTGGGATTTCGCTGGCATTGCTCACGTGCAAAACAAACTAAGGGGCAGTCCAACCTGGAAGGAAGGCCTTTGCCTGGGGGTAAATGCCTTTAAACTGAGGGAAGGCCAGTTTAGGGCGGACATTAGGAAGAAATTCTCTCCCGTGAGGGCGGTGGTTTAATGCCTTTAAACTGAGGGAAGGCCAGTTTAGGGTGGACATTAGGAAGAAATTCTCTCCCGTGAGGGCGGTGGTGAGGCGCCGGCACAGGNCGGGGCCGCGTCGGGGCTGAGGGCGCTCGGCGGGCTCGGGGGCCGCCCCTCCGCCGCCCCGCAGGTGAGTGCGGGCACCGCGGCCAGAGCCCTGCCCTCCGCCGGCAGCCCCGCCCGCGCCTCGGCCGGTGCGAGCCCGCCCCGCCGAGCCCCTGAGGGCGGCGGGGGGCGTGCCCTCCCTTTGCCGGGCGCCGCTNGAAATTCTCTCCCGTGAGGGCGGTGGTTTAATGCCTTTAAACTGAGGGAAGGCCAGTTTAGGGTAGATATTAGGAAGAAATTCTCTCCCGTGAGGGCGGTGGTTTAATGCCTTTAAACTGAGGGAAGGCCAGTTTAGGGCGGACATTAGGAAGAAATTCTCTCCCGTGAGGGCGGTGGTGAGGCGCCGGCACAGGTGAGCAGTTAATAAACACGCGGTGATTTGTAGGCCGACGTACGCCCGGCTCGCAGCGCCCCGATCCCTCACAGAAAAACGGGAAAAAAGTTCGGGAATACCGGGAGAGCGGTAGGGCGGAGCGCCGTGTGGGCGGTCCNGCCCCGCCGAGCCCCTGAGGGCGGCGGGGGTCGTGCACTCCCTTTGCCGGGCGCCGATGGAGCCGGGCAGGAGGGGTTGGGAATGTGGGGAAAGGGTGGAAGTGAGTCGTTGGTGTTCTCTGCGCCCCACATGCACCTGCGCCGCTCTGGTGGGCTGTTCCTGCACTGGGTCGCTCTTACAAAATAGGGCTTCCCTTGTATTATATATATTTATTATGGAAAGTAAGTAACAATTCATATTGATATTTAGATGTGGTCAGTGTAACTAAGAAATCGCGTTTATAACAGGTGCAAGTAACAGCCGTATGAATGTCTCAATATGTTTTTACAGGGTATATGTTGTTTGGTTAACGCTGCCTCAGTTTGTGCTCTGTGTTGTATATTCATGCAGATTTTGTCAAGGTTTTGTCCAGGAGCTTTTAGTTCGTATATGGCACAGATCTTTTGAAAGCAAACTAATTTGTTCAGCAGAAGAGCCAGCATCTCGGTGGGTAAAAGCAAAGGTGTGCAGGTACTAGGAGAAAGCAGTTAAATGGAAATGGTTTTCTTTCAGTGGATGTGTTTCCAACACCGAATTGTTTTGGTTTAGAATAGTGTTAGGCTTAGCTGGGTTGTTTCACAGTTTGTTTTTCTGCTGTGGCAGAGAGGAGGGAGGGGACTGCCATCACCTTCCTCAGCAGTGGGAGCTGGAATGAGCTGCTGCCCGGCTCTGCCATGTGCCCCTTGTGCTGGGCCCTGTGGCCTCTGACTCAGGGCACTGAGGAGGCTGCAAAGTGCCCAGATGAATAATACATGATTAGTGTTTTTTAGCTGGATTTGGCTGTGCCTGGTAGGGGATGAGTTAGGAAGGCAAAGCTGCCCCTGGGGCTTTTCTTTTCGGTAACATCCTGTTGTGATCAGAGCTGAAACCTCAGGTGTGCTTGGAGCATTAGGAGAAAGTTGTTTTATGAAATGAAGCGGCATCTGTTGTGTCTCATGGAAGTTGTGGAAGATAAAGGGTCGAGGGATTGCAGCTTTAACTAAAGATTGTGGCTTTAACTTGCTGTCTGTATCCCAGAAAAAACAAACAAACAAACAAAACCGGTCCTTGGTTGATTTCATGCCGGGTAGGAAAGGCCTGATCAGTTTCATTTCCCAACTTGATTTGGAAAACTTGTCAGTGTTTAGTGTCACTGATGTAAACAAAAACAAAACAAAACAACAAAACAAACAAACAACACCCAAAAAACAAACAAACAAAAAGAAAAAACCAAAAAAAAATACCAGGAAGGAGCAGATGAGGTATCCAGGTAGGAATGCTGGCAGGTGAGACCAGCAGAATGCTTCTGTCAGTCAGAGCTGGAAATGAGCTGAAACATTTGCAAGTGCACCACCGCGTTCCATCTCGTGAGTCATCCTGGCCCCTTTGTACCTGGGTAGCCCTTTCTGTGTCTGGGAGTGAGCTTTTCCCTGGGAGCAGGGTTGATGTTACAGCTCTGCAGGGGTTAGGACAGGAGGGTTTTACTGACAGGTTCTGCAGTTCCCATCCCACACCCACGGCTCCTTTGCTGGTTCTAATGTTAGTGAAGATCCTTAGGAGGATCCATTCTGGTCCTGTAGGTGATGTGGGCCGTAGGCTGCAGCCTGTGATCCCTGGGCTGAGCTTTGAGGTGATGAACTGCTGTAAAAGCAGCCTCTGCTATCAGGCTGCATTCTTTCTGTGATAAGCTGTGTGCTAGTGCTCACTGTGAGCTGCTTTCCAAATTCAGGCCTGCTCTGTGGGTGTGCGGCTCAGAAGTCTGTAACACAGAATGGGAAGGACGTGTGGTTTTCCTCTGGGTGTTGCCAGCTGAGAGTGACAATTACTGAGCAGGTGCAGTGCTGGTTGTACTGCTCAGATAAGCAGCAGTCGCAGCAATTCGAGCAGTTTGATGTCATTTAATGGTTTTAGCCTTAATGTGTGATTTTTTTAGAAACCTGCGTTGATGTAATCCCCGTTTTCCTGCCGTGACAGGCAGTGTGTAGGGTCAGGTTAAATATTAGCAAACTGTATGTGGTTTGTATCTTCTATTTATGTGTTGGGGAGGCAGCTGTGCTGAATAATACCCCGTGGCATTTACTCTTTAGAGACTTCTCTGGATTATTTTTGGAAGTATTGGCATTTTGGAAGCATTGGCAGTTTTTAGAGGAGGCACGTTATGCGTATTTTGTACGTAGTGAGAAGTGTTATTTCTCCACAACTGGTGGTGTAGTGGAGATCAGACATGCTGTCAGAACTGAACAAATCACTCTCAAACGTTTTACAACGACATAGATGGAAGTATGAATTAATTACAGTCATCTGAGTCCCTGGTACTTACTGTGGTATTATTTCGTTTATGTTCCCTTAGCCATCGTGGAATTATGTGGAAATGGGGTAGCGGAGATGATTCTCCTTCCAAAACAGCAGTAAGTACTGAATTCCTATTAATATCTTTTTAAAGACTCTGACATGGAGAATCTTTCATTTTTCATACACTAACCATATGCATTTTCTCTTTTATAAAGCAGTTGTTTGACTGGTTTTATCATGACAGTTTTAGGGCTGTAAAAGTCAGGTTGTGTCCTTGTTTCTTATCTCCTTGATGTTTAATCTCTCATGCCTGCCACAGCTGCTGTGCTTGTCCTCACTCTGCTTATCCTGCCTTAAGGAAACATCTGTAGGAGTTACATAAGCTCCATCCCCAGGGTATCTTTGGGTAGAGTAGGTTCAATATCAATATTTGATGGGTATTTATTTTGTTTAGCTGCACTGCTGGCTGTCACAACAGGAATCCAGAGGATGAGGAAGTTCAGGTGTTCATACCTAGAATGCTTGGATGGTTTTGGTGCATTTCAAGCCAACACTGCTAAAGCAGTTCATGAGGTTTAGAATTCCATGTGACTTGGTAAAAGCAGCCTGCTATAAGTACATATAATCCATGGAAGTTTTTAGGATTGCATCTGCTGACTGTTGTAAGAAACTGAGACACCAAGTGCAGGCATTCGAGGAGCAGTGCTGTGTGCCCCATTTGGCTGTTTGAAAGCACCCTGGATCTCTCCAGGCTGAGTGTTCCCCTGGGCTGAGTGTTCCCCTGGATCTCCCCAGGCTGAGTGTTCCCCTGGATGTCCCCAGGCTGAGTGTCCCCCTGGGTCTCCCCAGGCTGAGTGTTCCCTGGATCTCCCCAGGCTGAATATTCCCCCCGATCTCCGCAGGCTGCAGGCTCCAGGGACGTGGGAAGCACGGCGGTGACGGATCTGACGGAGCAGCTGACGAGCACTGAGCAGCTGCTGGCACAGCTAAAGGAGCTTGTCAGGGAGAAGGATGCTGAGCTGCGGAGCAAAGACCTTCAGTTAAAGGTACTGTGTGTGTGTGTTCATGTCAAAACCTTTGTTTGAAATNAGGCTGAGTGTTCCCCTGGGCTGAGTGTTCCCCTGGATCTCCCCAGGCTGAGTGTTCCCCTGGATGTCCCCAGGCTGAGTGTCCCCCTGGGTCTCCCCAGGCTGAGTGTCCCCCTGGATGTCCCCAGGCTGAGTGTCCCCCTGGATGTCCCCAGGCTGAGTGTCCCCCCGATCTCCGCAGGCTGAGTGTCCCCCTGGGTCTCCCCAAGCTGAGTGTTCCCCTGGATCTCCCCAGGGTGACTATTCCCCCCTGATCTCCACAGGCTGCAGGCTCCAGGGACGTGGGAAGCACGGCGGTGACGGATCTGACGGAGCAGCTGACGAGCACTGAGCAGCTGCTGGCACAGCTAAAGGAGCTTGTCAGGGAGAAGGATGCTGAGCTGCGGAGCAAAGACCTTCAGTTAAAGGTACTGTGTGTGTGTGTTCATGTCAAAACCTTTGTTTGAAATCTCCCTTCAGGCCTTTTGGTCATGTTTTACATGTTTTCTAGTCTGTTACAGCAGCTCTAGGGGGGGTCACAAGGAGCTATTCTGGGCTCTGGACATTGCTGCTTGTTCCCAGCACGTGTTCTGTTCCAGGATTGGACTGGAAGGAATTTGTATCTAATATCCTGAAGGCTTTTTTGGGGCTTGTTACTCTTCTTTAAAAAATCATAAGGTTGTTCTCTTCCTAAGGTTGATTTCTTTCTGCCCTTTTTATCTGTGAATGCAAACAGCCAAATGTTAAAATACTGCATGTTTTAAAACTCACTGTATATTGAGTTCTCTTTAAACAAAATTAAATAAGCTTTTACACTATCATGAAGGTGTCTGTCTTTTTTTGTATTTTTTTATGAAAAAATAATTCATTCCTCTTGTTAAAGAAATCAAGCCTAGAATTTGTATTGCTGTGAAAAAAAGAGGAAAATTTCTATCGTAAGGTTTTGAATTCTGTACAGTAATAATCACCATGCACAGAAAGCTTAAATAAGAGAAAATTTAAAAAAACGAAAATGAAACACTGTAATGTCTCTTCAGGGAAGATATTTTTGTTAATCACTTCAGATTTCTTCCTCTCTCTATTTTTTTTTTTAAATGGAAGAATTGAAGCAGGCAGTTGTCCGTGTAGCTAATTTAGTCTGTCATGACTTTGATGTTTGTAGGAGGAGAAGGAATCTGCTGAAGCCAAACTTTCCAAGCTGAAGCTGCAGAACAAAGCCAAGGTTGCATCATTAACCTCTCAGCTGGAAGAACTTAAGAAGCAGTTACCAGTGGCAGGAGGCTTAGAGGCCAAAGCAGAACCAAAAAAGGTAAGGTGTTCTCACCTTTGAAAGCAGATACAATTTCTGGGGTGCTGTGGGCTGTTTTCCATGCTGGCCTCAATGGGGAAATTCAGATTTTGAGCTGAGTCAGGTTAGGATCAGGGTGGACTGAGTAGGTGCTGTCAGTTCATCTGTGTTTCTATTTAATTCTTTGATTTTTCAATATTGCAAATTGCACATTCCCTTCAAATTGTTTTAGTAAAAATTTCTCACTTCTTTATCCTGTTAGCAGCTGGAAGTTTTGACACATGTGAATCAGGCAGCTAAGGTTTGGAGAAGAAATGAAAACAAAACCTGTCTATTTCTTTAGGAAATGTAAAACTATCCTTATTAGCAAAATGTAAATTAGGGGTTGGAAATTGACAGGTTGTTTTACTGTTAACGAGAGAGTCTCAGATCTGTTTGTAGTAACACAGTTGTGCAAGCAGACTTGTATTTCTTCAGAGTAGGACTTCATACAGCTTCTAAAATAACTTTGGTGAGGATTTAGTTTTTCAGGGGGATTTGTATTTTAAGCTGTGCTGGAAGGGAGCAGTAACAATCAGTTTGTTGCAGTCCCCAGTTTTCCTCCAAAATGTGCAGTAACTATTTGTTCTTCTGATCTCTTTTTTTGGGTAACAAAACATGCTTAGCAATTGCACTTGATTTCTTGTACTGGCAGATAATGTCTATAAAACAGCAATTACAGCTGTGGAAATTGTGATTAAAAACATGCTTAGGAGTGGTTGAATTCACATTTTTTCCCCCAAAGTCTTGTTTTCCCTCTGATATATACGGGCTACACTTGCCAGATTATTTGAGTTTCCATTGCCAGAGGAAGTGAATCTCCTTGTTGCACATTCCAGTCCACTTTTTAGCAGTAATTATCATGAATAATTTATATACAAAGACTTTTATAAGCTCAATACAAATTCTGTGCCAACTTCTACATGGAATATGAAATATATGAGAGAACTGAAACACAGTCTGTGAGCAAAGTCTGCTTTTTTCACCAATATTATCCCAGTAAGGAGAGGCACAGTTACCAGGAGTTACCTGTTGATGGAATGCAAACCTCCCTGTTTTTGCAGGCATCAAGAGATGGAGACCAGGAAAATGCTGCAGCAAATCGAGGGAAAATATTAGTGCTGAGAAGGAGAATCGAAGAGCTGGAATCCCAGATCACACAAAAAAATGAAGAGTTACAGAAAAAGGTGGTGTTTTATAAGATGTGCCTTTTCCCCTTTGTGGTGTAGGAATGTGTTTGAATATATTTATTTAAATGTGTATTTAATTCTGTGCTACTGGACAGCCATTCTGGGACTTTTGTGTTGAGGAATCGTTATGTTACAGCCTCAGCAAGGGCATTTTGGGGGTTCTGTCATTGTGCCCTCAGTGCACAGGGAATCCTGCATGAATGGAGTAGGATACACGAGGATGAGCTCTGTGGGTCAATGTTGTATCTAAATCTTGCATTTTGAGCAAAAATACTGTTTTGCTTCAATTTTCTTCATTGAAAAAATAGGTCTTAACAGGAATAAATGTAGGCAAGGGCTGATTCCGTGTTGTGGTGTTTTGTGGCCATAGCTTCCCTGGGGGTAGTGGCAGGAATGGGAATGAGAGAGAAAGGTCCAGTAAATAATGATTACACTTCAAACAGAACCAGTTACACATCTGGTTGCAGTTTTTGGAGTACTCTAAGACAGGTGGCAAGGCAGTGATGCCAGCCATTGTTCAGTGCTGGGGATGGAGCACAGGGCACAGACAGTTCTGCCTTTGCACCCTCAGGATGCTGAGCTGGAGGCGCAGCGCAGCCGTGGGGCTGACATGGATGCCATGCTGGCAGAGAAGGAGAAGAGGCTGGCTGAAAGGGATGCTTACATCAGGGATTTGCAGGTGGCCTGTGGATCCAGTGAGGCTGCCAATGGAATATTCCTGCCCAATGAAGAATTGAAGGTATGCTAGCAGCTCGGTTAAAAAAAATCTCGTGGAGTTTTCAGGGAACCAACAAATGTTTTTATGTAGTCAGTCCCTCTCTGAAACACAGTTAATTCATGTGAATAAAAATTCTTTACTGACTACCTTCATTTATAGATATATTTACTTACTTATTTTGTCCTCACCTTACCAGGGAAAGGCTTCATGGTTGCTGTATCATTTTTCTGCTAATTGTCTTTTGGTTTGCATTGTAAAGAACCAGCTGGCAGCTAAAGAGTCATCACTGCAAAGCATGGAGATTCTGGTGCAGAACCTTACCAAGAAGGTGGGAGACAGTGAAGAGAAGTGCAGCTTGTTCCAGGAGCAGATTGAGAGTCTGAAAAATATTCAAAACAAGGAGAGAGAGCATTTCCAAGGAAAAGAAGCTACCTACATGGAAAATGTGAGTTAATTCAGGATTGCAGAAGTTATGGCCAGTTCTTAGGAAAATGGTAAGAGTGTTACAAACCACACTGGAAGTAGAATACAGGTGTTTGAGGAGCAGACTGCCATTTGGGCTCAGCTGATAGAAACTTGTTAGGAATGAACATAAGTGACTAATTAGCGTATTTAATGTGACTGGAAGCAAAACTCAGACTTCATTTGGAATCCATTATCTTGCTGTACCTTTAGTTAGACAGCTCAGTGTGGTTTTACTGAAGTTTGTGGACTGGTTTCGTATTTATTTTCTTTGTGGTTTCAGGTGCGTTTGTTTCAAAATATTATCCAGGAAAAGGAAAAGGAGCTGGAAGCACAGAGAGAAAAGCATGAGCAGGAGCTTTTTAGATTAGCTGCTAAATCTGATGCAAGTGCTGACCTAGAACAGGTATGTTGCTCTGGAAACTCAGCAGCTTGAATTGGGAATCGTGTAATTACTGAACTCTGTGACACAGTTCAAGTGTCTGGTTGGGAGAAGAAAAATAAGTCTTTTATAGATTGCTTGATTATTTAACTTTTTGTTTTTGGTAGCTACTAAAGGCTTTGAAACAGAAGCTCCATGAAAAGGAAGAAGTCATGCTGGGAAGGACACAGGTGATTGATGTCTTGCAAAAAGAGCTGGATGCCAAGGACCAGCAATTGAAAGTAAGAAATGCCATAAGTAGGAGTACAGGTAAAATGTTTGACAGTGGTAGGAAGAATACTTTGCATTAAAATTATAAATTTTTTGTATTTTTTTTTTTAACAGGAGATGAATGAAAACCTGAAACGTCTTCTGTCTGAAAAAGAAAACCTCCAGTCTAAACTGGATGCTGAGAAACATGTAATGAGAGCCCAATTAAAAGACATGATGGAGAAACACGAGCTTGAAATGACAAAAGTGAAGGCGAAATACAATGCTGAACTGCATGAAATTCAAGAGAAACATGAAACTGAGCTGCAGGAGAAAGACCAGGCCCTGGTTCAGCTCCAGAAACAAGTGGCAGAGTTGAGTGGTGGTGGACAGAGTGAATCCAAAGAAGTCAGAGATCTGGGATCTATAACCAAAGAGAAGATGGAAGATTTGGAAGGTATCCTGTTTAGGCAGCTCTCACTGACAATATTAAAGGTTTCTTTGCCCCAGACTTTTATGTGTTTTGAGCCAGTCCAATACCTACTGCAATTAGAACTACATGAAATTAGATGGAATAGTATTGCCACAGTAATTAAAGTGATCAAGTACTATAATAATGAGGGTTAGAGGATTACCAAGATAATCACATCAACTATAAATTTCTCACTGTTTCTAATACTTACGTTTTTCTGTAAATGCTGTTGTCTTGTGTAACTTCCAGTTGCTAAAGGAATTACACACAAGTTTTGTATTAATAATCTCTCTACAGTTTTAAATAATTCCTGCTTCTTGTTTCTTAGTCCAAGTGAAATTGAAAACAGAAGAGGCCAGCAAATCTGAAGCCAAGTTTTTGAAAATGAAGGCTTGGTCTAAATCAAGAATCAAACAGCTGGAGGATGAACTGAAAAATGTATGTGCAGCTTTGTGTTTAAGGCTCTGTGTCTTTCTTCAACTGCTGTGCTTGGAGATTTGATTGGGAAAAAGTGAACTGTGGGGTAAATGGAATATTAAAATAGTTTACTTTATGAATTAAGTATGAAAATGGGATGGATGTAAAGTGTAGATACAAGATGTAGTTTAAATAAAAAATAGCACAAACTGTGCTATCAGGAGTAAATTTGTTACAGATGAGCTGCTGTATTGCACTTTAAATATTAGAAAAACAGCTATTCTAGATACTAGTAAAGAATAAGAAAAAAAAGGACTTTGCTGTGATTTTGCTGTTTGAAACCCCCATATCTGTGTTTTCTTTCAGTTTTCCTCAAAGAACAATGATGTGTCTGCCTTAAGCAATCGTGTGTCAGAATTAGAAGTTGAAAACGAAGAACTACAGTCAAAACTGCAGTCACTGCATGAAATCAGGACTCAAAATGGTAAAAGAAAGTCTTCTGCAGATGATCCAAAGTAAAGAGACAAAAGTAATTGATTTGTGTCCTCATGAGCCAAATTTATCATGTTTTTGTAGAAGAACTGCTGAAGAAGCTGGAGCTCTATGAAGAGCAGCAGAGGAAGCTGCAGGCTGATCTTGACCAAGTTACAAAGAGAGCAGCTTCACAGGTTGACTTGAAAATTGATTTGCATGAGTTATTGATTAGTGGTGCTAATTAGACTTTGAAAAGTGTGTGTCAGCTGGATTTTGGAGCTGACAATTAATTTATTGATGGACAGAATTGTCGGTAGCTGTTCAGTTGGCGAACAAGATGACAGGTTTTGTATTACTCAAAAAGATTGACTTCTACCTACTTTGCACACATTTTAAATTACATTTTTCCTAGCAGTTTGCTGTTTATTTAGTTATGTTTAACATGAGTCACCAAAGTGTGGCTGTTATGTTGTAGACAAAATATTTTTAATATTTTATGAAGTCGTGGGACTGGTTTCTCACATAATCTACAACATCTGCAGTCTACACTTAACAATTCCATGGATTTCTATTTATGTTAAATGGTGAATTATGATGGTTTGCCAACTTACAGTGTATTTACATTTGCAGAGGGGTGTGGTAAATTTATTTTAACACAGAATTTCTCTCGTTAGGCCAGTGAATCAGGTAGTGTGGATGAATTGCAGAGTCAGCTCTTGGAATGGCAGGAAAACGTCCCGGAGTCAGAGGAGTCCCGGGATCAAGTCCGAGAAGAGAAATCTGCCATGGCCTTGAGAATGGCTCAGATTGAGGAGGAGAGAGAAGGTGAATTATTTTATTTTATTTCCAGTGCAACAATCCTGTTTTTATAAACCTGTGTGTGTCTGTTGTGCTTCAGACTGAATTGACAGCACACCACTGTGACTCATTTGTTTAGTCATGAAGTGTGTACAGTTAGTGAAATGGCTGAAATTGGCTTTCTCCTATTCCCTCGAGTTTGTTTTTTCATACATTCATCTTGTTTTATATCATTTTTAGTAGATGTGCTGTTCTGTTTGCCATTGGAGCTGCTCTGTAAGACTGCTTGAAAGGCTTATGGTCTGCATATGATAAATGATAAAAATGACTAAAAATCATGTTTTATCGATGACAAATAGTTCCCCATTGAAATATTTAAGCTGCCTGCCTAGAAAACTGGTCAAAGTGTGGGGGACTGTAGCATTGGTTTGAATTACAGGAATCAAGGTGGTGCTTAAGCAAAATGTACCTGACATGGAGTTTCTCTTCAGGAAATTTCTCATTAATTCTGTTCAGGGTGTTCAGTGATCTTTTGGTAGGTGCCACTTGTATAGGCCAGCTGAATAATGCTCACTGGCAGTGGCTTGGAGTTGGTTAAAAAATATCAGATTATCTACAGAAAATAGCATTTCAAGTAATAAGCGGTTTTAGAGCTTGCTGAATTATTAATTAATCAGCTGATGAGAAACTGAAGTGGCTTCTATTAAAACTTATAAAAGTCTGGTTAGATTTTAGATGGCTTTTATTGCTCTTTCCATGACAATTTTTGTCCTCCTAGTTAACTGCGTGGGTAATAATGGCAAATTTGAATGCACGGGACCTACCATTATAATTAATCCAGTTAGTTAATTTGAGCCTTCTCTTTTCAATCTGTGACTGAATTATTTTTCACTTCCATGATCCATGTGAAAGCTCAGGGTGTAAGCACAGAAATGTTTTAAGGATCACGTCTCTTCTTTTTTGAAGGATTTCTGCTTCGGTATTGAAAGGGAATAATACCCCTCCAATAAAATCTACCTGTTAGCTCATCTGTGCTGGCCACAGAGCCACATGCAATATTAATAACACTTGTAAAATTTCCTCTGCCTCAGTCCAGGTTTAATTTTGCATTTTTTTTTTTTCCCCCTTGGGAATAGCATGACCTTTCTGTTTCTTTTTTTTTCCTGCCGTTCCACCTGGTGAGCCCTGAGCGTCCCTTCCCCCTCCACTCCTACCCTCCACTGTGATTTGGGCAGCCAGGGAGAACAGTTTCCCATCAGTTTTGTGCATGCAGGTTCCTGCAGCAATGGCCCCTTGGCAATGTACTGCTGCTGATTTCTCCTGCTCTTGCTTCTTGTGGAGAAAATTGCCAGCAGTGCCTTGCGAGGTCCGCCATTGGTGGTTTGTGGTTTTTAGCAATACGTGTAACAGCTGCTGGGTGTCAACTTGAGTTTCTCCTGCCTTGCAATACCTGTTTCCTCTCTTACATTAATAAAATCATGTTCATTTTTTTCACTGCAGTAACAGCTGACTCCATATTTGTGTCGTATCTGGAGACAAAATTCTTGGCTTGCCACAAGCGGTTGTGATTAAATAAGGATCGAGTTCATTCTTAGTACCACCTGAAATTCAGTAGTATTTTTAAAATAATAATACTCCATTCCATAAATTGCTGAACTTTGCAAGCATTAATATTATCTACCACTACTTTAAGCCATATTTAAGTAATATGTAGCATCAATA
The DNA here is from genome assembly GCA_013397395.1 of Sinosuthora webbiana. Lineage (NCBI taxonomy): Eukaryota > Metazoa > Chordata > Aves > Passeriformes > Sylviidae > Sinosuthora > Sinosuthora webbiana. The sequence goes on along the minus strand of VXBN01007266.1, from coordinate 1,133,432 downwards.
GTGACTCATCAATAGAAGTAGAGACACATCCTAGTTTGTTCATATGCAGTGCATGTCTGAAAAAAAGATGTTCTGGGAAGTTTTTCAGGTTTTGATGTTAGATAATTGCAAATGAAAAGCTTCCTAGGCTGCTGTAAAACATTAGAAAATATATTTACTTACTAATTGTTGTTAAAGCAATGCTCAATTTAACTGGAAGTATTTTAACACTTGGCTGAGTGTGCTAAATCATTCTAAAGCTCCAATTTCTGTATTTCTGTTACTCTTGTGACAATGGTGATTTCATCGCTTTTTCATTATCAGATACTTGGGAGCCTTTAATGTATTGGGTTCCTACATTACAGTGTCAGAGCAGGGGTTCAATTCTTACCTGGAGTTGATCTTATTCTTTGAACTCCTTAACTGGCAGTTCCTGTAAACAGAGGTTTAAGGCCTGTGATCAAAATTTGGTATTTATTTTACAGCCTTGAAAAAAGTATGTATAATGATAAAAAGTGTTTGTAAAGTCTTCAGAATACACAATTCATAAGTTTAAAACACTTATGAATCGACAGTGGAAGAAGCCAAAGTGTAATTGGAATCAGAAGTATAATCCAGTTTATCAGTCCCACTTGAAAAGGGTCATTGTTTTTTTCTTTACCTTTTTTCCCCACTAATCTTTTCTGACCAGATATTAGGTGTGCAATTTTTGAAACATTACAGGAAGAATTTAAATCTAGCAGGTGCTACAGAATTGTGAGTTAAGGAAATCTGTGGTGTAAGTAATCCTTGGCCAACTCAGGTGAAAGCAGAGCATTCCCTGTAGGGCTGAATCTCAAAATAGTTCCTGGTGTTGACCTCACAGGATGCACTGACATCAGTCCTCTGAGTTTTGTGTGCTGTGAGGACAACTGTGGATTGATGTGGCTAAACTGCAAGCCAGTTTTGTGATTATCCAATTAATGTGACTTTCAATTAAAGTATGGAGCCACCTTTACTTTCCCTCCCTTTCCCTGGCTGTGCTGTTGTGTCTGCCTTGCATGGGACGTGTTGTTTCCTGATCTTTGCCCCCAGTGTCTTCTGTCGTATCACAAAACAGATGGGAATGCACTTCAGATGACAAATCATTTCTAACAACCAAACAGGATACATACCTAAGCTTTCATATTCTCAGTTTATTCAGTGTGTTTATTGACTAGTGATTCTGTATTTGTCCTGAGAAGATTGATGTTACTAATTTACGATAAGATGGTTTGATCTCAGTGTAACACGTGCTTGTGACTTCCTCAAATGATCTGGCTTTAGAGCTCCTACTAAAATTAAAGTTTTTTGTAAAAATGAATGCGATTGTTGAGATTAAAAAAGCATCAGCTGAAAAAGCTGTGGTTTACATCATACAAATCAGGTATATTGGAACCTGGTAATTTGAACTGAGATGTAATTTGGCATTTTAATTGATTGGCTTTCCTTCTTGGTATGGTATAACCTCACCCTTTCCACCCTCCTGTATGAAGTCTTCCTTCAGAGCTGATGAAGAAGTGAAGTTAGACTTCGGTTTGCTTCTTCTTAGTGAGATACTCAGACTTTATGTTCTACATAGCGATGTTGGAGGGAAATCACATGGTGAACGCAGTGGATTTTAATCTTTAATCTTGTTCCTGTCAGTCATTTGTAGGGACTTCACTCTGTCCCTGGTCTCTTTTCATGTAGTAGTGTCTGATATAAATGTAAATGCTTTCCTGTGGCACAAAACTGATTGAGGATGACTGGTTCTTTCCTGGCTGCTCCGATCCAGCCATAGTCTCAGGGCAGCAGGAGCTGGAGGAGGAACTGGCCACAGTTCAAGGAATGGGCAGGCTGCAGCAGGCAAGAAGAAAAGGCAGTCAGACCAGCAGGAAGCTGCAGGTGGGTTCAAAGAGATGTGAGTTTATTTTTATCTGTCTGTTAACAAAAATGTGGGAAGTTCTGTTACTTATGTGGTGCTTCAGTCTTTAAAACATCAGGAGCTTCAGAGCATAGATTGGAACTGAAAATGTAGATAAATTTGATGATCCTGTACGTAGCCAGAAGATGAGAAATTCCAATGGCCTCACACCTCTTACTCCCTTCCACTGAAAAATCCCAAGGTTCTCTCTGGAGTAATTCTCCTGCCTGGAGCCACATACATGCTTCAGATGTTAAGGCCGTTTTTGGCCTCAATAAAATCCTTACAAATCTCTTTGCTGGTGGAGCTTTACTGAATAATTAGTGCCACTTAATTCAGGTGGACTTCTAGGTAGGTGGTGCTGTACCTTGCCTGAAAATTCTGTGAGAATTGGGATGTCATTGTCACATTAGCAGACCATTGGAAGAATAGAAGTAGTTAACTGATACTTCAGAGAACTCTTAACTTGAGAAATCATAAGATAATTAAGATATCCAAACATTGTTATCCATTAGCTTCTCAGATAGCCAAGGGTGTTTTTAAAGGCTTGCAGGTATCTTAAAAAACCTGTGGGAGACTCAGCTTTTCTGGAAGTAATGGCTGGAAGCTGGGCAGGCTGCTTTAGGCCACAGCAATCCCACATACTTCCATTTAAGTGCCTGAATCAGTGCTGGGTTTTGAGATTTTTGATGGGAGCTGTGGTTTTAGTAGCAGAATTATCTCACCCCTGCTTGCTTCCTTCTTTCAGTTAAACTTCCTTGTCATGTTTTGTGTGTAGGAAGAATTCCCCTTCGATGGCAAACCATGCTTCCAGGAACTGAATGTCACCTTGGATAGCACCGACTCAGCTGAAGGAGAAAACATGGGAGGTTGGTGGCCAGAGTACCCTTCACCCAATGCAGGTGTGATAGCGACTAGACAGTTGATGAGAGCATGCACACAGCATCCGCATTTTGTGTCTATTTTTGTTCTCAAATTCAGCTAACAGCCCATTTGTGGTGTATTCTAATCTTTGTTGGATTTTTTTTTGGCTTGTGTTTCCTTCCTTTCCGTTTCCAAGCATGTGCGTGCTGGATGAACTGCCTAGTTCTGGCTCACAAGTAGAGCATCAGTATGGCTGAGCACTGGAATTGGATGAGCTTGGATGCCCATCAATATCCCAAGTGGCAAGATCTTGTATTTGTTTTAAGTTATGAGTCTTGTTCCTGTGTTTCCAGTTTATATCACGGTTGTGTTGCAAACCAGAATTCCATTCCACTGCTGCTTAGTTTAAAAATACAATTCTCAGTTTTTAATGCTGATGTTTTTGTATCAGTGGTAAAGATTGCAGATACGTTTTACTGTTAAGATGGAATAGGCTCACTTGGAAATTGTCAGTCCAGACCAGTTTTATTAATAACTACTTAAGATACGATCCAGCAAGCACCTGATGAACTTATGGTTAATGCAGGATGAGCCACACTATTGGTTGAGCCACAGGAGTGGTGGTTCAATATTAGAATATTTCTGCCAGGTCGTCTGAGTTCATGAGCTCTGCAACCTTAGTCTGGTTTTCCAACAGTTAAGGGTACTTGTGCTCTCTAAATTTTGGGGATGTAGTCCCTTAGGCATTTCCATTGGAAATGGGTGAGATTTGTTTTTGCCCAGCGCTGATGAGAACTTTGAATAAAGAGCTGCAGCCATTTCTAGACTTCAGGAATTTTGGTAGACTTCTCTTGAAAGAATTTTCCTTCTTTGACCTGAGTAGGTTTACGGAGCGTGGTTGAAGAATTGGAATTGGAAAGAAACCAACTGCAGGAACAAATACTTTTTCTGGAGGAGCGTTGTCAGGATTTGGAAGACAGATTTCAGCTTCAAGGTAGAATGGAGGCTCTCCAGGTGAGCTTTGGAGTTGTGTAAACCTGACGATGTAAGAGAGTCATTCTCAGTTTATGTTCTTTATATCACAGCCTACAGTAAGCCAAAACCATCAATTTGCAGCTGACAAAAAATGGCTGAAACCTAATTTACACTTACTAATTATATTGTCAGAGAATGTGCACATCCTGTGTTCTGCTTTGAGGTTGAAGCCTGTTGCTTTTGTTCAGCACGTGGAGAATTGTGATTAGGATTAAACTTTATTTGTTTTAGAAATACAGTAAAAAGACGACATGATTTTCATAATTCTTTGTGGAGGTCTTTGGCAGAAGGTCCAGAATTAGATTTGAATATGACTCGTTTGAATTTCCCACTCCTTATATGCCTCAAGTTTCTTTTCTGTAAGTGTGTGTTTGTATTTAATTTTTCATATATACACATACACATTTTTACAGAATTGCTCATAGGAAAATGACTCATAATTTTATATAAATATATACAAGTGCAATCTAAACTCCAGATATTAGCTAGACACATATTTTAAAACCATTCACTGAAGGCCCCACAAAGAGCAGTCGAGTTCTTTTAAAAGGAAACGTTATTTTAAGTATTGCCTGCCTGACAAGTTACGGTGATAATTTGTGAACCATATTTTCAGTAAGTGACACAACTGCTCTTGTACTCAAACTCTTGGTGCATTACTCATCGTTCTTCATCTGTTTAGTGGCACGTGTATAAAAGAGAGTGACTGGCTTTAAGGTGAGAGACAAGCTTACATTAATTACTGAGACTCTTGTAACAAAGCCTTTCAATACAGGTAACGTTTGGTGTAGAGGACGAAGGGCAGCTATTGAGGGCGGTGCAGGTGTGTTCTGCCTCCTCCAAAATGCCACCTTCTGTTCATGAATGGTGACAAGTTTGCCACGTTTGTCCTACTTGCTGTTGATTCTGGATGTGTTTTGCTTTTGGTTGTTGGTTGCTGTTTTACGGTTTTTTTGTTTTTTTTTTTTCCTTTTTTTTTGTGGTTTTATTTTTGAATTGGTGCAGTGGATCTGACTAGAGTAGGAGATTTGTACTGTGTTTGAAACTCCCAAAAAAGCTGTGTGAACAAAGCTTGCTTCCTTTTTTCTCCAGTTCTCTCGTGCTTCTCTGGGTGTGATAATGCTCTTCATTATTGCTTTGTTGCAGAACGAAAATGAGCGTTTGCAAACTCAACTCACCCAACTGCGCAACCAACAAATGCGAGATGTGGAAAAGCAACAAATGCTGATCTCTGGCTTGAATGAGCAGCTTAAAGGGTAAAACTAAGGTTCTTTACAACTCCACACACCGCTGACTTCCTCTGCTTTACACTTCAGCTTCTAATGAGGAGTATAACCTCCCAAAACACTTGAAAAAACCTGACTTCGTGTTTCTGTTTGCAGTTGTGTTATTTTTATACTTGGAAGTTTTAATGGAAAGTGTAAAAATAATGATTCTCTTAATTTGGGGTTCGTAAGTTTAGAAAACTTAATGTAAGCTTTATTTTCAAAATGTCTAAATATGGATTTTCTTTTCAGATTAAGTGACAGAAATAGTTTCCTTGAAAATTCACTTGGAGAAAGAGAACAAAAACTGGTGAGCACGACTGAAAAGCTGGAACAAATTGAAACTTTGAGGAAACTGCTTCAAGAAAAGGATATTCTGAACAAAGAGCTTGGGGAAAAGTTTGTGTATGCTGAGCAAAAAGTAAGTTAAATTTACAGTTAGTATTTCACTTATTAGGGCTGATGAGCTTTAACTGTAACTTCTGATTTGTGTCCCGAAAGAGTTTTTGCCGTTTTCCCAATCTGAAAGTTTTTACTCTGTCTTTACAGTTTTGTTCGTTTAATTGCTTTGCTTGAGTTTGGTGTAAGGATTTCTAAGACCCAACGCAGCTTTGCATGAAAGTATTTACATTTTATTGGGGTGATAAGTTATTGTTGATTAGTTTCAAAGTATAAATGTCACTGTTGTGTAAACTCAATATTATGACTGGTAACATCACAATTTTAATTGAATTCTATGTGCTTCTATCACATGAACTTCTACTTGTAATACTAAGCTGAACGAAGCCTTAAAGAAATGCAGTGTGTATGAAGTGGAGAACGTTGAGCAGAAAACAGCCATCAGTGATCTCACAGAAAGAGTCGCTACGCTGAAAGAAAAGGTAATTCGTAAAAATAATGTAAGAGGAGAAATTCTGTGTTCATTTTCCATGGTCCATTTAAATGTCAGCAAAAGTGACAGCATGAGCTGCTTTAAATTTCATACACTGAGCTTTCTGTTTGCTAAAGCAATCTAAAGAGGAACATCTTGGATTTTACGCAGGGTACAGGCTGATTACCTTAAATGCTTGTTCTTTGTGTGGGGTGTAACTTCTTCCTCTAACAGGTATTTGGAGTGTTCTTGTAACATTGTTTTCTTGCCGTTTAGACTTTGAAACAAGACAGCATGGTGGAGTCCATGCAGCTGGACCTGGACCAGACCAATGAAGAGCTTGACAAGTTGAATTCAAGCCATTTGGAGGAGAGGTCTCAACTCATTCAAGATCTGCAGAAACGTGAAAGAGAAATCGATAATCTGAAAGAAGCACTGGCAGAAAAGGACAGGGAGATGTCTGTCCTGTCTCTGAACATGACAGAATATTCTGAGCAGGTTGTGATCCTGAAGCATCAAGTGCAATGCAAAGAGGAGGAGATGCGAGGTTTGGAAGAGGCTTTATCAAAGGCTGAAAGGGAAATGCACTTGCTGAAGGAAGTACAGACAGCTGATGTGAGAGATGCCAGCGTGAAGATCTCTGCCCTTTCTGAGCAGAGTGACGCCCTGAGAATGGAGCTGGAGAGAGTTAGAGCTGAGAATGAAGCTAAAACCAAAGAAAACGAGGAATTAATAAGGCAGAGCACTGAGAACAGCGTGACAATTAAGGATCTCCGTTCCGAAATCAAGGCCAACAACGTCGCGTACCATAACAAGCTCGCGGAGTGCGAGTCACAAATTACTCTGCTGAAAGAGCAAATCACTAGATCAACTGAAAAGCTGCAAGAAACAGAGGATAAACAAAGGAAAGAAATGGAATGTTTGAAATCTCAGCTTGAGGAAAACAATGCCCAGAAGGAAAAATGGAACAGTTTGCTTAAAGAGAAAGAGAGCAAAGCACAGGCATTGGAAAATGAATTAAAGTCCGTTAAAGATTCATACAACAAACTGGTTTTGGAAAACGCTAAAAAAGATGAAGAGTTGGCTGAGTTATCTGGGAAGCTCACAGAACATACTGATCGTGAGGAAATAGCTAAAAAAGAGTTGCAAGAGAAACAAGAGCTCATTATTTCATTAGAGCAGAAACTTGGGGCTTTGGAGAAGCAGAATGAAGAGACCAAACTTAAATTAATTGGGGATCTGAGAGCCAAAGAGACATGTTGCAAAGAACTTAATGACCAATTAAATGAAATACATAAACAAATTAAAAAATGGGAGGTGGAGACGCAGGAGAAAGCTTCAGCTAATAACGAGTTGCAGGCAGATCTTGAAGGGAAGCAAGAAAAATTGGCAGAGCAAATAAAAGCAAATGAATCTCTGAAAAAAAGTGTAGGTACAATGGAAAAAGAGAAGGAACAGCTAATCAGAGAAAATGAGAATTTGTCCAAACTCTTGGATGTAAAAGAGTGTGAGTTGTTAAAGAAAACCCAGGCTGTGGCAGAATTGGAGAATCAGTTATCAGTTAGCACTGCTGAGTATGAAAAATCTCTTTCAGTACTAAATAGTGATAAAAACGCTCTGGCAAGAGAAATGGAACAACTGTCAGTAGTTGCCAAGCAAAAGGAGAGTTCAGTTGCAGAACAGCTGGGGGAGAAAACAAAGGAATGTAATGCGCTGGCTGAGCAGTTGTCTGAGAGCAAGGAACAGACCCAACAGTTGCATGAACAAGTGCAATCACTGCTCATTCAGCTGAAGGAGATTAGAGATGAAGAAATAAAGAAAGAAGAAATGCTAAATAATAAATTATCTGAATGCAGTGGTCTAATCCAAGAGCTCAGCCATAGCAAGGAAAAGAATTTACTCCTGCAGGAACAAATTCAAAGCATAACTTTAGATTTTGAAACTGCAAACAGGTCTCTAGAAGAGAAAAATCTTCAAAATGACTCATTACGTAAGGAAATGGAAGAGAGTAAGCGTTGTGTTGTAGAATTGCAGGATGAAATCAAAAATCTTAGAGATGAAAAAACTAAATTAACTCAGTTTGTAGAGGAAAGAGACCTGGCTGTGAAAAGTCAGGGTTCAGAACTTGAGAAGTTTCAGAGGCAAATTTCTGGAAAAATGGAAGAAAATACAGTGTTAAATAATCAGCTACAGCTATTAAGCAAAGAAGTGGAGGTGCTTAGGCATGAAAAGGAGGACTTTTCAAGGTTATTGAGTGAGAAGTCACATGAATGTAAATGTCTCCAGTCTGAAATTACTTCAGCAAGGCACCAAGTGCAGACAGCAGCTCTAGAAAATGAAAAACTGAAAGCAGACATAGAGACAGTTAATGTTACAGTAATCAAAAAGTCAGAGGAAATAGCTGCTTTAACTTCACACCTGTCCCAACAAAGTCACAATATTTTAGATTTGAAGGACCAAATTGACAGCCTGTTGATGGAGAAAGAAAACTTAAAAATCTCCTTTGAGGAGAAAGAAACTCTCCTTTCTGAAAAGGAGGCTTTGATTCAGGAAGTAAAAGATAAAGTGGCAGGAGAAGAGCGATACGTGGAATTCATTGCAGATCTGCGACACCAAATACAAGCCCTGAACTTTGAAACCAGTGACCTCCGCCGTGCAATGCAGGAAAAAGAAAACGAATTTAAGTTATTAAAAGATAAATCTGAAGAGTCTGATGTACTTAGGGTTCAACTGTCTGAGAATATGGAGATTATTTCTAACCTTCAAAGTCAGCTTAAAAACATGACAGAACAGTTGTCCCGGTTGAATGATGCAATTGTGCAGAAAGATGCATCTTTAAAACAACAGATACATGAATGCAGCCGTTTAAAAGCACAGCTTTCTGAGGTCCAGGATTCTTGTGCTGTGCAGGAGAAACAGTTACAGCTTTTAGCCTCTGAAGCAGAACAGTTAAAAGTACTTGTTTCAGAAAAAGAATCAGCCATCAGCAATATTTCAGCATTCAGTGAGAATTTAAAGATGCAACTTCAAGAGAAAGAGACTGAGTGTGGTGTCTTAAAGATGCAGGTGGTGGAGCTGCAGGAAATGAAAGAGAATTTCCAAAAAGAAATAGAGCATCAGAAGAATGTAATTATTGAGATGGACCAGTCCTTATCAGAAAAGGAATCATCTCTTACAGAAAACAAAAGTCTCCTCGAAACTCTGAAGGAGAAAGCAAAGAACGATGAAGAGAAGACACATTTAATTTCTCAGCTCCAAAGTCAGGTCCATGAACTAACACAAGAACTACAAAACTCTAAAGAGCTAGTCCACGAGAAAGAAAATGCCTTTTTATCTCTTCAGGAGAAAATTGAAACACAGTATGAGCTGAGAACTGAGTTGGACGTGGCTCTTGGGCACAAAGATGAAGTTATTGCTGGACTGCTTAATTCCTTAAAAGAGAAAGATGCCAGCGTACAGTTGGCAGAGAGCAGTGTTAATGCTCTTTCTAGTGAGATTGACGTTCTCAGATCCAAATTAGAAGAAAGTGGAACAGCCATGAAAAAACTGACTGAGGAATTTCAGGAAAAGAACGAGAAGCTTGATAATCATCAGAAAAAAATTGATTCTTTGACTGTTGAGCTTGACTCTCTTAAAAATGAGCACCAGAAAGCACTAGACCAAATAAATACCCAGGAACAAGAACTACAGCAGAAAGACTTGGCTGTGGAGTCTCTGCGTGTGACATGCACTGAACAGGCTGAGAAATTGGAATGCTTGGAGCTGGAGTTCAACAATATAAATTCCAAATCATCACAAGACTGCCATGACAACGCGCTTTTAATAAATAGTCTGCAGAGCCAGGTGGAGTCTTTAGAGAAAGAAAAAAACCTTTTGCAGGGTGATGTTGGTAAACTGATGGCTGAAAACACACACCTTACTGCTTCTCAGACTGATTTGCAAAAGAAGCTGGAAGAGCTCCAGGAAATCCATGAAAAACTAGAAACCAGTGAGAATTATTCAAGGATGCAGATAGATGCTGTCAAACTGCAGATGAAGACTGAAAAAGAGAAGTTACAGATGCAGGTTAGTGTGAAGGGTGAAGAACTTTCTAAATTAGAACTTAAATGTCAAACTCTAGAACAAAGTCTGCTTGAGTCAGAAAACAAATGGGTGACAGAACTTGATAGGGCAAATTCACAAAATAATGATCTCACTGAGCAATTGAGCAGTTTAGAAAGTGAAATGAAATCAAAAGATAGCGCAATCCAGTCTTTGCAGCAAGAGCTGGATCTTATAAACGAGAAATTAACTCGGAGCTTATCTCCATTACTTAGTAGTAGGTTTTTATGTAAAGAAAAGAAGGCACAAATTTCAGATTCTGAACTGCAGCCAACCGATAGTAAAACTCAGTTGGAAAAATTCTCCACTCTGGTAACTGCTATTCTGAGCAAAGAAACAGAAGGAGAGCGTTTGCAACTGGCGCTTTTAGAAAAACAGAAAGAAATAGACACCATGAAAGATGAATTAGGAAGTATGGAGTCGCTAGAGAAGCAGAAGGAGGTGCTGCAGAGTGACATGGAAAAGATGAAGGGCGAACACACGTCCGAAATGGAATGTCTCTCAAAAGAAATGGTCTCACTCAAGGAAACGTTAGGCAAACAAGAGTATCTCCTGAAAGAAAGGGAGGAGTCTTTGGCAGAAATAAAGAAGCAGGTGGAATTTCTTCAAGGCAAGATGAATGAATCAGAAGAAATGGTAAGAACTAGTCAAGAAAAGCTGCAGGCTGAGGGTAAGAAAGTAGCAAGTCTCCTTGAAGAAATGGGGGAAAAAGATCAGCTCATCAAAAACTTAACATCCCAGGTCAATCAGCAGAAGGATTTAATTTCTGGTCTAAGCCAGCAAATGAAAGAAAAAGATTCTTCTGTTACCCAGGTCATGGAGTCATTGTCTAATGAAATGCTGAATTTTTCTGAAGAGAGGAGTACATTAAATGCCAAGCTGCAAGACCTTGAAGCTGTTCATAATAGTTCAGTGGCAGAGCTAAACCGAGTTTTGCAGGAACTTGGGGATTGTAAGAAAGAACTGGAACATAACCAGGTTATGTTAAGCAGTAGAGAAGCTGAGTTTAAAGATTTGATGAATGAAAAAGAGGAGATGAAGTGTAATCTTGAGAAAATGGGAAAGGAGAAAGAGAATCTGAAAAAGAAGCTTCAAGCGGCGTTGATAGTAAGAAGAGATCTAATGCAAAAAGTTGGAAAATTAGAAAAGACTGGACAGGAAGAAATAGAAAAAGAGCAGAAAAAAGCAGAGGAGCTGTTGAAGCAAGTTAATGAGTTAACAGACAAACTGAAACTAATTGAAGGACAAAATAATGATTTTGAGTCTCATCTTGGAACTTTGAAACAACAACTTGTAGAAAAAGATGCCAAGATAAGTGATCTGACCAAAACCTTATCTTCAAGAGCATCCTATTTAGAGGAACTTCAGCGCAATATCACAGAACTGAATGATGTCATAGCTGAAAAACAAAATGTTTGTGAGCAGAACCTAAAATCTTTAGGGGAGAAGGACTGTATGCTTGCTCATCTGCAATCTGTGCTTAATGAAAGAGCAAGGGCATATCAAGAGGAACGTTCTCAGTTGCTCTTGACTCTTGAAGAGGTGAAGTCTGAACTTAAAAAGAAGGAAGAATTGTTGAAAAAATCCGGTTTAGAAGAGCCTGGTTCAAGTGCTGGAGATAGGAATGAGTGTCTGAATCCTAACAATGATGTTAATGCCATGAATCAGTTGCAAAAAGAAAAAGAAGCTTTACAGAGGCAGCTTTCGGTCATGAAAGAAGATACGAAAAGATTCCAGCAAGAAAGGGAAGAGCACATAAAGCTGGCAGCAGATTCTGATGAGCAAAAAACCCACCTTGAGCAGCTCAGGCAAGAACATAAAGCACTCTGGGAAGTTCTCCAAACAAAATGTAAAGAGCTGGGCTTTAACCAGTTAGAATGGAAGGAGCTGGTTCCACCCAAGGCACTGCTGGGAGCGGAGCAAGCTGACCCAAGGAATTTGGAATCAGACAAACCAAGAAACAAGGTTCAGGTTGCATTCCTGAAAGAGTCAGAAGACACAGTCTCTGCAGTGCCAAGTGAAGACACTGAGCTAAAAGAACTAAGAAGTGATTATGCAAAACTTCAAGAGGAAACGGAGATGTTAAGGAAAGAGTTGAGAAAAATATTGGTTGAATTTGGTGATGATAAAGAAGAAACAATCAGCTTAAAGTCTTTGAGACAGAAAGAGCAATGTCAGGGCAGCTTATTGGAGGACATAAAGCACCTACAGATGAAGCTGAAAGCACATGAAACCGAAACTGAAGAGCTCAAGGCGGTGCTTGAACATGTGAATAGTGAGAAAAAAGCACTTATTCAAAAAAGTGAAGAGGATTACAGGATGAGCCAGGAGGAACTGCAGAGGTCAAGAATTGAAGCTAAGCAGGAGGTTGCAGGAAAGAACGAGGAAATAGAAGCACTGAAATGTTCACTTACAGATTTAAAAGAGAAACTTGTTCTGGAAAAAGAATTATTAAACAAAGCCATAAAGGAGGGCCAGGAAGAAGCTCACCGTTACAAAACAGCATTTGAAGATGTGAAGAGTGAAAAAGAGGAACTTCTCAGCTCTTTGGAAAAGTCCAATTTGGAGCTAATTAAGATGAAAAAGGAGGTAGAACATTCCAGGGAAGAAAACCAAAATCTTGTGGCAGAGCTGTGTATGCTGCGTGAGAAGGTAGAGACGGATAAACCTGTGGTGTCAGGCAAAGAGCTTAAGGAAGAAAATGGGACTGAAAAGGAATTGGGAGAGGTTGGTTCAGAAAGTAATTCCCTTCAAGGGAATTCTGAAGGAAAAGTCACTGCTTTTCAACTACCAGAGTCTGAGCACTTCGGGAAAACTAAACTGAGGGAAGCAACAGAATGTGACATCCAGAAACAAATGCAAACAATGGAAGAGCCGCTGGCAAAACCTGCAAATTTAAATGATTCCAAAGCCCAAGAGCAAACAGCTGTAACAGAAGAGAGATCCAGAGAGCGCCTGCAAAGGAAATTACAAGCAGCTTTAATATCGCGTAAAGAAGCCCTGAGAGAAAATAGATGTCTAAAGGAAAAGGTTGATCAGCTGATGTTGGAAAGAGAAGAACTGGTGAACAAGACAGGAATGTTGGAGCACTTGCTAGAGCTTGGCAGAGAAAAGCAGAGTTCAAGTGCAGTGGCTTCGTTGTCCGGAGAGGAGAGCCTTGCTTCGGAAAACGCGAGGCTGCTGACTGAAAATGAAAACCTCACTGCGGCGTGTGAAAGTCTGAAATCCACCATGGAGTCCATAGTTCAGGAAAAAGAGGCCTTTTCTTTCCAATTAAACACCTTAAAAGATTCTCAGACAGTTGAATTGACAGGATGGAAGGCTAAACATAGCGAGTTAAAGCAGGAGTATGAATCGCTTCTTCAGGCGTATGAGAATATCAGTAGTAAAGTGGCAGATATGAGGCAAGTCATTGATCTCAGTAGGAAAGAGAAGCAAGAGGCTGTTCAAAGGCTCAGGGAAGGACAGTCTGAAAAGGAGGCTCTGCAGAAGCATTTACAAAGTCTCCTTGATGAAAATGAGGTTATTAAGAACCAACTGAAACAACTCGGTGACGCCAAGAAAACGGAGGTCGAGGAGTTAAAGAGCAAAGCAGAAAGGCAGATCTGTGAGCAGGAGGCCAGGATGCAGGAACACCAGGATCGTCTGTGTGAGCTCACTGAGCAGAACCATCAGCTGATGGAGGAGAACGAGCAGCTGAAACAAACCTCTGAAAACCTAAAGCAGGCTTTAGAGAAAATTCAGAACGAGAATGATGTCCTTCATAATAACATCACTGTAACCAAAGCGGCCTTGGGAGAACTGCAGGTTCAAATGGAAGTGTACCAAAATGATACACAATCCAAGATCAGTGATGCATTATGTGAGAATGAATCACTGTTAAAAGACATCAATGTGTTAAAGGATAAACTCTCTGAAAAAGAGCAAGCCGTACTTGTCCTAGAACAAGAAAGAAAGTTAATTTCTGAAAAAGCGCAAGAAACTGAGAAATCTTTCCTCCACAAAACTCATTCTCTAACAAAGCTGGACATGGAATGTAAAGGTCTAACACAACAAATCGTTAGTCTAAATGAAAAAGTTAAGATTTTAGAGGATGACAAATGTCTGTTACAGGAAGAATTAGAAAATGTACAAGAAAGCTCTTACAAAGTAAAGAGCGAGAAAGAATTTCTTGAGACAGAATTGCTTAATCACGTTAAAAAAGTTGATCATCTTACTGATAGGATGAAATCAGTACAGGTACAGAATAACTTGCTGTTACAGCAGCTGGAAGAGTTGAAGGCAGAAAAATCTAATGTGGTTAGAGAAAAGGAAGAGCAGCAGCTCCATCTTGTAAAGATCTTTGAGGAGAAGGTGAAAAGTGCACAGAGGGATAATAATGGGACTAAAAACAAAACAAAAGAATTGCAAGAACTCTTAAAGGAGAAACAGCAGGAGATCAACCAATTGCAAAAGGATTCTATAAAGTTCCAGGAACTGATCCTGGATTTGGAAAGGTCTGTGAAATTGTCACAGTCCAAAACTGAAAAATTGGAAAAGGACTTAAGTAATGCGTCAGAAAAGCTGGCAGAATCAAATGATGAAATACTTCATCTCAAGGAAAAGCTCTCTGCACAGATGAACCTGTTGGATCAGTCAAAGAGGGAAGTGGACAGGCTTAAGAACGAGAATCTAAACTGGAGGAAAGAACTTCAGAAGAAGGGAGATGAACTGCAGCTTCAAAAGAGAGGATACGAGAGAGAATTGGAATTTCATCTCCAGCAGCTGAAATTGCTTCACAAAAGTGAAATTTTGAACCTGGAGGAAAGACGTGGTGCTCTTGAGAGAGAAAAGGCTCGGGTGATGAGTGAGGTTCAGGGTTTGCAGGAGGAGGTCAGCACGAAGGACTCTCAGAACAAGCAGCTGCAGGCAGACCTGAATGCAGCTCTGGCACGATTGGCTGCTTTCACCAAGTGCATGTCCTCCCTTCAGGACGACAGGGACAGGGTCATCACTGAGATGAAAACCTGGGAAATGCAGTTCAAAGAGGCCATTCAAAACAAGGAGAAACAGCTGGAAGACAGTAACAAAAGAATAGTGGCCTTGCAAGAGGAATTGAAAGATAAATTGGCTCAGATTCAAGAACTAAATATCAAATACTCTGTGGTAGAGGAAACAAAGGGTGAGCTGTACTTGAGGCAAAAATCTGTTGATATGCAGCGCTATGAGGAGCTCTGCAGGATAAAGGAAGAAAATACCTTCTTTTTTAACAGACAGCAAGAGCTGGAGAGTGTTCTTCAGTCCAAAGAAGAAGCTTTGCAAGCACTCCTGAAAGAAAATAATTCTCTTAATCATCTCATAGAGAATAGTAAGAGTGCAGGGAGAGAGATAAAAGCTCTGGAAAATAATTTTACAAGGCAGGAGGAAGAATTGCAAGAGCTTCTAGCGGAGAAGGAAAAAATGAGTGCTGAATTGCAAAAGCAGATGACCATTTCTGAGCAAATGAAGATCATGCTAAATAATAAAGACAAAGAAATTTCCTTGCTCATTTCTTCAAAAGGGGATGAAATTTCAGATTATCTGATTCAGGTACAGACTCAGCATAGGAATCAGATGAAAGAGTATGAACTTCAGGTAAGGTCGTTGCAGGTGGAGAGACAACAAGCTGAGGAGTCCCGTCAGAGGCTGGAAAACGAGCTGAAAAGTCTCCAGGTGAAAGCAGAAAAAGCAGGTCAGGATAAGGCTGCCATTGCCAGTGAAATAGATGCCTTTAAAAAATCCATGTCATCTCTCCAGAACGACCGGGATGATCTTTTTACCAGATACAAGGAGCTGGAACATCTTCACCAGGATGTCTTAAACCAGAGGGACAGTCTTCTAGTTGGCAGTGCAAGTGAGACTAACGCTCTGAAACAGGAGCTAAGGGTCCTCCTCAACAGGATAGATGATCTGCATTCTGAAAATGCAATGCTGAGTGCACAGCTGATAAAATACAGGGAAGATCTTAACCAGGTTTTATCTCTGAAAGACCATCAGCTGAAGGACTTACTTAAGCAGAAATTGGAGTGTATTAAAAGCCTTGAGCATGAAAAATACGATCTTCAAAAACAAATAAAAGAGATGCAGCTTTCCAGTGAACTGCAGAGGGGGGCTGCTGTGGCCTTGGAACACGAGAATAAAAAATTGACCTCTAAAGTAAGTGATCTAGAATCTCTAATTGCATCACTAAACAAAGAGAAACTTGTTTCTGAATCTGGAGAGAAGCTGCTAAGTAGTGAGAGTACTCAGAAAAAAGAATCCAATGGGCAGCATGGAGAAAAGCTTCAGAAAAAGGTTCAGGAACTCTGGAAATCCAGAAGTGGAAATGCAGATGAGGAATACAGTGGGACTCTTTTGAAACTTGAAGATGGAGGTGAAGCTGACGCTTCTGCAGAGAAGATGTTGCTCGAAGTTCAGTCTCAAAACAGCGAGTTGAGATCCCAAAACGAGGCCTTTGGGAAAGCAATGACTGCTCTGCAGAACGACAGGGATCGCATCATAGAGGACTTTAAAGTTCTTCAGAGCAAATACACCTCTGAGCTCAAGACTGAGAGGAAAAAAGGAGATGAACTTGCAGCTGAGTTGGAGGGGTTTAAATCCCATCTCATGAGTGTCCTCAAAGAAAACTCTCTCCTGCGTGGGGCTGGCCTTGATGCTGCGGATCAGGTGACCCTTGCTCAGGTGGCTGATGGGATTGGAAGTGTCTGTAGGACTTTAGTCAGTCGGGAGCTGGAGGTGAGCAGGCTCTCAGCCGAGTGTGGGAATTATGTCCAGCAGATTGACGCCTTTGCCAAGGCTATGGCCAGTCTCCAGGATGACCGGGACAAACTGCTGCAGGAGCTCAGCCATCAGAAGGTAACTTCTGAAGCCAAGCAGGGCACAGCTTCCTTTCCCATTGATTGCAGCAGCAGCAATGGGAGAAATTCTTTTAGAAGTAGTTTGGATGTGCCTCAGAACAATGGGGAAACTTTGGTAAGTCGTAATTAGCCACATGGCTCTGTGATTTTATTCTTTGTGCAGAGAGTGCTGAGACATGATGGATTCTGGAGTTTTAACTTTGTATATTGTGTGAGTGCTAAGATAGCACTGTGTGCCCAGAGGAGGTGTGTTTACAGTATTGGGAGTTAAGGTAATTGCCCTGTTAAACAAGGCAAATGGGGAAAACCTTAGTCTGTAATTAGAATTTTAGCACTAATCAAACTTCACCCGTCTAGTTTTCATTCCAGTTCACTAATGATGTTTATTAAACCTAGGCTAAAGAAGGAGCCAGCCTTGCAGCTGTTGAAATATCCAAACTGAAGACCAAGGTTGATGATTTGGAGAAGGCTTTGCATCAGACAAAAGCCTTCCAGGCAGAGACTGAGAGAGAGATCACATCATACCAGAACGAGCTGGCTGGATTAAGGTATAACAGCACAGCGTTATCCTCTTCACTGACTTGTAAAGAATGTAGAATTACTAAACATCTGATGTTTTATGTTCAGAATGGAAAAAAACCTCCTCCTCTCCGAGTCCCAGGCACTGAGGAATCAGTGTCAGATCACGGTGGCTGAGAAAGACCGGCAGATTGCAGAGCTCCAGAGGGTGCAGCAAGACATGATTGGGAAGAAGTCTCTCCCTGCTGGCAGCAGTTATCCAGTCAAGGTAAAAAAATGGAATGTAGCAGAACGTAGAGTAGAAGGTAGCAGTTTATTGTCTGAGGTTTGCAGTCTGCTTCTCAAAAGAACAGTCTATAGCAATCCTGGAAGTTACTGTCTTAAATCAGTTAAATCCAGAATATAAAAGGAAGAAGTTGAAAAAAAAATTAAATGGGTTTATTTCTTTCAGGTTTATTACGGCTGTAACTCATTTTCAGGGACAGGCTTTTTGAGAGGGTCAGAAAAGAGCTTGGTGTACTACATGGACAGCAGGTTTCAACTATACAGTTTGTATAGTTGATGCAAAAAAGTTTTAAACACCTAATGAAGTTCATTCTTCAGAGCCTAAATGTGTGTCTAGTTACTGCACAATGGACTAGGACCTAACTGGGGGAGAAAGGGGAATGGAGGTGTTGTTGTCCTTGCCCTGAATCAGCTGGAGCTGGCTTCTGCAGGAACAAAATCCTGCATTTAGAAAGGCAGCAGCTGACATCCAACCTGGCAAATGCTGTTCTGTAGACTCTTGTGAAAGATTCAAGGAAAGTGCATTTTTAAATAATATTCTTACTTACCTTTTCTGTGCCAAAGGAGGGAAGCAGCATTCATTTTAATTTCACTAAAACCAGCATTTTAGGTGCTGAAGTTTGTATGCTGCTCATTTTCTGTGATTACAATCATGAATAAGAGCTATTGACCAGTAATGTCCGTGGGTAATGGAGTATTTTATGTGGTAAAAACCTTTTATTTCATGGTTGTTTGGGTGAATAGATTCCAGAAAGCATTAGAGATGGCACATAGCCCTCCTTTATTGGAGATAAATATCAAAATGTTCAGCTGCCAGAGATAAAGAAGGCCAAAGCTGTAAATTGGTATTAATTTTTTTCTTTTCAAAATGGATTCTTTTGGCTTTAAATTCATATTTACAAAACAGCTTTTTTACAAGTCATGAATACAAGAGTTTATTAGCTTGAAAATAATTTTTGAAAAGTGTTTTGTATTAATCCTTTGCGATGTTCCCCCTTTTTTCTTGTGCTTCACATTATTTGCAAATTAAAAAATTAGGTCGGGTTGCCTTTTTGTGGTAATTTTTTGTTATTTTTTTAATGCAAGTATTAGCACTATATATATATATATATATAAAAATCTTGTGTTTAAAGTGTCTTTCAATTGTGGTATTAAGTTGTAAGAAGAAAATAATCTTGTGAAAAGGGAATTCTGTAGGCTATATTCAGTGTTGGGCTTGTGGATTATTTAGAGAACTCTGTACCATTTACCCTGAGTATCCTGATATTTTTAAGGCTTTGGAAACTGCCTCCCTTGCTGGAAGTGCAGATGGAGCAGAGGAAATCAGACGTGTCCTGGCTGAGAAGAACCAGCTGCAGACTGAGCTGCAGCGCTGCCTCCAGGAGCTGCAGCAGAAGGACCTGCACTTCCAGCAGATTAACTCCAAGGTAGCTTGGAACAAATCCTGAAAAGCTCATTTGAATCTGGGCTGGCCTCACATTGGAATATTTCTGAATATTGGTGTTGTCTTGCGTGACTGAATGGTTCTTTGCTTTTAGATGTTTTAAAAGAACTCAGCCTGGGCGTTCAAATTAAATGTCAGTTTTCTTTCTGCCAGGCTTTCCTGACTTGGAATTTGTCTGAGAGGTTTCTTTCACTCTGCATTCTGAAGACATTGATGAACCTCTGAGCTTCTGCTCACAGGAAAATGTTTTTCATTATAGGCAGAAACAGCTGTCTGTCTTAGCTGGAGCAAGATTTCAGCTTCTGGTTTGGGTGTATTGATGGCAGGGGAAATCACTGCTCAGCTCTCATTATTTCCTCTGCTCATGAAACATTTTAAATCCCAGCTGAACTGTGACCTTGCCAAAAAGCAGATGCAATTTTGAAACAGCAGGTCTCAGATCTGCAGGGGATGTCCTGGGAGAGCCAATTTTAATGACTTCAACGTGAATTTCTCTCAGGTTGTGCAGTCAGCAGAAGAGAATGCTGTCCTGTCTGCCCAGCTGAAGACTCTTTCCCAGACTCTGAGGGACAACCAGCTTCATTACACTGACCTGCAGAATCGTTACTTGAGGCTGGAGAGGGAATATCAGGCCATGCAAGTGACATCTTTCCAAGGCTCAGTCCAGGTAACCAGATACATGGAAGGGTTTTTAGGTTGCTTCCTTCTCTGCTTACACTTTTCTGGTTTTCTTGCTAAAAAGGAAATAAAGTACTTTTTGTTGTGGTGATCCAGTACTTTGCTGGCTAGTGACTGAAGATAACTGTCTCTACTGTTGTTAAGCTGGTCTGATTGGACATTTCATTTAAGGAAACTGGTTTTTTTGAAAGATCTTTTTTGAGTTGGTCTGCAGCTGTCAGAGATAACTGGATGATCACTGCTCAGTGGATCAGGGAATTTGGTGATAATTTCACATCAGTTGTGGATCATTTTACAATGCTTGAGTTATACTTTCAGAAGTGAGAGCTACATCACCAGTTCAGCATTTCAGTGCCCTTTGCCAGCCCCTCATACACATCTGTAAGATTATTATTTGGAGTTGGAACGTCATGATTTTTTAAGGTCCCTTCTAACACAGTCCTTTATGGTTCATCATGATTCCTTTATTTTTAAAAAGCTTTCCTGTACTGCCTTGGTTATTCATTAACAATCCTTAACAGGACACTCTGAAATAGCATGTGGATACATATAGGAAACAACCCTTACTCTGCCATAAATGGAAATAAATCCAAACAAGAACTGCAAGTTAAAAATAAGTGAGTAGCTGCCTTGCTTCAGGAATTGTGGATGTGTAGATGCGTTTCTTTCCCCTCAGACATTGCTGAGAGATGGAAATGAAAACATTAAGTGGCACAAAGAATTCTCTCTTCCACTGTTTTGTGGTGCTGACGGCTTCTGTAATTGAAATAATTCTGGCAAGTAGAAAAATGGTCACTTGTTTGGTTTTTTTCTTTTCCCCTTAATATTTTCTAGGATGAAACCAGAGCAGAAGTTCCCCCTGGAGCGCCACAGGAGAGATCTGGGATTATTGTGGAGATAGACAATATGGAGCTAAATGAGCTCAGGAAAAGGTCAGGGCTCAGAGCATGTATTAGCAATATTATTTTCCTGACAGCTGTGTCGTGAGTGTGAAAGCAATGCTTCTCTATCCCTCTGAGGCATTTGTGTGTGGAGAAGGGGAAGGAGTGGATTTACAGGGGATTACATGAATCATAAGCCATATTCTTGAATTGTTATCATCTGGTAATAGCTGTGGTTTGTATCTGTACATATATGTACTGATTGTTGGTGACTTCATCTCAATATTTAAGCTAAAGCATCTCATTATAATGAAGTCAGTTAGAAAAAGGAAGATTTCCTGATAAAAAAAAGAACAAGTAAGTAATTCTTTGACTCCATAAAATACTGATTTCAGATTTTATTTTGTCCCAGGCTTGCAGAGACTGAGCAGCAGTATGAGTCACTGCAGCAGGGCCTCTCCCAGCTCACAGAAACACTGGCAGAGGAGAAGAGGAGGAGAGAAGCTGCAGAAGAGGCTCTTGGACTCTATGAGGAGAGAAGTAACAGGTAAAACACAGATTATTTCTTTGCCTTTTATTTTTAGTGAGGCTAGTAAGAGGTTTTGCTGTGGGTCTTAGATTTTTTTGAGATACTACTACTTCTAATAATAATAGTAATAATAATAATAAAAAACCTGTGTGTGAACCCACAGTGCCCAAAGCAGTGGAAATCCATGTGTTAAAAAGCTAAGTTAAACACTTGATCAAGAAAGTGTTACAGGCTTTGGGATTTTTTTTTTCTTTATTTAATTTATTCTAGTCTGTTAGACTCAGTAGCCAGTGCTATTCCTTTTTTTTTCCAGGTTAGGAGAAAATTTCCCATATAACAACTTTAGCAGAGCCACTGGTTAGATTGAAAATATCATTATGCTCCTGCCTAAATAGTGTCCCTCACTACCATCACCTGAAAATCACTGTTCAGTCAGCTGGTGATGCTGGGATTAATTCTGAATAAATGAAACACCTTGAGAGTAGATGGTAAATAGAGACTGAAAAAGACCTGGCAACATAAAGTGAGTCAGCTTTTTGTGGGGACCTTCCCTCGGTCCTTTTAAGTATGCAAAATGGTGTTTTCTGTGTCAATTCAGTTCTTAAAAGAGGAGATAATTCAGCAGTGCATGTCTCTGTGCCTTGAATTTTTCTCTAGATTTGAAGTGGGCAGTTACAGGTCTGTCCCCAGTGACTACACTGTCCAGATGGA
Source organism: Sinosuthora webbiana (assembly GCA_013397395.1). Lineage (NCBI taxonomy): Eukaryota > Metazoa > Chordata > Aves > Passeriformes > Sylviidae > Sinosuthora > Sinosuthora webbiana. The sequence continues at coordinate 1,111,471 of VXBN01007266.1, read as the reverse complement.
AGCTGAGGAGGAGAGGGAAGCCTTAATCATCAATCCCAGTGAACACGTCGTCGTGAGAAAGGTAAAGGATTGAAAACCTCTAAAAACCCTGAATTATCAGCTCTTTAAAAGTGGTGCAAAAACATCCTTCATTTCTTTCTCTTGGGGCTGGGAGTCCAAGAGCAGCAGCTGTGTAAACTGTGCCAGAAAACACACTGCCTATGTCCGGGTTAAAAAATGTATGTGATCATACTTACACTACACGTGTGGCCATTAAATAAACTGTGTCTGCACTTAATTATGCATGCCCCAAATGCAGCATGCATATTTATGTGTGTGGAGCAGCATAATGCAGAGCTTGGATTCCTTCCTTTCCCCTCTCATTAGTGCTGGGTTTGGGGCCTTTAAATCACTGATGCTTTGGTGTTTGGGATGGGTTGTGTTTTGTGGTCAGTTGCTGTGCCGGAGGCAAAAAGGTTTGTAGGGCCTCAGAAACGCAGGCTGCAGCGGAGCTGTTTGTGGTTTTAGTCCTGATTCTTCCTCTGATAACTTGTGTCTCTCCCTCAGGTGAAAGGAGGAGCCCTTTCCTTGCACCGCTGGCTCCGGGGGCGAAGCCTCTACTGCTCCAAGCTGCTGACGGCGCGAGCCAAATCCCGCTATTTGTTCCTCACCTACCTGGTCACACTACACCTGCTCCTTCTCCTGTGCCTCACTGGGGTGCTCTGAGCCTGCTGCTCTCCCTGGGGGCAGTGCCAGTCCCAGCCTGGAGGCTCCTCCCGCGCTGCTGCTCCGCCCTGCACTGCACACAAAGCCCTGGGACACTACACGGAGTCTTGAGCTTCTCCAGTGAAATCCGTGCATATCACACTCGCTCCAAAGTCCACTTGAATTGCTCTTCAACAGTGGGATGTTATATTTGCTAAGAAGAAGATAATAAGGAAACTGCTGCATTTGAGTTATTTAATATTGTTTGTGGGTACATAATGGTTGATTACTACTGAATGGGTTGTAAATGATATCTTTTCTATACAAATTTTATTTTAAGAGTTAAACTATAAATTCTAGAGGAATATCAAGCTATTACTGTATATTGGCTTCTTGATTATAGCAAGAAGTTTTATGGAGTGCAATAAAGGAAGAACTACTGGATTTTTGATTTTCTTTGGTTGGTTGGGTGTTTGTTTTTTTTTTGGCTGACAATAAAAGAACTAAGAAGGTTCTTCTTTCCCATTCAGTTTGTAAAGAAATCAAGATGCACAGATCTGTGCGTGGCAGTGAGGTAAGCTGATGATTAAAGATTCAGTAAAGATTCTCATTTGAGATGACATAAATATCTCCAACTTCTTATATTCTTTTTGTCATTTTTTTTCTTTCTGTAACTTGTGAGGGTATGGTATTTTTTTAGTATCCTTGCACTTTTCTTGGTGGGGCTTAGTTACTGCCTGTCTTGGAGACAAAATGTTCCTCAGCTGCAGAACACATGAAATTCCAGCTTCTAAAGACACAACCTTACATATTTTACATGTTTCAGCTTCAAGGTAGAAATCAATAAATTCAGCTAAGAATCTTGTGGGAAGAGGAGAAGCCAGTGTGTATGGAAAAGGAAGGATTCCATCTGTTTAACTGACGAGCAGAAACAAGGCTGACTTAGAGATACTTTAGTGAAGTGATTTATCTGCTTAAGAGGTAGTTACTGCTGCAGGTAAATACTGTAAAGCACCTTTTTCTGATGGTCTTTAATACTTCTTAGCCTGGTGAAGGTCTGGATTTTTATATAAATCCAATATGTTTTGCTATAATTGATTTTTTTTTTAAATAGTGATGGTTCATCTCCTTTGAGCGGCTGATTCAGTCCCTGTGTGTCAGCCAAATACTGAGATAACTCATAAACACCAGGTACAGTGGGAGCATGAGTACTGATGATGCTGACTTTGCCCTTCCCTGAAAACAGCAGAATGATAATGAGCTTTTCTTAGCTAGTTATGTTATAATGAAGCAGAATGTTTTCCAAAGGCAACGATGGCTCTTCACTCCTTCCAGCTCATCCAGTGTGAGGGGTTTTTTTGACCTGGGGGAAGAGAAAACAGCCCTCTGTCCTGAGGCTCAGTGAGTGGGAAAGGATCCAGAGGTGTTGCAAATTCTGTCCTGCTTTCTCCAGGCCTTTGTGCTGTCACTGTAATAAGAACAAGCTGGAAAAAAAAAAAATAAGTCAAATGGTTTGATACGTAGATACCTTGTGAACTCCATTCCAGAAGCTGATAGAAATGTTTTGAGAGGTGAGCTCATGTCATTTAGGAAGCAGCTTTTCCTGGCTAGGTATTGCCCTGGGAATGTGCTCATGTTACAGTTCATGGTTTAAATGGTTGGCTTCGCTTGGTCTGAGCTCAAGCAAATTGAGGAAATTTTGTTTTAAAATTCTCTACCCTCAGATTCCAGTGTCTCAGGTGATGTAATTCCTGATGTATTTAAGCACCAAATTTCCCTCTGGTTTGTGGTGTTGGAGCCAGAGTCTGGGTGCAGTGCTGTAATGTTGGATACTGCTGGTAGTTGTTTTATTGCAGTCCAGAGCCTTTTCCTGAGGGTTTTGGGAGAAAATAATTCATGGCCATGAGAATGAATGGCCAGCTACTAGAAACTAAGGGATAAACATTCCCACATTAAAGCTCTTTCCAAATTTATGTGATAAAATCCATTCTTGCCTTGTTAGGGAGAAGAACTTCGCTGGACAAGTGCTGTTTTTCATTCCTTTCCCATTTCTGAAGTGCCTTTCCTTACTAAGTGAAGCTGCCAAAGAAGGAAAAATAAAATCTTTCTCTTGTATCAACTGCCTAAAAAGTTTTCCAGTCCTAAAAATAACCCAGGGATCCCTAAATGGGCCTGCCCTTGGTGAGGGTTTTGCCATGAATTTCAGGGAGATCAGAACTTTGAGGTGTTGGCCAGCTCCTGAGGCTGAGGTGTTCTAGGCCAGTTGCCTCTTGTTCTTCTTCCCAGAACAGCCACTTCCATAAAGTGTTTGCCACTCACAGATGTGGAATAGGTCCTGGAGTGAACTCTCCACATCACCGAGTGGCTGCCACTTAAAAACACACAGCAAATGCTTCCCTGAAACTTTATAAAATTGTTATCTTTAGTTGTTTGTTTGAGATTGATGATCACCCTCTAAAAGAAAAAGCAAATTTCAACTATCCGTGAGGGAAAAAACCTGCAGTCTTGGAAGGAATGGATGCTTTTGGTGGTTTATTTACCATTAACTACTACTGTTACAGCTGGTATGTGCAGACAATCAATTAATTTTAAGCAAAGGAACTTTCTAGAAGATAATTTCCACTTGGAAGAGGTGAGATTTATGCTGAAGTCCCAGTAGAGCCAGGTGTGTGTCCTGTAGCTGAGCTTGGTCACGAGGCCACTTAACAGAGGATCACAGGACCCTGGAGGCTACAGCAGGAAGAAACAAAAGGCTGTGAATATCCTGATTAATTTCCTTTGTGAAATCCTATTCAAGTGGGAATTTATGTGGATACTTCACATGCTCGGTAAGATCCACTGACTTTGCAGGTTAGGTTTATTCTTTCCCCAAAATACTGTGTTTTAATGGTATGAACGTTTCTTATGGAAGAAAAGCCCCACCTGTTGGAATTTATTCATGTCATGAGTCATTTATTCATATCATGATTTTTCTGGGCTGTCAAAACTCTGCCCTGAAGTTGTGTGTGATGAATAACGTTTTACCTCATATGTTGTGGGATTATTTGGGGCAATCAGGACAGACTTCCTAAGGCAAATGTGATAAACCTAGTAAAATCAGTGTTTAATGAGTGATTTTTCTTTTAGAAGATATGCCTCTGCTTAATGTTAATTTATGAGTTTTTCAAAACCATTTGACTTCCAGCAAAGGGTAACCTCACTGTTTAAAGGCAAAATAGTGGAACTGCTTAGACAGAGAGGGCAACCAGATAAGTGAATCTAGATAAATCATAGATTTTACTTAGAGCAGTTTTAGTTATTAGTGCTGTAACTCTTTTCCACCTCTAATTCCTTCCCTTTATTCCCTTGTGGAATGACAGAGGACCCGTTCCTTGTGGAGAACCATGAGTTTGCTGATGCTCACCTTGGCTGGGCTCCTGTGTGAGCATAAGCAGCCCTTCATTTTTGGAGCTGCCTTGGTCTTCCTGGGGGGTTTATGGAAGGAATTATAACCAAGTGGTTATCCACAAACCCACATTTTAGTTCCTTGCATATTTTGGGGGCGCATTCTGTGAGGGCAGGGAACAGTATTTCACAGGAAGTTTTAACTTTAAAATGGTATTTTGTCCCTGATGCTCCTGACAAACTGCACTAATATTGGAATAACGTCCTTTGCAGGGTGTTGTGGTTGGAATGGGTCAAAAATACAGCAATGTAGGGGATGAAGCACAAAGTGAAAGAGGAGTCCTGACACTGGAACATCCCACTGAGCATGGAACTGTCACTAACTGTGATGACATGGGAAAGGTGGGTGTTTTATTTCATTTTATATTTACACATACTAGTCAGCCATGAAGGTCCTACTGAGGCAAAACATTTGATGATGATAGAAAGGAGCTCAAGTTAAAAAAAAAACAAAACCAGGTTGGAATTCACCAGAGGTGCACTGGAGAAATACTAAATTACTGAAATTGGGAACAAAACCTGTGAGGTGCAAGAGGGGAGATTGTTTTCTCTCCTGAGTACTGGCCTGCATGAGTCAGAGGATGTGTGGTGCCCACATCTCATGTTCCATGTGACATTCTCACTGTCACTTCCTGAGGAAAGGACAGACTGGGGCTTCCTATCCCTATATTGATCCTGTGAGAGGGGGATTTTAAATTTATTTTTCCTGAAGCATGTTTTTCTGTCACCCAAAGTTATCTTTTCATGTGTGGGTGGTTAGAAGGCATCTTTGTTCCCCATACAGCACCACTTCCTTGGCATTGTACCATGAGCTCTGTGGGGAAATGGCATTTCCAGGAGGTCCCAGGTGCAGGCAACGAGGTGTGCTCATGGGGGAGGCTGCTAAACTTCTTAAATATCCCAAGTGTCTGGGTCTCTTTGGGAAGCATCTGGGTCTATATGTGGAACACACTGTACTGTTTGTGGGGGAAGCTCCGCAGGGAAATGCTCCTGGTGCTGTTTCTCTGTGGAAAATGCTGCTGGAAGGGAGATCCAGGGCTGGGATTGTTCTGTACTCTCTGCTCACTAGGATGAGGTGCAGTTATAACCCATATATCTGAACTCAGTTACTGTGCCATATCCACAGATGTGCTGTTCCAAATGAACAGACCAGAGCTGATCCAAGAGCACTGGGAGTTCCTCAGTTGATATTTGGAAATAAATTGCCCACCTACTCCTCTAGATGGAAGCACAGCACTTGGATTTCCTTCTCTCCCTGCTTGCTGCAAGCACACTTCTCTAACTACATCCCATTATGTTCTTCTACCTCATAATTTTCCTGCTGTCTGCATTCAGCAAGAAATAACATTTTCCTGTAAGGAAAAAAAAAAAATTCAAATTGTAGGCTCATATTTTATGTTCCCTCATCTGCATCTGGCAATTGTCCTGAGCACAGCACACACTGGTGCACGTCCCTTCTCTGGGTAATGCTGGATGCAAGAGCAGACAGTCTGAAATTGAGTTAGGAGAAGGAATTAAGGAAGGTTAAAAAGGTGGGATGTGCTTTCCTGTAGTGTGATTATTTTTAGGCTGTGCAGTGATGGAGGCCTCAGGCAGTGCTGTAACTCAGACAGTGGGCAGGTCCTAAACGGGCTCTTGCAGCTTAAGCTTTCCTTCTTTTTGTCTCTTAGATACAGGAATTACTTGTGGAAGCGGCTCCCTAGCCCAAACTGGTAGGACAGAGACAAGTAACAGAGTTGATAACTGCTGTGATTACTGCAAATAAGAAAAAAAGGGTGCTTTTGATCCAAGCCACAAATTTCTTCCCAGTGCTTGGTAATCCTACTCCTGAAAGCACCAGAATGTGGAGGAAACGAGAGAATTCCTGGGTAACGTGCCAAGAATGGGACAAAAGCACAGCAGAGCAGTGCCCAGCCATCCCCAGGATACAAAAGGAGGGGGGGTACCCAAGACTGAGGCTGGGAGTGAGAGGGGGAGCAGGAGTGGGATGCATGGCGGGCCATGGGAGCACAGGAGAAGCACAGGCAGCCATGGAGTGGAACATTCCTGCTCTCCCATGCTTCAATTCACAATATTCCAACTGGAAAATGACACAGGCCCTTGTCCATCCCTGGGCATTTGTTCCCAGGAGCTGACCTGACAGTGGGTGGGAGGGAAGGCGTCAGGACCCAGCGTTTTTTGGCTCTGGTGACAACAGAAATGTTGTATAGCAATGCTGGGATAATTTGGGATAATTCCTCCTCGGTAATTTCTCTTTGCTGGTGTGCTTGCTGCTCACATTTCATTCTCATGACCTATAAAATCAGCCCTGGATTGTTCTGGTTCTTGTAGAGGATCTCTATCCATTACCTTGTGGTTGTCATTAGGTCAAATTTAATGGGCTGTGCAGTGCCTGGTTTTGAGGGAAAACCTGGAAACTGCCACAGAGTTAGGCAGGCTCCTGCTTTAGGAGTCCAGGTTTGTTCCTCATTGCTGAAACCACCAGTACTCTGGGAGTTATGTCAGCACAGGGGTTTCCTTCTCTTCCCTTATTTCTTTCTTGTCTGAAGTGGCAGTAATTTTCTTCTTACATCTTATTTATATATATATAAGCTTTTACATAATTGCTTTCTGGTTTATTCAACTTCTCCCAACATTTGTATTCCAAACCTTCAAATGAAGGACAGCCTGGCATTCCAAAGCCCAGTTCTGGAAACATCTGATTGTCTTTTTCTCAGAAGATTGATGCAGAATTGAACTGTTTTAAACAGCTGGTGATTTTAATGAATAACTCCAGCTCTGGACAGATGTTGATACTGTAGGTGCTTCAAATTTAGAGAGGATCTCTTTTCCATGTAAGTTCATTTTGGGGCATAATAATACTTGTTTCTAGGATGTAATACTTGTTTTTAGGATATTCCTCAAGTTAACTTACCCATAAAACTATCCTGATGTTTTGTGTTAGGTCAGGAAAAAAATGAGCTGAAAAGAGAATAAACACCCAACCCAGTGAATTTGGTTGAATTTGGTGAATAGATGTGAGTTTGGCAGATTTGCTCTTGCATGCTTTCTGTCCATTTTAATATGGCTGTAAAAACATGAATAAAATTTTTAAGAAGCAATCATTTTTATGATATGAAATATATTCCATGTATTTAAGAGATGTTATTATTTAATATAATTTAATGTACTACTTACGGAAAGTAATATAATAAAAATACATTACTCGGGCTGTATTTGAAAAACTTAATGGCTTTTGGCCAGAAGTCCACATGGTAAATTTAGCCAGGGATAGAAGTAAGTGTGATTTAAATACAGAATATAGGTTCAGAACCACTGGGGAAAAGGAGATGTGACTCTGCACTTCCCTTGGGGCCCACTTCTGGTAGACATTTAATGGGAAGATGATGCATCCATTTAGCAACAGTGTAAATAAATTAATTAAGTTGTGAGCCTGACGGCAGGAATGACTGGGAGAGAATACAGCTGGGAGATAAAAACCACCAGCAGACCATCAGAGCAGCCCAGTTTCTCACAACCAGGAGGTAGAGCTCCTGCTGGAGACGTGTCTGGGGCTTTTTCTCTGTCATTACACTGGGATGATAAATTTGGGTTTCGAGATTGTTTAAAGGCTTGTTGTTTATTACTGATGGCATTAAATTCATTACAGTAATTATGAATTATTGGTAATTTGCGTGTTCTTTAATTGAAAGCATACTTTTCATTAAAAGTTGACTTCATTGGTGAAGGCATTAACTTCTGAAATCTTATTCTGGAGTTTGTGTGTGTGTCTGTGTATGTGTATAAACCTTAGATTGCTGCCTTGTTGCAGCCCTGCCATCAGTGTAAAAAAAAATTATCCCCAGTTGTCCTCTCCAATTAATATTGTCAGTAAAAACCTGACCTGGGTTAATGGAAAGCTGTCCAGTGGCTTGGGTGATTTTCCTTTTAAATGAAGTCCCAAAGACAGCGTGACACGCTGTTCACAGAAGAACCACAGTTCAGCAGGGGACCCAGGAGTAGTAACTGTCAGTTTTCATTAAAAATAAAAAATAAAATTGGCTGTCCCTTCAGTTCATGTTAAGTGTACATCCTAAAGTTTTTCCAGCTCTTCCTTCCTGATGCTTTTGGAGCCGTTCCATGTGCCAGCCACGTATGTCTGAAATCCAACTCTTTGTGTGCAGGCTTGGTATCAGAAATGCCTTATTCATTCTGAGTGCAAAACGTGTGCTTCGTGTTATGTGGCACTGGATTTGGGAAATGAAACAGCAGCTGCTGCCTCCTCCTCCTCCTCCTCCTCCTCCTCCTCTCTTGGAAAGGGCATGGAGCTTCCTGATGGACAGGGGAAGGAATTCACCCCTGGGAATGAACGGTGCTGATGCCCAGGAGTATTTTGCTTGTAGAGTTACTATGCTGAGGTTACAGAGGAGGTGAGTGGAAGGTGCTGTCCTTGTCCTTGCTCCTCTAGCCTCACCCAGCTGTGTTTTTTCCTGGAGTTTTCTCTAGGGAGACAGCTTGGACTAGGGAGCCTTCCTCTCGTTTTAACAGTAGGAGAAAGAAGGGGATGAAGGGAAAAACAATGCGTTGAAACTTCTTTCCACTCGGGGCTGGAATCCACAGGTGTCCACAAAACCACTTAAAAAACAGGATTGTGGAATGTGACTTTGACTTCCATAAGGATCTCTGTGGTAAAAAAGTTCTCTCTGGAGGAGCCACTGTGTATCCTGGGATTTGGGATCATTCGCAGAAGGAGAGGACAGCTTTGCCTCCAAGTACCATGAGGATTAAGGTGATTTTAAACAATTTTACTTCTGCCAGTTCCATCTTAAGGTGATTTTTCCTTATTTAGGTGATCTCTTAATGGTAAAAGCTGAAAAATCTGTCAAAAAAGGATTTTTCAAAGTTTGGCTCTAGCTACCTAAAAGTGAGAGGAGTTGATCTTCCCTTCATTCCCACTTTTGAGCAGCAGTCAGCTCAAATTCCCAGCATCCATGTCTTCTCAGGCAAATGGAAATCATAAATTCCTCAGCCTTTGAGTGAATTTTAATTTATTATTCTGCTTTCAGTTTGTATGACTGCTCAGGTTGATAATAAATCACCTTACATGTAGGAATAGCTCTATTAACTGGCCTTACCACCTGCCTGAGCAACAAAAGTTATGTTTCAATCTTGACCTCTTGTAGGTGTGATGGTCAAGAGCAGCGACTTTGCTCCTCAGATCTCTGCAGCCGTGTTACATTTGCAGTCCCCATGGGATCAAAGCAAAATTCCCTTCAGTTTGGTAAGAATTTACTTGCCCTTGTTTACTGGTAATGGTGAAGGATGCTCTTTAGGTTTTCAATTTTTGATCTTGCTTTAATACAAATTTTTTTCTTTTTACTTCCACAGTTGCTTCTTTTCAATTTGGTAATAAGCTTCCATTAATTATCCGAATTGATTTCCTTGCTTTAACAAGGAAAAACTGTTGTCATCATTTAAGTGTTATTCTTTCTAAATGGAAGAAAAATCTATCCAATACAAGAAGAAGCAGGCATTCCCCCTCACACATTTTTTTTCCAAGGGGAGACACCTTCTTTCCTTAGCAGTAAACTGTAGAGGGAGACATCCCTCCACATGAAGGTGGACACCTTACACGTAAACCAGCCCAGGTGCAATGGCTTCTGTGGGTGCAATTTATTAAATCCACTGAGGATTTGACACTGAGGTTTTAAATGGGAGTTTTGGAAGTGATTGCTGAGCCTTCAGCCCCCTCTGACTCTGCAATTCAGTTCTGCATTTCCCATCAGGGATGTTTTCCTGGTAAGTGATACGAGATCTGAGGGAGACACTTGCCATCAGTTATGTCACAGGTCTTGGTGTTCACTCACAAAATACAAAGAGCAATTTGAAAGTTTCTTTTGGGGAAGTTTCCCTCCATTTTTCTTTCCAAGTTAGATGTTCCATCTGTGGGGAAATTTTCTTGGAGTTAGTGAACTCTGTGTTAGAGCTTTGCTGACATTTTAAGAATCTCTGAATAAAATAAAATACATCTTTAAAAAAGCAGCAGTTTTTGAGAAACAAAATGGAAATGGAAAAATCCTGAAACTAGTCATTAGCCGTTCATTAAAATGGTTGTTGGTCATGTTAATTGGAGGTTGTGGGCTTCAAAGAAGAAATGACATCTGCTCTACCTTATGTGTGCAGAACAAGGAGGGAAGAGAGAAAAATCTGTAGTGGTGAAAGCAAATCACCTTGGTGGAAAACTTCCTGAGGTCACTGAGGACACCATGCTTGGGAAAAACTGACCCCTTTTTCTATCCAGCAAACTTTTAATGAAAGAGGAAAAGGACCTGGTGATCTTTTGCTGCAGAGGTTAATAATGGATGATCCTGATGAGCATTTCTTGTAAAAAGCAAAGCCTGCAGCTCTCATTACCTGGGCCTCCCGATTGTGCATTCCCATCCAAGGAGAGGAGAGGAAAACACACCTGACACAATTAAGAGGTTATAGTGGGCAGCACTCACATTTCTGATTGCACTCCCAGTGCACTTCCCTTCTTCATAGGGATAGAAGAGGTCACCCAGGCTGCCTTCCCTCTGGCTGAGTGCAGCTGACTGCAGTGAATGCCAAGGGGAGAGCAACATTTGGGTCCCAGTTAATTGATTAGTAGCTGCTGTAACTCTACATTGCTAAAATTCTTTTTTGCCTGCGTTGATTTTTGGTCAAGCTCCTGATTTCTCTGCAGATCTACAGCCAGAAACCCCGGGCAGAGGTGCTGAACCTTGCCTGGAGTGTCGCAGTGTGGCAGAGTCTCCTGAGCAGTGTGCAAAGCCCAGAGTAGTGAAAACCACCCAAATTCCACCTCCTGCTGTGCTGGCTTAACTGGACATGCCAGAAAATAACAGTCCTGACACAGAGAAGACCAGAATTGTAACGTGGTGACAACAGGCCATGAAAGGGGCAAGCTTCGAGGTGAATTACATTTGTGAAGGTGGGAGCCGAGCCCAGTGATGTGAGAAGCTGCTGTGCAGGAGAATGAGATTAACAGGGTAAAATATCTCCTGTTTAAGGCTGGCCTCAGGCAAAACCGAGTTTGTCAGCGCAATATGTTGTTGAATTTTAATATGGAAATGTCTCCTGGCATGTGTTTCAAACACCCTACAAATAGTGATATTGATCTAACCTTCAATTAATGGGAGAGGTCCTCTGTGAAAATCAGATCTGGGTTTGAATGGCAAATAGCTTTAATATTCTGAGGACAGTGGATCATTTGCACAGCTCAGTAAGAGACTATAAATCACCAGGATTAGGGCTTTTTTTTTTATTATCATTTTAATGCAGCCTTGCTTTCCCTGGAGCAAGGGGCCAGGAGTGTGGTAAATCATTAAAAAATCATGGAGATGGTGTCAGTAGGTACAGACAACAAAAAATCTCCTTGCTAAAAGGGATTATTTGAAATCCATGCTCTCTGTTGCCATGTTTTTTAGATATCTGCTCTCTTTTGGGATAGAATGAACTCTCTTCCTTTTGCTTTTACACAATCCATGGGTGTCTTTCCACTTTTGGTCCTCACAGAGCATCCATCCTAAAGGCCATTTCTTAGAGCAGTCTGAGGGCAGAACCAGAGCTGATTATTCCTTGAGATGGGAGTAGCCAGATTATTCCTCATGGCTTCTTCCAGCTGTGTCTTCTGTACATTTTATGTGTGTGTGTATGTGTATAAACCTTAGATTGCTTCATTGTTGCAGCCCTGCAGAAAAAAAAAAAAAAAGAAAAAAAAA
>VXBN01007266.1:1077713-1099538 GCA_013397395.1 Sinosuthora webbiana | reverse complement strand
AAAAAAAAAAAAAAAAAAAAAAAAAAAAAGAAAAGAAAAAAAAGAAAGAAATGCTGTTGGCAAACAGCCCTTTTTAGCCAAGGAGTAACACATGGCTTCACTGAAGTTGATGCTGATATTGAGCAGTTTTCTGGAGAGCTGTTCATGATGGGGCTGTGAGTTTAGCAGGTTTGCTCTTAATTGATTTCCTGTCTGGCCCAGAGAAAAGGATGTTCTTAAAGGATTTGGAAGCCTCTAGTTAAACCAGAGAAGAATTTCAACCAGTCCTGGCTTCCACTGCTCTGTGAAATGGCCAGGATGAGAGATCAACTTGAACACGTGCAATTCCCCGTCCGGCCGACCTCTGTTGGGGATTGCCAGGAAGGATTTCCTTCTGGAAGCTCCTTCGCTCTGGCTGTCCCGTAAAGAGCATTTTGCTCTGCAGGTTTCTCCCTAAATCAGCTGCTTGGCTCTCCCCCAGAGCTGCTGAATTAACGTGACGTGACCCAGGGATGCAAAGGGATTTCTTTCATTATCGGGGCAGGGATGCTCGGGAGAACACAAAGATGGGTTTCCTAGACAACAGCTGATGTCACTGGCAACTGGAAGAAAGTACAGAGGCTTGAGAGGAGAGTTTATGAAGAGCAGGGATCAATTTAAGGGAAGGCATTCTGAATAGCAAAGTTACAGATTTTTACAAAATACTAAACTCAGCAGAGAGGCCTGTTTCTGAAGTCTGGGAAACAGCTCTTGGGGTATGAGAAATCCTCACAAAGGAATGCAGTTTAAAAGACAAGTGCATCATCTCCTGGAGTCTCTACATGCTGCAGCCTTAAAGTCACAATCCTCATTGAGCTTTTTCCCCAGAATAATCCAGAATGATAATCCTGCTGGAATAAACCCAGATGACGCCACTGGACGTGATTTCATTTGGATGAAGTTTTACTTCAAATTCCATGCAGGATAAATAAACCATCTCTCCTCTGCTCTGGATGTGCTCATGGTAGGAAGGCAGCTGCAGACTTTGGGTTAATGTTTAAGTGGCATTCCTGACAGCAGAGTTCTGTGCATCAGCTTGACAAGCCAGCTTTTTTGTGGTTCAGGTCTGAAAAACAGGTTAGAAACTTGGATGCATCATTGATTTGCATCAGCAGCTAGAGGAGCATTAACTTTCCCTCATCCGACCATTTTAAAATGATTTAAAAGATCATTTTTCTGTGCTTGAAACAATAGGCCTTTGGGCTAACAATTGCTTTAAAGAACAATTTTAGGATCCCAAAGTTTTTGAGGCTGCGGTTTCCCAGACTTGTGAGCTGATCTGCTGGCTTGCTGCCATCAGCCAGGCAGGGGCTTTTCCTCCCCCTCCAGCAGTTCTCCTGCCGTTCCTTTTGCCTGCTCCGGCCAAACAAAAGGTCTGCTTTTGCTCCGTGTTGACTAATTAGCTTCTGTGTATGTTAGGGAGTGGAATCGTCTCCTGGATGGTCCTGGAAACCATCGTGGCTCATGCAAAGCAGAGTGGGAGACTGGGGGGGTGTTGGCTGCCCCTTCCATTGGCAGGATTTTATTGCATTGCCCTCCTGTTTTGGGGAGCTTCAGCATCAGGGGAGGGAATGTGGTGTGTGCTGAGGAGCAGGAGTTCTCATCTGTGGCCAAAATTCAGTAGCAACTCTTTCTGTAGTCTTGGACCAGGACATTGCATTGCTCACCTGAGGACTTTATCACCTTTTACAATGAATTCTCGTGAATTAACTAATATGACAGGGAAAAGGAGGATAGGAACCACAGGTCAGTCAGCCTTTTCTCAGTCTTTAGGAAGATCATGGAGCAGTCCCTCATGAAAACTCTTTCCTGGCACATGAGGAACATGAACTCCAAAGGTGTCTTCCAGCCTAATTTTTTTCCTCATCTGTCATTGCTTTGCCTCTTTTACAAATGTCAAGTAACTTTGACCAGTGCTGCTTTCAGATCTGTCTATGATCTTTCTTTTTAGAAAAAGGAGAAATACCAGTAAACACCTCTGACTTTATTGCTTGCTTTGAATTACATCTTTTTCCCTCTCAAAACTATTTCTTAGGCAAATATCACTCCGAGGCTCACGTTGGGCAAGTCTGTTGGTAAAGTTTGTTGGAATAAGAACTTACATAAATTCAGAGCTCTGGGACATTGCAGTTCATTGAGCTGCTTGCTGGATCAATTTTCCTCTCCACCACCTGCCAGAGGATGTCACACTTACACAAAAACGGTGCAATAAGTGAGCCAAATTTCTACTTGTTGCACTAAAAAAAGTGTTCTTGCGTTAAATCTTTACAGTCTCCTCCAAGGAAGCTTTGACTTCAGCAGGAAGGTAGCCTGAGGAAGGGAACAAAATTCAGCCTAGGCTGTGTATTCAGTGAGGATTTATTTTGTGCTTTATGAACCTGGACTGAAGGCTCCCTGATACATGTGAAAGATTTTACAAGGGGGAATTGTCCAATCTCCGTGAGAAAAGCTCTCTCCCTGGTTTTATTACTGAGCTGTATCCATGCAAGGGAATTCTGTTGTAAATAGAGCTAAAAACGGGTGTCACAGTAACAGTTTCATCATGATTTTATCATCGGGGCAATGCACTCTTGGCATTTGCTTCTAATTCTTTTCATTGTGACTTTCTGTGCTCTGTCCCAGCAAAACATAAAGGCAGCGAGGTGCTGCTGCTCCTGGGCTCCTGTGCCCTGGCAGAAGCACTGTCAGGGTTACTGTGGGAGTTGTATTTAAATTGGGAAGCATTTCACAATGAGCACTGCTTCAAATGGTACTCCCTGCAAAGAGTGAAGTGTCCAAAAGTAGCTTCCAAAGACACTTCTGAGTGCTGGAGAGATTATTGCCATTCCCCAAGGCCCTGCAGAGGCTTAACCAGAAACTGCAGGAGTTCATTGTGAGAACCCTGGGCTGCTGCCAGGAAAACAGAGCCATTTTTCTTTCTTTCTTTCTTTTTTTTTTTTTTTTTTTTTTTTTTTTTTTTTTTTTTTTTTTTTTTTTATTTCAGTGCTGAAATCTCATGGATTAAAAAAAAAAAAAAACCAACAAAAACAAAAACCCACAAAAAACCAAACCAAACCAAAACAAACCACCAAAAAAACAAAAACAAAAACACAAAAACCACAAAAAAAACCCCCAAAAAAGCAACAACCAAAAATAAACAAAAACCCCAAGCACAAAAGAATTAGTGGCTAAATGATTTCTATTGACTTCACTGTCCAAGATCCTCACTTGGAAACTGACTCCCAGAAGCTAAAATTAGATTTGCATCATATTTAAAGCCCTGGGATATGTCTTGGCCAGTAGAATTGAAATGAAAACAGTTGGCAGCAACCTTTGTTTCCTCCAGAAGTATCCTGTTAAAGTCTACTCAACTGTATGTCATTTATAAAAGTACTGGTGTCATGGTTATTAATTAATTGCTAGGTTTAGTCAGACTAAACTTTATCTCTCTCCAAACAAAGAGCTCTTTTATGATAACAAAAGTCAGTCCCACTTGTTAAACTTCTGCACTGAAATGAAGGAAGTTGTCTGCTGTTTTTGTTTTTCCTCCTGCTACAGCTCAGCAGCAACACAGAACTTTTGGTCGTCATTAACTAATACAGATGTTAATTAATTAATCATGCTTGCATGGTTCTCTATTAAATTGCCAGTCTACTAAAATTCATCCTTTCTGTTCCCTAAGGGTGTTTGGTATTTCAGCAAGGTCTTCTGTTAATTTTCTCTTTTCCACAGCATGTTTAACCTTCTTTTGCTGTCATTTAGAGGCTTTATTATCTCAGTTATCCTCTCTTGAACCTCCTGTGTTGTCCATTTTTTTTTCCCTTGCTCTAACCAGAGCTGTGTAGTTGTCCCAGATTCCCTTCTGATTAAGTGTAAAAAATCAGGAAAAAACCCTGAATCAGGGTTAACTCTGCCAGAAGTCAGATTGTAGAATTCACACCCGACGTCTGGTTCATATTGAGATGCAACTGCTTTGATTTGTATTTATTTTTAGTAAGATTTATCACTGTGGGGGATTAGCCATTGGCTAGTAAATTGTGTCTATTTTATGTGGAGAGAAAAAAAAAAAATTAGAAACTTGGAAAGATGAGGGGAAAAAAAAGATTCCAGAAATTATTTGGAATCTCATAATCAGTAATGAGAAACTAAAGAAGTCCAGCCTCCTCCAAGATAAGGGAAGCTGGAGAAAAGCTGTAGAACCTTCAGGGAGAGGATTGCAGAGAGCTCTGCAATCAAGCAAAATGCAACAAACCCCAGAGTTTGGGAGCTGGAGGCAGAGTAGTTCAGGGTACATTTCAGACTGGCTGAGTAATTAACCATCAGAACAATTAGCCTGTGGACAGAGTCAATTTGTTGTATATTTGAATTGAGATGAAGTATTTTTCCTAGACATGTGGTTGTGCAGCCAGGAATTACTGGGTGAGATTCCTTGGCACTGCCTCCTGCATGAAGTCAGGATAATTCATCACAGACTCTCTCAGCCTTGAAATTTAAGGCTCCAAATGTCATCGGCTCAAAACCTAATTTTATTTTATTTTATTTTTTTTCTTTCTAAGTGTTTGAAGGGAAACACAAAACATCTCCCCTCTTGGGATTCTTGCCCCTCCCCAGATTCCCAACTATTTTCCTGGGAATAGTGCAGAATATGCCTTGTGATTCAAGGCTCCTGCCCTTACAATGTAAATTCTCTTCTAATTTATTCCTGTTCTTTGCTATTGCACTGGCTGGAGTTTGATTGTGCTGGTTGCTCCCCTCTTGGTGTTCCATTTCCAGCCGGTTTTATATACATAGAGATATAAATATGTATGTAAATAACAATGTTCCCTGCAGGCCGTGTAATTTATACCTGCAGATTTTCTCTCTGCCAAACCCTTCCTGTTATTGCTGCTCCCTCAGTGAGGCAGTGGGAGATTTGTCAGGCCAGCTCTCTGTGGATAAGCCCATGCTGCAATTTAGGTATCGTGTGCTAAGTGCTCCACGCCGACTATCTCCTGCTATTTTTATTATTCAAATCATGCTCCTAGAGCTGTCTGCTTTCTTTTTTTTCCTATTCTTCTTGATCTCTATAATAAATGTAACAGGGGTTTCATCCTACTGTTCTGTCAATCCTAAGAACCTCTTCCTGCTGTTCCAGCTGCACAGCCTTGGCCGATTTCTGCCAAGTCAGAACTTGAGTTGTCCTTTCTCTGCCTCTCCTCCCCCTTGGTTTTGTGGGCAGCCCCTCCTCGCTCCTCACCCTCTTTGTGCAAACCGAGTGAAGGATAAGGAAGTTTTATGCCTCGTAGGACAACTTTCTTCCGTTTCTACCTCTTTTTTGTCTGGTTTATTTATCCACAAACCTGCTTTTCTCATCCACCTGTGGCTCCTTGCCTGGAAGCACATCCTGTGTGGCATTTGGCCTTCACCATGACTGCCCAGATCCCCTCCTCTCCAATGTCCTTGCCATAAAACAATGTTCTAGAGCTGCCTGTGCCCCTGGACAGTGCCCACCCTGGCACTGGGCAGCTCGTTGCTGTTCCCTGCACCTCTGTGCCGAAAGTGTAACATCCCTTCAAGGAAAGGATGGTGTAGCCTCTCGCTGAGGCACTGATGACCCATTTTTGTTTTCCCTCGTGCCGCTCAAAGACAAAAGAAGGTGAGACCATCCGAGGGAGTTCTCATGATTAATTGGTCTCTGCTACCTGTCCCAGAACGCAGATTGGAACTGGAACACGCCGGCTCCCCAAGCTGAATTCACAGAAAGCAGCTGGGGGCTTTTCTAATAAGCAGCAGCAGCAGCAGCAGCACACACCTGCCACTAAATGTGTGAATGGTCTTTGAAATCCTGCCTTGTTTCCACCGACTCAAAGCAGCTCTGGCTTTAGATGCAGTTATTTAAGCCCATTTGCATGCCCTCCCTCATTGTCTGTGCCAGCCAGAGAGAGGCACTTTAAGAAGGATGCTTTCCTGTGTGATACATTCATGATTCACTTTAAAGCCGCGGGAGGTGCCTGATTTCCATTCTTCTGACTGCAGCCTCCCTGATGAACCGATCCTTTGGCACGTTAAGAACGGGGAATCGAGCGAGCTGCAGCACTTGTGCCATCGTTGTGGTGCTTCAGCAACCCACTGCCACGTGGGAATTTGTTTTCCAATACCGAGGAAGTGAGAAAAGTGACACCCCCTTCACATCAATGGGGAGCAGCAGCGCAGAGATGGGGAAATGCATCTGTGTCCCTGAAATAAGGAACATTGGGATCAGCAGGCCTCCTCACAGCAGGCAGATTTAGCATTCAGATGAGTGTTGGAAGAAATCAGAGTAGAACAAGCTACTCCTCCAGCCCAGGAACATAAAAAAGGTTTGGACAGACGGGAGAGGGATCTCCAGAGCCACTTCCAAGGCCCCAAATGGAGGGATGTCTCACTTAAAAGGAGGCTTGATGGGAGAAGGGCCAATAGGAGATAGGGAATAATCAACTGGGCCCTTTGAAGTCTTTAAAAACATGGTTGGTAATTTGGTTGGAAAATACTTGGTGGTGACTTAATCTGCTCTAAAATGAGCCTGTTTATTGATCCTTGTTTATGGGTTTGCTTCTGGGAGGGGTGAGCAATGTAGGAGTCCTGGTGGCACTTTTACTTCAATTTTTTTTCCCTTTAGAAGCCTCCAAGCCCATAACGTGTGGTCGTGCTCCACAAGGGTCACCAGGTTAGCAGATGTTGGCATTTGCAGCACACTGACTCGGGGCCTTGCTGGCAATAACTGTGTTATGCTTTCCCCCAAAGCCTGAGGCTTTATCCTGCCTGTGTTGCTTTTATGCCTGGGGCAAACTCAGCTTTAAGTCAGAAGTGCTGGGTCACCAGGCTTCAAGTTCTTAATTTGCATGGAGGAGTTGTGCCTACAGGAGGAGCAGGCTTCTGTTCTGGGACAGATTGCCTAAATTGCTCAATCCTTACCCCACGATGGGGGGCTGAGTCAGAATTCCATCCTTGCCACTGTTCACAGCACGAGGAAACAACTGATACCCACATTCCAGCCCTCTCTCTGAGGATGTGAAAGTGGAGACCCTGAATTATTTAAGGGTGTGAAGTGTTCCAGGGATCCAACCCGGCAGTACAAAGCCTTTCCTTGTTTTTTTTTTTCCAAACAGGTGCAATAAATAGGAAAGCATAATACAACATAATATATAATAGATATATTCACAGAATCATCTGAGTTGAAAAAACCCCTTAAAATCAACAAGTCCAGGCATTCCCACAGTGCTGCCAAGCCATGTGCCACATCCACATGGATTTTAAATCCTCCCAGGCATGGGGACTGCCCTGGGCAGCCTGTTCCAATGCCTGGCCATCCAGATATTAAAATGTGTATAAATATATATGTATATATAAAATATCCATATGGCATTTCAGTAACTGCAGGTGCCTGGGGAGTGTGCCCTGGTGCAGGAGACACTTGAAAGAGTCACCACCTGGTTTAAAGCCCCAGCATCAGGGCAGGAGGGGTCACTGCAGCGAGGGCCGTGGTGAGCACAGATCACGATGACGCTGTACATGGCTGGGGCTGTGTCAGACCCCGAGGAAACTCTCCTGCAGCTCTTCCAGAGACTTCTGTGCCCCTGCTCATACACTCACGTTACCTCCAATGCTGCTGGTGATGCTCAGCACTCTCGGGGCGCTGGGAGGATCAAAGGTGCAGCAAACATTTCCCTTATTTCCTCCAGAGCTCATCCAGCCCGGAGCCTGTCCCTGTAGTACAACCCAGCTGTCAGGAGAGTGGGGATGGCAGTCAAGGGGAGTGTTTAGCTTCTTATTTCTGGGTTATCATGAAATGAGCTGTTCTGCCCTGCAATCCACAGACAGGCAATCTGGGACAACAAGGCACGTAACATCATTTTGGTATTTTGAGAAACGGGGACAAAAGAATTAGAGCAGTCTTGTTGGCTGCCTGCCTTCAAAATTTCTTCCTGACAGCCAGTAAGAATTTTTCAGTAGGGAAAAAATTCTAAGCTTTTTAACTGTGATTTTTTTTTTTTTAAAGCAAAAAGGCAATTTATTGACGTTTTTAGCAGTAAATGCACCTGTTAAAAAAAAAAAAATTTGAAAAAAGGTACTCTGAGCCTTCTAGCAATCAAACCATATGATTGCATTTCCCTCATCACTATAATTTACTGCAAGGACAATGTTGATGAAAATTAGACAAGATTTTAAATTTTCTGTCTTGCTGACAGGAATTTAGTGTCAGATTTAATGGTATCACACATCCCAGTGTTATAACACAAGTTTAACTATAGAACTTGAAATCACTGTTGGATCCTACACATGTAAAATTAATAAACAGATACAATTCAGTTTGACTTAATAAGGGGCTTGATGTCCTGTACAACAAATTGTGAATTATCGAAACAAACAATTATTTTCTTATTTTTGGAATTATTTTTGGAATTATTTTTTCTGCTGCTTTTGCTTTTAATCCACTTGGCTGTAATTAGCTTTTACCAAATATAAAACCTTACGAGCAGCATGCAAACAAGACATCCCATGCAGGCCTAAGTTGTCTTTACAGCACCATTAAAAAAATTAAATGATTACTTTAAAACAGACAGAAAGCTGGACTCTGCTGTGTTGTTGCTGAAGGAAAACTCTGAGGCTTTAGAGGTGAGGCTTGAGTAACTTTGGTGATGGAGGAGGATGGATGTGTTCTGCTCTCATTGGAGCTGTGACCATAAAACCCCAGCTGGTGTGAATCAAACTCTCCCAGACCCTTCAAGGACCTGCCAACCTGCACAAAATCAACACCACGGTAAATGAAACTGCATTTAATTTCTTCCTGTGGGCAACTGTGTCGGTTTTATCCTGGGATTTTGTGTGAAGACCTGCAAGAAAAAACTTGGGATTAAGACAAAAACGCCCTACTTTGCTGCTGCCTAAATGTGAGACCCAGCATTGACCATCCCATAGATTCTCTCAGTTAAATGCTGTATCTGCCAGATAAAACAGGTGTTCAAGGTGATACCAACATGGTTTATAAAGGAATCTGTGTAATTAAGGAGAGTTTGTAAGGCAGCTGGATTGAATTGACTAATGGAATATTTTTACATGCCTGAAGATTGCCGTATTTCACTCAGGCAAGCACTTGGGCAGATAAACATCTGGTGAGGCACAGAAATACTCCCAGTTGGGTTTTCAGGATGTGTTTTAGTTTGTTACCTATAGGCCAGTTTGAATGTGAACTGCAAGTTGTCTTTAAAATCTGATTTTAGACCCTTAAAGAGTGCAAGGAAGATGCTTCATTGGCTTTAAAAGAATTAATTTCTTGATTTAGCTGTCTGTTGATGCCGAGAGCTTTGCTTGGTCACCAGATTTCCTTTCTTCATTGCCTCCCTTACAGATTTCAGCTGGAGATTTCAGGAGTCAGTCAGTCAGTTAAAACCTTTAAGATCAAAAGCAACATTGAATTGTTATAATTATTTTTTAATGGCTAACTTAGTTTTATCTTCTATATCCCTGGAATAAGTCAAAGCACATTTTCAAGCTGTTCACAACAATCTGCAGTGGGCAATTACACACAAAAAATCCCCCCCCGATTAGGAATGCAAAACAGAATTAAATAAAAAAAAAAGAATGTTTTTAGTCTAAAACTCAGTTTGTTCTGAAGGAAGCATAGTGGAAATGTTGTGATTTGAAAACACAAACCCCAGCATTTTAAAATTGTTGTTTATCATCTTGTAATGGAAATGAAATCCCTGTGAATCTCTCCTCAGTTTTAGGCAACCCCTAAAGAGGGGAAAGCTTTTAAAGCTATGCGTATACTTAAATATAACTTTACGGTTTTATTTACTGACCTATTACTGGCCTTTACTGGGAAGATACTGCAAGTTACTTTTAATTAAGGTAGTGATCCCTAGGGAAGGGACAGGGAAAGAGGGAAATCCCACTGCTTGGGAACCTGAAGTGAGGGAAAGGGCAGTTGGTTGTTAAATTGGCTTGCAAATAGCACCTCAGAGAAATTCTGCAGGGCAGAAAACTCCGACTCTGGAAGTTACATATCACTTCTCCCTGCTGAATTTCCTTGCTCTTTACAGCACTGCTCTGAAATGGATTCTGTAAATTTTTTTTTTTTCAACGTGATGATTATTCATTAGCCATGAATATTCAAGATTTGAGCTATTATTTGAAGGCAGTTGGCCAGATGCATTGTACGTGCTTCTCGATTGGAGAAAAACAGAGCAATCCTTTGTTCAAATATTTGCAACCACACATTTTCCATTTGTTTTTAAACAATAGGCACAGATTTGAATTTAAAGTGGTCATGACACAGCCTGATACCCAGTGAGGAGTAAAATTCCCTGGAAGGATGACTAGAGTGTTGAGCTTGGAGAGCAGATTTCTAAGTGGCACAAATATGGGTGATGAGTTGCAGTGTCTGGTTTGTCTTTAAGCTCCTAATTCACGGAATCATTTAGGCTGGAAAAGATCATAAAATCCTACCACCAAGCCAGCAGTGCCAAGACACCATTAAAACACGTCCCCAAGGACCACATCCACAGGGATTTTAATTCCCTCCAGGAATGGCAACTCCACCGCTGCCCTGGACAGCCGTGCCAGGGCTGGACAATCCTCTTGATCAAGAAATTCCTGGAAGCGTGAAAGGGGAAAGCAGAAATAAGATCAGTGCCTATGGAGAATATGGCAGAGAAGTTCTGCCCACACCAGGACTCCCAAGGCAAAACAAGAAATCCCCTAAAAAAATGAAGCTCCCTGTTTCTGCCTATGTGTGCAGTGCTGGCCTTGCAGAGGTGGGGCCTACTCTTCTTTGATTTTTCCCCTCTTTCATATTGACAATTCGGGGCAACTTTTTATTTCAGTGGCTGTTTGGGGGCTTCATCTTCTTCTTCCCTGGATATTTTGGTAACACGTGTCTTGCTCCCAGTCCATCGGTTTCCTACCCAGAGTGTGACAGCCCCGTTGGTGGCTCCTCAGTTAGGGACAAGGCTGCAGTTTCAGCTTGGTTGAGCTGATAAGGGGAAATTCAGGGACTCCCAGGTGAAATGGCCCTGGAAATCACCTGTCACTTCATTAGTCCTGCTTGGATTAATTCCTGCCAGTGCCACTGGAATTTCCCATCCTCTCTCTAGGCAAGATCCTGTTCCTTCCCTGGAACGTCATTGCCTCCAGCAGCAGGGGGAGACCCTGTGGGGTTTCTGCTGTCCTCCAAAATCTCTTTGGAGCTGTCCCACACCCATCTCCTTGGGTGTCCCATCTCCTTGGTCCTGGAGGGCAGAGTAGGTGCACAGGCTGTGTTTGTCCAGCCCTGTGCTCACCTCACACTAGGGAGATCCAGCCACAGATCTCTGCACTCCAGGGAATCTGTCTCTGGAGGAATCCCTTGGTTATCCTGCTCCAACGGGCCTGGCAGGGGGCTGAGGCTCCCCAAAAAACCTGATGAATGCTCAGCATCACAGAACATTCATGCTTTCTGCAGCTTGTTACAAGCCAGTTGCTCTCAGTGTGATGTAAAATGATCCCAGGCTCAAGTTTTCTTCCTCAGCTTTCCTTCTTTTTCTAGTGACCAAGTGCATTCCAAAAGGGAAAGGGAATTCAGTCTGCTCCATGCACTGTCAGTTCTACTATAGCCAATATGTGTAACAGGATGGGTTTTTTTTTTTTTTCTTTCTGGGGGCAATCAAAACTGTATGAGATTGCAAAAGGTTTATGTATGTTTTATAGCAGGAGCAACCATTAGAGCACAACTACATTGTTTTCCTCTTTCATGCTCCCTTTCTGATTTCAGACCACATCACTGTGAAGTCAGGCAGGAGCTTCTTCAGCTTCACAACATGACTCAGGGAAAAAAAAAAAATAGCAGCGATGTTGTGTATTTATGCAGCGGCATTAAGCGGGTTGTAAATGTTATAAATCAAACAAATGGGAGGTTAAGTATGTTAATGCAGAATGTTTCCCATTCAGATCCCCTGATCAAGCAGGAAACTCAGGGTGGAATTCACTGAAGTCAAAGGCTGGTCTTAGCCAGGTTTCCCTGGGTGGGTTCCACAGCTCACCCACTCCATCTTATTCCCAGGACAACAGGATTTTCAGCAATCTTGGAACAGTTCAGACTGGAAAAGACCTCTGCGATCACAAAGTCCAACTGCTACCCCAGCACTGCCGTGAAATGTAAAATTACACTCTGGAAATGCTCAGTGACAAGCCCAGAGGTGGCACAAAGTGATTCAGATGGGGTTATGCAAGTTCCATGTCGCTGCCATTACACATGAGTGGCGGAAAAGCAAAAAAGTTTAATCCCACTGAATGTGTTGGTCCGTGTGTTTTGTTTGGCTTCGTGCTGGAAACATTGCTAGGGAGAACTGACACAGGGTTTTTTTCAAGGAATAGGGAAATGATTTGCAAAATGCTGGGGCTGCCCATGCTTTGTGCATGTTGGTTTTTTTTTCTGTAAGTAGATGCTGTGGATCTCTCAGATTAGAAAATTCAAGGGGTTGCTGATAAGTGCAGACAAGTTTTGATAGCAGGCAGTTTTCCAGTTCCCAATTCTTCTGGAAGGCTGCTTGGCTTTTGGTGCTGAGAAATCTTCTGTTTCCTGAAGCCTGGATTGACTCCTGTCCTCCCTAAAGGTAGGGTCAATTGTATTGCCTTTGAAAGTAATAGGAAAAAAACCCCCATTTTAAATTTGGGAAGAGGCAGGAGTGGAATGTGTGATTATGCAAAACATATAGAAGTTAAGAGCGAATCAACTGCTTCTCCCACATCCCTCCCCCCAAAAAAAACAAAACAAAACAAAACAAAAAAAAATTAAGTGATGGGATTTTTGGTGAAAACAGAACCCCACAAAGAATTGGCTGCACCATTGGCTCAAGGCATTGATGTCACGTAAATAAATCCCCATGGGAAGCTGTAAACGTTTCTCTGCTCTACATCAGTTTGTCCTCAGACAGCCTCTGACAGAAGGAATGTTTTTCCTATCACTAAAGTCACCTGCTGTAGGAAATTAAAAGCCAAACTCAACTTGAGGCCTTTCCCTGTCCCTGAAACACTGTAATAATTTACCTTGCCTTTAATATCCTAATAGTTGCAATTCAGTTTAAATGCTGATTAGCATCCAAGTGCTAATTAATATTGGCATTCTCCATCAGAGGCTAAAACATAATGGGTTCCTGCAAGTCAGTGTTGAATTCTGTGGAAAACTGAGACTCTGCAGAGGCTGATCATCTTTTGTGACAAAACTAGGTAAGAAATAAATCCATAAAACACTGGCATGCCCATTTTCCTTGTACCAGTTCCAAGGAATTCAGTGACACCCAAACCACTCTGTTAGTCTGTTCTGTTCTGGGGTGCTTTGAACATGGGCAGTATGGAATTGCTGTTCTGGTGCTTTTGTTTGAGGTTCATCCTGTGCTGGCTCTGCTCCTGTGTGGTTTTTTGAACAGCAGTAAATCACTCTTTAGGACTGTAAAACAAACATTAAGGGATCAGTTCATTTACAGTTTGCCCTTTTGGAACTATTCTCACCCAGGTCCATTACTTTGCTGTATTATGGGATAAGATCCTTAGTAATCTCCATCATAACCTTGGTTGTAGCATTGTTTGTTCTTCCAGCTTCCTCTGGGACTTTCTTTTTCCTGAAAAAGAAAAATATTTTCTGTAGACAACTAAACAAAATCTTTGGGTCCATGGGTGGTTGCTGAACTTGATACAAATCCACTCTACAGCCAGTTGTGGCATCAAAATTTGCCTGCTGTGGCAAATATCTTCAATTTTCTGATAAACTTGGAGAATTGTCCCATTCCCAGAGCAGCCCTGGAGCGTGTTTCATACGCCTGGGTTTCTGTTTCATAGCTCTGAAACCCAGCTGATGCTACCAGAATTCTGTATGTGGACCTGTACTTCAGTCCTGCTTGTTCCAGAGGAAACACGTTTGTAAATAATAAATAAAATAATTCATTTCACTTCAGTGTTTCTACTGTTTTGAAACAACAAAAATCACGGAGTTGGCCTTGCCTGTATTTCAGATTTCCCAATTTCATCCATTTGGGATAGTCCCAGGACCCTGAGTGTCACAGAAAGGGAAGTTTTTTAGCAGTTTCTTGTCCTGACTTCTTGATTTCCTAAATATTTTAGTTTCTCACTGCTTGCAGTTGTGGTTTTGTTTTGTCATTGCCGTTGTCTTGGGTGTTTTCCTGGAAATATGAGCCAAGCTGAAATTGTGGGGCTGTTGCTCCTGGAATTTTTCAGTGAAGGCCTCCGATTCTCTTTTGACACCCCCACATTTTCTGCCAGTATAGGACTGTTCCTGTTATGTACAAACACTTGTATTAGCAGGAAATGCACGGACTGCAGAGAAATAACAAACTTTGCTTTGTTTTCAGTCATTTCCCAGAGATTTATTTTGACACCGAGTGATTTTGCCCTTTCTTTACGTTACCTTGGAAAAAATAAGTTATTAAATGATCATTTGTCTTGAGCTGCTGCTGGAGCCAAGAGCTGGCAGAGGTTGTCAAGGTGTCTCCAGGAGATGGTTGGTGACATTTTGAAGCTGGCACGTGTGGGAGTTGAGTTTCAGAGGGCACAGAGCCCTGTGAGCAGCTGCAACTTTGCTCTTTTAAGCTGCCTTTGACTTGCTTGAATAGCTGTGGTTCTGATGAATCCAAGGAAAGCAGTGGTGAAGGGAATTAGAAGCAATGGCTGTAAAAAGAAGTGAAGGGGAAAGGGGGACGTCCATGGCCTCAGTGTAACTTATCTTTGACAAGCTGATCTGTTATTTCTCCCTGATGGAAAGGTTAAATCCATTAACTGGTGGTCCTCCACCGAGGACAGGGAGCTGACAAAGCATGAAGGGCTTGGGCCAGCCAGACCACAAGGTACTTGATCTTTGAATGCAGGGCTTTTATTGTCAGCAGCAGAGACGACTTGACTTTCATCTGTTCCCCCTCCATGTGAGGAAGTGAACATAAATTAATAGCTACAGTAATTTCCTCTGGGTAAATCTATCTAAATGATCCCAAATACCAGGATGCTGAAAGGCTAATGGCTTCCCTGTCTGACATGATGAACATCTACAGCTGTTTGTGGAGCCAAAGGCAGGTCTGGGTGCTCCCTGTCTTTCAAAATCAGGTCACGGCACCGATCAGGTCTTTCTGCACAAAATCCCCTTGATTTCGGTAAAATTTACATGAACTGGATGACAGCCTGATGTACTGATGCTGTTTCTGACTTTCTAAATATTGCAAGGCTTGGAAATGACTGCCCTGTTTGCCTTCTGAGAGATGTGAGACTACAGGTGGAGTGTTTTTATCCCCAGCTGGTGAATGTGTCACTGTTTTTGCACTTTTATCTACGCAACAGTCTGTGGTCAGATAATCAAAGCGACAAATTAGCAAATGTGGGGGACTTGCTGCCCAGCAGTGGTCACACACATCCAGCCTTGCCCAGCAAGAAATAAAACAGATTAGCTATAAAGTTCTAATTGTACACTTAATACATGGCTATTTAACTTCATGAGTTTCCCTGTCCCTTCAGTGAGGTGTGTGAGCATGTGTGAGTTCCTCCACCACTGCAGAGAGAAGGAGAACAGGTTCCTGGGATCTTCTAACCCTTGTAATCCACAGGCAGAAATCTTGCCCAGTGATTTGCCACCACCCACTGTGGCCTGTGTTTTCAATTCAAATGAAGGACAAAAGAAAAATCAAGAGAAGAAAAAAAAAAGGTCTGTTTCGTGTCCTTTCATTTTGCCCTGGCTCTCTGTGACGTGGCAGCCATCAGACAGCCACTCACATATATTTCATTTTTGGAAATTGATTTGCAGTTTGCAAGAGGCTAGGAAGCAATAAAGTCTAAGCTTACCTAACACCTGGTAGCATTAACTGCAGTTCGGAAACTTCCAACTAATATAAGAGGGAACATAATTTGGATTTAGCAAGGAGCAGGATTTATGAGTTCTTCATTCACTGTGACTAACTCATGCCCTTGGGAAAGTTTCTCCATCTCTATTTTAAAAGATCCATGTGGAAAGCGAACTTAGCACTGAAGGTATTTGTGAACTTTGGAAGTTCTATGTAAATAAACCCAAGTTGCCAATGATCGGTAAATACATTTAACCTTAAAAAAAATAATTTATCTGCTCTTGTTTCCCAAAGGTTGCTGAGGTGTCCCTGAGGTGCTGGTTGGTGAATGCTGACTAGCAGAGGGCAGTGCTTTGCTTTGTTTACAGAGTGGAGATGATATCCCTGCATAATAAAAGCTGGCTTTAGCAGGGAGCATCCCTTCCCCTTGTTGAGCAGCCTCCTCCTTTGGCAGAGACAAGCTCCACAAAGATCAAGTGCGTGTTCAGCTTGACAGCAGAGAGCCCTCGTGGGTTTGATGAGCTCCATCTTTTAACAACAAACTTCAATAAACTCTGATTTTTGAAGATGTGGAGTCCACGTAATCCCCACTTTGTATAACTCAGCTCTGTCAAAATCCTGTTGTGTAACTTTCGAGCAAACACCAGCCTTAGCAAATGGGTATTTATGGCTGTGAGAGGTTAAATGTGGCGTATCACTGGTCCTGAGGAGCAAGTTTTGAGACAGAAAACCTTAACATGAAGAGAAATAATGTCAGTAAATATTCCTATTGGCAGGAAAAGGAGAACATCTGCTCAAGTCACTAGTGGTTTGTTGCCTGAGTTAGCAGCAGGGCAGCCTACAGCTAATTAGCTATGGCTTGATAGGAGGAGTGCAGTGGATAGAAATGCTTGTCATCTGAACTTGCTTGAAATCCCTCTAAAAGCATTAAAAACACGACACTTGACTTTTAAATTCCTTTTAAATTCTTCTCTTGGTATCTTTGGAAATTGCTGCAATGACTGCTTAGTTATGAGTGCAGACCCCCACTGAAATCTCTTTGCATGAAATGTCCTGATTTGATCTGGTTTTCACTAAAGCATTTTAGTAAGCACTTGTCCATTCCTACCCAGAAATTTGCACAGAGGCACATGCAAAGCACTGAGCACATCTCCCAAACTCCAGTTTAAACACAGCCTTTCCCACATATGCTGAGGCAACACTGACATCAGCCAGAATATGGAATTTGCATTCTTTTAAGCTTTTATTGTGGGGGGTCTGGTCTTGAGAGCAGCAGAGCCAGGCTGAATTTGGGACCACAGGCTCCGAACACCTCTCCTGCTTTTTTCCTACACTCACCTTGTGCAGGGATGTCTCAGATTCCAAAGGGATCTGTCCATTTCAGCACCTTTGAATCCCAGATATCTGCAGCTGGCTTTGGTGTAAGGGTGAGGTAATTGTGGGTGCCAACATAATTAACCTTGCATGTCAGTTATGATAATTCCTAAGACAGGCCTGCTAATGTGTGGAAATGGGAATAATCTCCAGTATGTTTCGCTCTTTTCCGCAGATCCCTGCAGTCTAAGTCTGTAATTTATATTTTATGTAAGATGCTTCATTTTGGCCTAGCTCCTGTGAGAGTTAAATGCTGAATTCCCTTGAGAAGAATATTTTAAAAAAAAGATACCTATTTTTATAGGCAGAAAACCTCCTTGCATTTGAACAAGGTGAGTGGTACTTGTTTTCTGCTGTATTTGTGACTGACACACGCCTCTGGTGAATCTTCTGTGGTCATCTGCGCTCACTCAGCTTTGTCCTCAGCCAAAAGTGTGGTGAATGAGCTGCTTCTCTGATTATTTCTGAGTGCACGGATGCCTGCTGTCTTCCAGTTTTATTACTGCCCAGATACAGTACAGAACAGAAGTTGGGGAACGTCCAGCAAAAGCCTGAGCCACCACATTTAAATCCCAGTTTTCCTTTGCTGTGCTCTGTCATATTGTTCTCATTGATTTCAATTAGTTCAGACAGGAAATCTCATTGATTAGAGGCTCTCAGAGGACGTGGGCTCCGAGTGAAGCAGAGGCACAGGAGCACAACATCTGCTGCACACAACAATAAAAGTGAGGAGATTATTTAAAAACTGCATTTATAGCTGGAGGAGGCTGTGCTGGTGGGGAAGGGATGGTTGGGATGGCTGGAGCTCGGCTGCTCTGACCTGGGCACAGGATGGAGCTCCGGGGAAGAGGAGGAGGAGGAGGAGGAGGGAAGCCCAGCTCTGGATTAAACCACACTCCTCCTCCAGGGCTTCAGATGAAGCAAGATGCCTTTGATACTGCCGTGTTAAAATTCTCAGGTTGTTTTACACGCGTTGCAAAGCCAATCCTCTCTCTGTGGCTTGTTGCCCCTGGAAAAGGAGTGGCAGTGGAGCCACCAGAGCACTGTGGGCACTGGGGAGGCACCAGGGGCCCGGGGGGTTGTGGTGATGTCCAACAGGACAGGCCAGGCTCTTAAAATAAACCGCTGTGCCACCGTGTCATCGTGCTTGTAACCTGAGCAGGAAATGAATTAACCCTGGAAGTCAGAAGAGCCAAATCACAAAACCATCAGAAGAAAAAAGAAAGGCACCCAAACTTTCAGTACAGGAAATTGAGATGATTTATTGCTTAATTTTTGCTTTTATACTAATTTGTAGAAGAGTTATTTTCTTCAGCGTGAACGAGGTAAGGAGGGGAAGTTAGGGAAGCCTTTCCTTTTCTTTTTCAAATTGCAAGAAACTTGCAACAAATGACTCGATGGTATTTTATCTGTAATGGAACAGGAACAGATTTCTTTCCTTGTCAGTCATTAATTTAAAAAAGCATTTTATCTTGGAGAGCAAGGAACCTTGTAACAACTGACACAATTTTTTTTTTATATTTAAATGCCAAATCATCTTAAAGGTCACAATAATCTTACATCAGGAGAAATTCATGTATTTAACACCTCTTCCAGATCTGTGTCTAACTGGTGCTTTTAATGACTTCTATTATTCTTGAAGAACATAAAGAACTGCTGGAAGAATCTATTCACAGACACTGAAAAAAAATAAAAGTCTGCATTAATTTAACTTTCTATTGCTTTAAGCTTAATAAACTGGCTTAGTAAGGCCAGCTGATAAACCATGTCTGAATAGAAGGGGCAGAAATTACTGAAGGAGTATGGAAGGAAAGTACAATAGTGGGATAAAGATGTCAAAACATCTCTCCTAAAAAAGAGTTTAGGAAGTCGGAGAGTATTGAACAGGGCATGGAAGAGGATTGGGAATTCAGTGGGGAAGGTCATATGGGCCTTAAAGAGTGAGAGGGTTGAGAGCTTGTCGTGTAAGCAAAAGCATCCTTCAAAATCCTTTGGAAGATTTAATTTGGCCGTGAGAGTACTTTCTGTGGGGTTCAGAAAAGGTGCAAAAAATGCTAAATGAAATTCCCAGCTAATTTATACAATTAGATCTTCTATTAGATTTCATAAGTTTGGAAACTTATGAAATGCCAAGGAATATGTAGGTGGTATTCTTTTTTTTTTTTTAAACAAAATATTTAGCTTTTTTACCTGTTGTACAAGAAATCTAAATTTGGACTCGGGCACATTATTGCTTTAGTCCCACCTCAATTTCTTGTCATTCAGCTGATGCAGGGTCTGTTTGACAGTTTTAAAAATCCTATAATAAGATAAATGCTGGACTTGCATTTGAAATTAACAGAATGCACTGAAACCAGGTCATTAATCTGAAACAAGAAGAGGTTAAAAAAGTCCTTGAAACTTCCTTTGCTATGAATAAGAACCATGGGTTTCATTCCACCTGCCCCTCTCAGCCTACAAGCTGTTAATTCTCCAGGCTGGTATAATTAATAATCAACTGTACCCATGGAAGGAAGTTCCCTGGAGCTGCACAGTTGTGTCATTCCTATGAAATGTGGAGATTTGCTCCTGCTCCACCTCCTTTTTCTGAAGGATGAAATGTCACAGACAAAATTTCCTGATGCCACGTCCAAACCTTCCAAGTTTTTCAGGCAACTGGTTGTGGTTGGGGGCGGCTGCTTTGCCCCGGTTTTCTTGGCTCAAGAAGCTCCTGAGGATCACCATAATGTTTTTTAAAAGGCCTAAAGCTAAACCTCTGAAAACTGAAAATTTATTTAATTGTAGATAAAGCTTTGGCAGGACTTAACAAGGAAAAAGTTTTAGACGTAGCAGTCAAAATTTAGGGGATGTAAATTTGAGCTTCCAGCAGTATTTAGGATGTACTTGAAGGATGCTGAGCTCCTCCTGCATCTCAGGCATGGCAAAGATATGTGCTGCTTAGTTTGGTCATACTTTGAGGCTATTCATGTGGAATTTGATGAATTAGATGTCAATAAAAACATTTTTTGTTTCCACTTTTTGTACGCTGGTCATTGGCTACAGTATTGAGTTTTGAATTAAAGCATAAAAATTAATGAAAAACTGTTGTTTTGTATGTTTGGTTTTTCCCCCTCTTTTGTTGCTGTTCACCGTTCTCAAGTTTTTAATTGTAAAAGATGCTGGAGATGAAATTTTTCTCCTTAGCACTGCTGTCCTATTTTCCCCGTGCTACCCCCGGGGGATCTAACATGAGTTTAAGTAAGTCCATTTTTTCTCGACTGACAGAGCAAATGTTCAGATGCTTTAAAATTTAAAGAGGAAAAAGTAGGCATGGGTAAATCAGCTCTGAAGAGGTAGGAAATTCCCATTCAAGCCAAATCGTCTTCTTTTGGTTTTTTTTGCTTGCCTAATTCCCCTCGGTTTTGTTTGCTTTTAATTTCCCATAAGGATGTTGCATTCTGAGAGCTTGGCATTCCCAACATCCTTCACTATCTCTAACATCTCCGTGTTTCACCAGAAGGGAGAATGGTGTGTGAACTTTGGGCACGGGTCCTCTTGCATGAAAATCATTTTCGTGGCTGAATGTTCATTAATATTCATGAGGTAACACAGTTGCTCTGTATATGTTAAAGAATATTCCCCTTTTCAAGGACATTTCTTGTTTGAAAAAGAGCTACCATAGTACAAAACTTCGGTAGCTGTTGGAAGCAGCTCAGGAAGTCCAACAGTCAGTTTACTGAGGATATTCATGTGCATTTTCTGTTCTGTGCAGTTTGAAAACTTTTATGTGGAAAAAAAAAATAAAAATAAAGTGAGGGCCATTGTGCCTATGGGCTGACACCTTCGAGTAGTCTGAAATCCATATTCTTGTGTGGAGCAACTTGAGATTTGCTCTAAATGGCGTTATTGATTCCAAATTCGAGCCCTTTGAGGATAAAAAGAGTCCAAGATGTTTTGAGGATGACATTTTGCCGTGGTCCAAACTTCGTTGCATCCACACGGGCTCGGGCCGCGGTTCTCGCGTCTCCCAGTGCCCGGGCAGAGATCGTAGCTGGGAACGGGTGTGTGAGATGCAGCCCGTGCCGTGACAGCCCGCGGCGCTTTGGGGCTGCCCTGCCGAGCCGTGGCTGTCCCTGGGAGCAGCTCCCCGGGAGCAGGTGCGGACTGCTGGGGAGATGCGCGGAGACGGCGGCGGCAGCGGCGCAGCCGGAGCGTGCGGGACCAGCACATCCCTGCCCACATCTCCAGCCGGGATCGCCCCCAGCTCCACACCCGAGCTCCCCGCGCCCTCCGCACGCCCGTGTTGAGCCTGGCGCCTTCCATTCCTTGGGAAACCGGCGCGTCGGGAGAAGTTTCTGACGGAGCCCTTCATCCCCGCAGCCGCAGCACCAGCGGAGCCTCTGGACAGCCGCCCCGTGCCGGGATGCGCGGGATGCTCCCGTCCCGCTGAGCGTGCTCGGCCGGTCCCGGGGCAGCAGGGGTAAAACAAACAACAACAAACCCGAGGAATGAAGTGCGCGGGGAGCGGCGCTGGCTGAGGCCCAGCCGGGACAGGTACCCGGCGCTGCGGGGGCACGGCCCGGGCGGGGCGCGGCGCGGGAGCGGCCGCGGAGGGCGGCGGGCGCAGGGGGCGGCCCGG
>VXBN01007266.1:933113-1077122 GCA_013397395.1 Sinosuthora webbiana | reverse complement strand
GAGGGGATGGGCAGGTGGAGATGAAGGGATGGGCAGGTGGCGATAGATGAGGGGGTGGGCAGGTGGAGGTAGATGAGGGGGTGGGCAGGGAGCCGTGAGGGGAGGAGGGCGCGGTGGGGCCGGACGGGCCGGGGCCGGTGCCGGTGCCGGTGCCGATGCCGATGCCCCCGGCGCTCAGGGTGCGGCGGGCAGGAAGGCTGCGGGGAGCACACGGGCGTCCCGGCTTCTTCGCGCTGAGGGCAGGAATAAGCGAGGATGTGAGGAAGGATAAATCCTCGTTCACACGCACAGCGAGCTCCACTCACGCTGTTTGTAGAACTGCGAGCGGCAGGGTGAGGTAGGAGAGGGGAATATGAGT
Organism: Sinosuthora webbiana; assembly: GCA_013397395.1. Lineage (NCBI taxonomy): Eukaryota > Metazoa > Chordata > Aves > Passeriformes > Sylviidae > Sinosuthora > Sinosuthora webbiana. The sequence goes on along the minus strand of VXBN01007266.1, from coordinate 1,076,764 downwards.
GTGGATGTTGGGAAAGTGCTTCTTAAGGGCTTCCCACAGCGGTAAAAGCAGTGGGAAATTGAATCAGGCCTTGCTCTTTAACACAGGAGAAGTCATACAACCTCCCTGCAAGTGTCTGAATGCGCTGGGGAATGGATTTTTCTCCTGGAAGTTTTTACATCCTTGCTTTTTTTTCTATCTTCCCTTCCTCCTGTGGCCTTGGCTCTGTTTAAGTCCTCTCAGAATAACCTGCCTTGTTGAAGGGACTCTCTGTCAGGGGAGGAAAAAAAAAAGTCTTTGAAAACAAACGCTATCTTTGTTTAAAGCTATTTGTGGATCAAGGTTGTGAGTTAACTGTGAAAGAGAATGGCTCTCCCTTGCTTACATTAAAAACACTGTAACACATTAGAACAGTCCGAGTCTGGGGAGGTAACTGGGCTGAAATGCAATTCAGCAGAGTGAGACCTTCATGCAGGTTTTACAGTGCCTCAACTCTCTGGTGAATAAACAGGTAATTAGTGGTGGGCCTTTTCTTTTTGTGTGTTATTTGAAGAAGTTCTTCAGGGTAGAGGTGGTAATTGATAATATTTTTAATCTCTCCCACTTTCTTCCTGAGGCCTGTAGCTATGATCTTGAAGTCCTTTTCAAGCCAGACCATTCCGTAATTCTGTGACGCACAGGTTTAGATGGTAAGACAGCAAGAAGAGGGTGAAGTATGGATTCACACTTTCCAAGTCCCTGTGCTGTTTAAAAGTTGCAGCTGCACTCAGTGAACCGGAGTACCTGCTGGTAAAGGTTTGGATTTGTTGCTGGATGCCACCACTTGTTCCCAGTCTCCACTTAGAGGGCCCGTATGATCTTACATCTATCAGCTATAAGCACTTACATGAATCAGGTATTTGCAATAATTTTGTGCAGGCAGGTACAGAAACTCCAAACTACAGAGCAGCTTTGGCACTTCTTCTCTAGGCACAGTGAGTTGGCCCAGAAGGATTAAAGTTGGAAAAAGTGGCAGCTGGATTCAGGTGGGAAGGCTTAAACACTGGCCAAAAGAAGCGTTATTCCTGCACACCTTTTCCAGGTGTCCTGCTGTAAACTAGAACGAAGAGCCCATGAAAATACATCTGAGGGGGAGGTCCTGCAGCTTTAGGAAGTGTCTGTCGGAGGAAGGCTGGGAATTGCTGTGCTCCTTCCCCGGCCCAGCCAGGAGTGCTCCAAAGAAAGTGAATTATGCAAGAGCCTCCACGGGCTCGATCAAGTGTCTGTCTGCAGTTTCACTGGCAGGCTCGAGTTTCACAGCTCCTGAGGTCGGCCTGTTCTGCCGGGGGCTGGAGGAGTGTCCTCAGGGTGAGAGAACTCCGAGTTTCCAGAGAAGCCCCTCAGAGCCCCAGCGTGACGTAGGTGTTCCCATCAAACTAGTTTTCCATTAATTAAAAAAGTAGGCACCCTAGATAGCGTGAACTCCTTGGTGAGGACAGTGGAGAGAAGTTGTCTTCAGCCTTTTAATCCTTTCCTTTTTGTCACCTTTGCTTATTTTGTCTGTGTTAGTTATTCACGTCTCTGGCAGACCTGAAACGGCTTTGCTGAGACCTGCAGGAGGATCACTGCTCTATTTTCTAACTTCTCAATCTTGTCCTAATCAAAAATGTAAATACGTGCATAATGATTTGCATGTCATTAACTTCCAAAAAACACCCTCATGCTAAAATCAGTGTTTTTTAAAACCCAATTTTCCTGCCTGCCTGAGAAGTTACACCTGGAATTCACAAGCCACGAATTCTGAGAACATAAACTGCTTTCAGCACTGCTGTTTACTTTCTGCTTTGTTTTTTGTTTTCCATTCCATCCAGGGAAGAGCAAGAAATTAAAAAATATGTTGACAGTGATTTTTCTAATCAGTTTCTTTCTTCAGTCTTCATACTTCAACAGAAAGTTTCAAAATTAAAAATTAACAAAGTCAGCTTGGTGTGTACTCACTGTACACTCATTTTGCCACCGCTGAACTCATTGTGATCATTTACGAGCAGAGCTTGTAACACATTCCAGAAATTCCAGGCAAGTGTGGATGGGAGCTCGCAGATTTCCAGGAATACAGGGAAAGCAGGAGAAAATAGCGTCCCTTTGAGCTAGGCTGGCAGCGTAGCTGCCCCTGGATTTCTGTTTCCCTGGCACAGAGTTGTGTAGCTGCCCCTGGATTTGGGTTTCCCTGGCACAGAGTTGTGTAGCTGCCCATGGATTTGGGTTTCCCTGGCACAGAGCTTTGTGTGTGAGCCGAAGGATCCGGCTGGGAGTGTCTGTGTGGAGCAATCAGCAGCCCGGGATACGGCCCGGGCGCTTTGCCAGCAGTGTACGGGAGCGTGTTTTTGCCTGATGTCAGAGATGCTGGGAATGAGAATTCCCGGGCTCCGGCGCGGCTGCGGAGGTGACTGTCGCTGCCATCTCAGAGGGGCTGGGTGCGCGTGTTTGACGGAGGAGTCGCTGCACGTTTAAGGATGAGCAGATGAGGTCGAATTCCCGTTAAAAACCCAGGGCCTGGAATGTGCCTTTGCTATGCGTGGCTTGCCCAGAACTCGGGGCTGGTTTTAATAGGCTGCCTTCAAGTCAGTGAGCCTGGGAGCCGGCACAGGGTTACCCTGGATCAGATGCCAGAGCCTGTAAGGGCTCTCCCTCTCTGGAAAAGCTTTGGAAACAGGATTAACAGCCGTGCTGCAAAACCCGTGTGCTGTCGGATGAGTTACACTGTGGTTACAAACACAAAATCCCTTGGGAGCAAACAGAAAGTGCCACTGCTGTTCAATGTAGCAGCTTTAACGTGTCCCTTCTTTCAGGAAGGAGGGGAATACAGCGTGCAGCAGTTCTGTTGATACAAATAAAAGATCCAAATAGCAGGATAAAACGCATGGCAAACTTTGGATCAGCTTGAAGTTTCAGTGATATTTGGAAAAGCATTTTGGTTTCTGTGCTAGGACACAAGCAGCTCTCTGACGCCTGAGATGTATTTCTCACTCAACACTGCTTCTAGTGCATTTTTGTGTTAAAAGCCAAAGGTGTATGATCTCCCATGTAGAAACCAGTTTTTTTTTTAGAAACAAATTAGGACACTGTGATGAGGAGAAGCAGGAGAGGGCAGTGCCCCCGTGTTCACTCCTGAGCGTGGATTGTCCTGCTGTAGCACGTGGGGAACGTGCATTGTGCTCAGGACACTGGGAACACCAGGAGGACCTTGGTAGCTGTGCGTGGTTGAGCAATGGGATGCCTCATGAGGGGGGCTGAGCTGTGCAGTCAGCACTGTGCCAGCACCACCTCACAGGCACCAGAGACTGTCACTGCCTCCACAACCCAGTAAAATAGGCCAGTGGCTCTGCTCCATCCCCAGGGCCGAAAGGCACAGCTCCCTCCCACGTGCTGAGCTCGCTCCTCTCCAAAACAGACTGGGACTGACCAGGCTGGCTGAGTCCAGAGAAACAGTGGGACTGACCAGGCTGGCTGTGTCCAGAGAAACAGTGGGACTGACCAGGCTGGCTGTGTCCAGAAAAAGATTGGGACTGAACAGACTGGCTCCTTCCAAAATGGAGTGGGAGTGACCAGACTCGCTGTCAGAAATGGAGCCTTTAAATCCCCATATTTGGATTCTAAATATCGCTGATCTGGGTTTTGGTAGCACCGTTACACTTCACCTTGTACACCGGCTCCTCACTGCAATTTCAGAAGCACAGTGCACGAGTGCTTTTGTTTAATTAAACTTTACTGACAAAATACCAGCAGTGACAAAGTGAGAGAGTTGCAGTGAAGGTGCTGTTGGAAATACACCTCCGGGACTAATCCTGTCAATTACAGAGGATGTTTACTCTGTCTGAGTAAATTTTGGAAGTTAGAAAAGCGGTTAGTTAAATTCTGAAGCAGTGAAACCAGCAACTTAAGCTTTAAATTTAAAGTTCAATCAGCAGAGTGTAACAGAGAACACATTCAATAGTCCTTAATCTGATGTCTTATCAAGATATTACTCCTTTAATTTGCATTATCACTTCAATATAAATATTTCAAATCATCCAGCCACTCCACTGTAATGAATTTTACCTGGGGATGTGAGAAGAGACCCTGCATCTTGAATAGTTTGAATTCTGCAGATAATACTTTCATGTTGCTGTGTCTGGTGGGGAGATCTGTTCCTGGGCCATTTCTCATAGCTGGTGGTAGCAGCTGGAAAGAAGCCCAGCTGGGGTACTGAGGGAAAAATGTAGGGGAGGAAAAGGAAGAAAGCGATCAGATATTAAAGAAAAAGAGAAGCAGAGATGGAGAGAAATGACCAAGAGTTGTTCATAAACAGGGAATAAGTGTTTGCAGTGGAAAAGGCAACAAGTATTAGAAAAAGTCCTTAAAATGCATCATATTTAATCCTGCTGGTAAAAGAATCTCTGTTTCTAGTGGAAAACTGATGTCTCTGTTTCTCAACCATGTAACAAATATAAAATGCTTTCCCAAATTTAGCTTTCCTCCAAATACAACCTTTTGGCTTCCTGCATTTCTGATTGAACTGGTGTTCTCTTTCTTCATTAAGTTGTAAAAGTCACAGCTAACTTTGCCCCTGAAAATCTCTGATGTTGCCTTAGGTGTAAATGATTCTTCCCTTCTTGAGGGAATATTTTAAAAGTCTTGTCTCAGGATTTTTTACTGAGAAAGCTGGACCTATGTCTTGGTACCTTGAGGTATCACTGATGGCGTGTTTATACACCAGCTCCAGCCTAATTTTTTGTAGGAGAAGAGAATACATGTGACCTTGCCCCTGATGAGGAACATCTGTGTGATAAAAGGGAGTGGGTTAGCTGGTGAGAAGGGATCCTAAAGGTACTTTCAAGAAGGGGAAAATGAGGGAATCATCGTGAGGAATAGGGACCCTGGGCAGAGAGAATCCCTGCTGCGAGGTCAATCTGGGGCTGCAGTCAGAGCTGTTGTTGGAACCTGCAGTCACAGTCTGGCTGGGTAAAAGCCTGCAGTCACAGTGTGCACACTAATCCCTGCAGTCAGAGTTTAGCTGGGAATAACCAGCAGTCAGAGGCTGCAAGGGAAACCTCCAGCAGGAGCTTGCTGCAGCCAGAGTCAGTGAATGGTTGGAGTCAGGATGGCTGAGCTGTAAAGAGGAATAAACCAGGGCCCTTTTCATGCTGTGATAAACAAGGAGTCTGTGTCTCAGCTCATTTTTGCTCTCTAACAAGAGGGCTGCTGCAATAATTTTTTTAACCCAAATCTTCAATTAAACAAGGCATGCAATGAAAGAATTTGAAATAAGACTTTTCTGGGTACAAGGAGAAGCTTTAGTGATGAGAAAAGCCTGAGCACAGATCCCATGAAACCAATATTAAATGAGAGCTGATGGCAGAAACTGTGATGTGCAGTGGCCTGCTATTGAATTATGTTGATGTTCCTCATATATTTTGAAAGCAGCTTTTCCAGGGAAAGAGAGTGATGTGGATAGGGTGTGTCACTGGGAACCGGGCTGAGTTTTGGTTAAGTCACCTTTTGGTTAAAATTGATGTGTACCCACACTTTTCCATCTCCCTGCTATTTTCAAATGTTTTACTGTCACATACAGAGATGTTTTTCAATGGATCGAAATCCAGTGTGCTGAGTTCCTCTGCCACAGAACATTCCCACCTGGGTCTTGCCCACTGCCACGCTGCAGGTGGGGAGCAATGGGACACCTGCCCCTACCAGCCCCTACTTCCTCTCCAGATCTGATAAAAAATGAAGTGTATTAAAGCCTGTGCCACTTGGCAGCCTCTGGATTACTCCCAGGGCAAGTCCTTACAGCTTAGATATTTCCAGAAGGAGTAAGTTTTAACCTGGCAGGTGAGTGGCCTGTGCAAACCTTCCAGCAGACCTTTCAGACCAGCTGCTCTGCTCTCGGAGCCTCCCAGAGCATGGCATTGCTGGAGCAAGCTCAGCAATTTGGCCCCTTAATTTAGCCTGGCGTGTGTTGATGTCTGTGGCCATTGCTCCTGACAGCAGATTCTGCAGCAACTCTAAAGGACCCTGGCTGTATGGAAACACCCTGGCTCCTGAGATGATCTCTATCCAATTAGACAACATTCTTGTAGGACAGGACCCTGTAGCACACTGCTATGAGTTTTGTTTCTGTGCATTACTTTAATGAGGCTGCCATCAGTGCAGTGGGCTGGACAATTTCTGTTTTCTGCAGGAAATACTGGGATATTTCTGAAGCATGCTACAGCCTGAAAAACATAAGCCAGGTCATACCCATTCCTGCTGCTGCTGACCTACCCTTTGTTACCTTCTTCGGGTCAGACCTGGCAAAGATGAAAAGTTTCAGGTGGAATGGCAGTTTTTTGGTAGGCAGGCTTGTCACCCTGTCTGCTGCAGGTTATAAGGATGTAATTTCTCTTAGGACAAGCACGGTGTGCCAGCTGTGGGTCCCTGAGGGAGGGAATGGAGCTGTTCTTCTTGCCATCGTCATCTCTCTGAAATGGGCCTGGAAGCTGCTTGGGAAGTCAGCAATTCACAGAAATGTAATGCTTTCCCTGCTTCTTGCTTCCAGCCCTGTTCCAGCCCCTTGGATCCATTCTCTCCCCGTTGGAAGGCACCATCCCATCAGGAAAGTTCTGCTCGTGGGTACAGAGGTGAGGTCACAGGGGGGCACAGAGGCTTCTCACAGGGGGGAAAAGCCATTTCAGGGTCAGCACTGCATACCCCTCCTGGCCTTTCACCCCACAGGACTTGTCTCACACCTGTGAATGCTGGCTTTTCCCTTTTCTGCAAAACTGAGCTGAGCTCACCATTTTTCATGTGTTATGGGAGGCAAATGTGCCATCAGCATAGCGTTTACCTGATAGTAAAGATCACCTTAAATGAATATTTGAAAATGTTATCAGGAGTAGCTTAACTTCTGGCAAATTCTGCCTTTTTCCTCTGACCTTTGCACTTGTACAGTCAGGTCTGAAAAGTGTGTCACTGTGAGTACCACTTCGCCTGTCAGTCAGGGAAACCAAACGTGCAGGATAAAGCCACGTGAAATTTTTATAATTCAGAACCCAGGGAAAACGTTTGAGGAACAAAAGTGGTTTTTTTCCCTACTTGGAGGTCCTCAGCTGGTGTCAGCAGCTCAGCTGAAGTTGGTCATTTATGCATTTATTAAGTGTTCAGACTTCAGAACTGCAAGTGTTAATGCAGAGAGATGCCCTTAAATGCCACATGGAAGAAAATATGTCAAGGTCCCTAAAAGATTCGTACCAGAGAAAAGCAGTCCAAGGCAGTATTTTGCTTTTTTCTTCTTCCTCTTTTTTCTGTTCCCTCCCTCTGATATCCCAATAACACTGTATTCCCTGTTTTTCTCCTGAGGAGAGGGATATTTCCCACACAGCTGTGTGATGTCAGTGCAGTGCCTGATACCCCATGGAGCTGGATCATGGGGCTCTGTTTCCTTGTTTTCCAGGGGATTATATTTTTAATCCCAAATGTCTGTGTATCACAGTGTTGGTGATACACAGACATTTGGTGCTTTTGCACTTCCACTTCTATGGAGGATGTGATCTTCATTTTTAACGAGTTCCCGAAATAGGCACCTTCTTGTTTTTCAAAGCACAAAAGAGAAAGAGGAGCCTTTTTCCAAGTTCGACTGAAAACTTAAACGTTTCCTTGAAATTTTCTCTCCTGTGGTATTCCACCTGTTTGATATGATTTTCTCTTTTGTCAACAAAGCTGGGCTAAGACTTTGGGGATTGCTCTGAAACTTTCCTCCGCTGAGGCTTCAGATTGACAAAGAAGGTATAAAACTTCTTGAAATTAAACTCGTCAAATGATGTATTGCTCCCTTTTTTTGCAAAGCTCCCTTACTTGCCAAACCAGATGGGGAAAAATACAGTGCAAATTACGCTGAGTGCAGCAGTTTGGCTCTCAGCAATACCTTCTTAGGAGAAAAGGCATATTGAATTTTTTTGGTACAGTTTGCTCGTGCTTGTGACTTTTATTCAGAGTGGCAGGATATTGTGTAGTGCAAAATGACACGTGCAGTGGTGCATTCATTCAATTGATATTTATTGATACTAAGAGTGTATAATTTTTAACCTTAACTGAAAATAATATCCTACTGAGATCTTCAGATAGCAACATTTCCTTACTGGTCAGCTGGAAGTGTGAAATGGTCCTGTGAAGTGTAATCTAAATAAAAACTTCTCATCATTTATGCTCCATATCAGTGTAATCATTAACCCAAGCCTTGCTCCACAGTGCTGTTGCAATTGCTGTTTTTATTTGTTTCCTTCCTAGCTCTCTTAGCACTTGGCTACAGCTGAATTGTTTATGAAATTGCTGTTCAGTATTTCGGCTTCTCTGCAGTCTGTCAGCTTCTGCTTTGAAAATTACTTTGTCTCTTTTTAAAATTAAAAATCTGCTTGACCTACATGGTAGCTTTTGCTTTTCAGTTTGAAATCTGGATTTTAAAAATTTTTCTTTCCTTTTTTGTTTTTGTAACCATATTATTCTATTGTAATCTCTCAGTAAGTAATTATTTATGATAAATTTTATTATGGCAAAAAGTAATTTAAGTTAGGCTCTAGCTTGTTGTACCCACAGCACTGACATGCACTTTGTCCCAAGGAAAAAAAACCCGACCCACTTCAACTGCTGTTTATAAAGTGCAATCAATATGAGTGAAAATTGTCCTGTTTTTTTATTTTTTAAAGTCTATACTGGATGAGCACCTGATGATTAAGGAAAGACTTTCCCAGTAGGACAGGTGTGCTGCAGTTTCATGAAGGTGGTGGACTGAGTTGGGAACCACTGTTCATCGGTCTCTGCATCATGAGAGACGTAATCTGTAGCTGAAATTTGGGTTTAAAAGTTGGTTTAGAGCAGACTAAGGACGTTTTTGCACGGTGGATGTTGTAGTGTGTGGGCTTTGCAGAATGTGACCACACAGACACAGCTTTTAATAAGGCTGAGAGTCTTCTTGGAACGAGGCAAGGAGGTTCCCACTGCTGTTCCCTGAGCAGGGCTGGGGTCAGCCCAGACCACTGCCCCCAAGTGCTGCTGAGCTGGGAGCGTGTCCTCCTCAGCCTTGCTCTGCTCACTGTCGGGGAAAACCTCAGCACAGCTGGCAACAAAGCACTGCCAGCACCACGGGTGTTGGAAGGCTCGTAGGAACTGGGCTTTATTAGGGGAAAAGAGAAATGGATTTTTTAAAAAAATTTTCTCTCTATGAAATGATGTCTTGATAGATGGCCAGGTTTTCAGAGCTTCTAGGAACTCCAAAAATTAACCTCAGTGCATTATGGGGAAACTTGGTGAGCTCTTAATTGAAAATATTGCATCTCGGGTGGGACCTCTGCTGATAAGGTTTTGTTCTAACCTGTTCAAAATACTGTTTGCAAATTGAACGCTGGATAATGAGCGGGAATACCCGGTTTGCTGATTGTGCTGCTAATGGGTTATTAACGGCTGATCCTGTTTGCACTGAGGGATGCTGCTTGTTTCAGGTTGCTTCCTGTTGTGTTTAGCAGAATTAATGAGGCACACGAGGTGTGATCTGTCCTCTGAAGGATCCCCCAGTTTGTCTGGTAATGCCATCAGGATGCCAGGAGGGAAAATATAAAGCTCTGGCTGGTGGGAGCTGAGGTGCTCTGGAGATGCAGCCACTCACACCACACTGCTGTCCAGACAGGGAAAGAGCAGGGCCAGGGCCTGAGGTTCACATATTTATACCATGATGGAATATCTTTGTTCTTTACTTCTTCCCCAATATCCCAGTTATTCCTGTGAATGCAGCAAGGAAAGCTGACACTTGCACAACACTGTCTTTCTGGATTGGGAGTGAACAGCTCCATTTCCAATTCTGTGTGTTTGGAATTGGTTTTGCCCAATTCACTTCGTGTGCCATTTTGTGTTAATCAACTTCCTATTCAAATTGCCTTTTCCTTGCCCAGCCATCTCTCCGCTGCTGCTCCCTGTTGCCAGCTTCTCTCCTCCCTTCCGACTTCTTGCAAACCTTGCTGAAAGTTAAGCTGGAAATGCTGTGTGATGTCAGTTTTGCTGTTTGCTGCAGCTCCACAGACAACTCCTGGTCCCTTCCCTGTAGGAAATAGGGCCCAGAGCTGTTCTTTGGAGGAAGAGCACTCGTGGGAATCCCCCAGGACAGCTCAGGATGGTCGGGCTGCTCAGACCTTACTCTGGATTATTGCCAAAAATGGCTTTTGCAGCTATTCTGTGCTCCCTGCTGTTCTTTCTTTCTTGCACGTAACCAGGAAAGCATTCTCTGTCACCTGGAGATTAAAGAACTGCTTAATGGAAGCCTCACACATCTTCCAGCAAATGAGCCTTTTTGTTTTCACACACACAAATGTGCTCTTTGAAGTTGCAGGGACTTTCTTTTATTTTTTTTCTGTGGTGCACCTCGTAATTGTGTCTCAGGTCAGGGTGACATGGTGCACATTGGTGTTACTTTGTTCCTGACAGACACACACCTTGTCTTTTCAGGGCAAGGAAGGGAAGGGCTGTTTTCTCTCTGCCTTTGAATAAAAACACTCTGTTTCTCAAGGTAATGATCACTCAGAGGCTGCAGCTACTCCATGTATATTGAATGTTTGAATTCACTTAGCTGGCTGCGTGGCCATATATCGCTTAGGGGCATATTAACATTTATTTTTTCAGCATGGAAGGTCAGTTCTCTGTACAGTAATCTCCATATTTGTATGGAGCTGCTCTGTAATAGCTGAGTGTCTCTTTATAGGTGTGTATGACTTCAATACCTGATTTTTGGGGCATAAATTGTCTTAGTATTGTATTATTTCATAGTTCTTATGGGGCTAAACAAACAGCTTTGTGGATAACAAAACTAAGTCACCAAGGGCAAGACTGACTAACCTGTACCAGGGAAGGGAACAAACTGAATAGAAGAAACACATGACTAAAGACAGAGTGACCCATATTTGAAAGAGAGAGAAAAATATTTGTGCTTTAATTTTTGTTTACACTGGGTGTACTCCAGGCAGTGCCAAGTGTGTGTAAATGAAAGACCTTCAGTTACATTGATACAATAAGTGGGGATGCAGTGCTAAATAAACCCCCTGTGGAAAGAACAGGTGGTGTTCTGTGCAGTGGATCCTTACTGGAAAATCCAAACAAATAAATCGATGCCTGGCAGAACTGTGCTCCAATATGTTCTGTGAGCAAGGAGTTTGTCTCTGTGGCTCAGATGCTCTGTCGGTGTTAGTGAATGACCTTTCCCTCTGGTGATTCAGAGAGTGGGCAGTGTTCTTCACTTCTCCCCAGAGCCCAAGGCTGCAGACCTTAAATTCAGCACCCAGAGCCCGTCCAGCAAACAGCCTCAGTGCAGGGGGAAGCCAGGGCAGGGCTGACACTGGTGCCCAGCTCATCTCCCAGCACTGGGGGTGTCACAGCAGCACGGGTGACACTCTCAGGGGGGTGATGTGCTCGCTGAGGGGCAGGCGGCCCGACACAACCCGACACAACTGGAGACAGCTGGAGCCAAGTCTCCTTTACGAGAAATGTCAGGAGCTGCCTTCTTGGGGCTTTCTTTTCCAGCTGTAATTCTCCTGTAATGAGCATTTCGGTGTGTTCTCAGCAAAAGTAAATAAGCGTTGCATAATTGGCTTGATTGGCGTGGCTTTTATTGGCCCAGCTTGAGCTCTCCGTTGAGATTTGGGTACATCTGTCAGTTTTATTCTCTTTTTTTCCCCATCTCTTTATAAGGGATGTATTTGCCTGGGAGCAGTGGCTTCCCTGGAGGTGGTGGGCTGTTAAGGAGACTCAAAATTTATACCTGGTTGTTTTAAACCAAGATACTATCTTAATGCATTGCTTGAGTGTGGCTGTCCAAAATGTTTATGAATGTCTAACTTGTGAAAGCCTTTATATTTTTCCATTTGTTGTGCTTCTGGTTTCCTTGAACCTTGGTCGTTGCTATCTCTGCTCCTGAGGGAAAGAAGAGAATCCTATCTCAACTTGGACTGGATTAGGGGGTCCTTGTCCAGATCTTGTTGATCTGGGAGAAGCTGAACAACCTGGATTCTGACAAGCAACCTACACAATTTTTGTGTGTGATTTTCCCTTTTTTAAAACTTGTTTTGCTTGTAATTTTCTCCTTGGAGAGCCCGTGAACCATCAGCTTAATTATCCCTGATGAATTTCTTGGGATCACAGGGCTGCAGCTCTTAACCTTTGTGGCTTGTTATGTGCATGGTGGTTTCCTTGCTAGACTTTCACCAAATTTTAGATTAGCACAGATGCTTTCTTTATTATTGAGATGACTGTCATAGTAGTTTTAGTAAGAACAGGAGGGATTGATATTTGAAAATTACCCAAAAAATTGCACTTTGAAGTGCAATATATTGCAGTTCAGCTTGCATTTCTCTTTCACCTAAATCCTGCTAGTGATATAAACTGCTTTTTAAACCCAATACTCCCAAATCTAATGATCCTGTCCACTTTCACCAACCTGAATGTGTTGCCAAGAAAATGTGTCTTCCAGTGGAGTTGCAGGCAAGACCTGGCAGCTGAATAATTTATTTGTGAGCAGGTCACTGGGGCTGTCCTTGCACAGGTCAGTCACGACGCTGGGCTCTCTCCCTTTCACTTCTCCATCTTTCACCTCTCTCCACTTAGCACAGCCCCGCCAGCAAAGTTAATAGATTCCCATCTTTCACTAAAATCCCTGTCTAGAAGGGGATGATAAAGAGGCAGAGGCTGCGGCCGCCCTTGGTGATCTGTGATTTATAACTGAGGGGAGAGAATCTCCCTCCTGTTGTCACAGCAGTGACAAGTGTTGCCACAATGCAGCAGTGATTGTTTAGATGGGACATGTAAATACAACAGAGCCATCTGGACTGCTAAAAACACAGCAAACACAGAATTCTGCTACTGGGAGCAAATTCAGGCTTTTTCTCCCTTTTAGGTAACCAGAATCTGTGGGTTTCATTCACTTCTTGGAAGTATTTTTTTTTTCTTTTTGGTCAGCACCTGGTCACATTTACAACCCTTGGAAAGTGCTGAAGTCTAAAAAACCACCAGCCTGCCTTTTTTTTGGTGCATACAATCAACAGTTTTTCCTTTGAGCTAAGACTCCACATCCAGTTTCAGGATGGGTAGGAAATGGGTACAAGTTCTCCTGTGAATCTGAGTTTCAAAGTTCTCCACCTTCTCACAGAACAAAAGACCAGAAAACGTTCAGTGCAGAATTTAGGATTGAATTCACTGAGCTGGACAGAGCTGAGGAGTTACATGATAAATTACATCCAGGGTGAGCATCTTCTGGCTCTTTGGAGAGCTTTTATTATTTAGCAGTTATCAGGGATTTTTGCAGTATTTGAGCAATGAAATGATTATGAGCCATGAACTCATGAGGGTGTATTTTTCTTTCATCACTGATTGCTGATAATTTGTAGTAGTCCATACTACTTTAAGTATATTGCCATTTTATCTTTAGATAAGCACAGGAAGGACGGATTTTTCTTTTCATATCTGAACTTTTTTTTTAACCTACTATGATCAGGCAGCCGAAATGCAGGATCTGATGCTAGACCTACGTGGAATTATATTATTCTTTATATGTTGTGGCTTCAAGTGCCTTCAAAGGAGCAATGTGCAGGAGGTCCTTTGTCTTTAATATATATGAAATTAGCAGTGCATATTGATATTGTTGGGGTTTGGACAGGAATTACATTTTGGTATTTGCTTTTTTTTGCTGCCATAAGCGGTGAATAATCTGAAGGCTCAAAGCATCTGGCATTTCTGTAGATCGTTTTTTGCTGCCACACAATATACAAGCATTTAGGCCATTATGTTTAGGCTGCTGAGGAAAAAAAAGCATTGGAGTAGTGGAGCATAGATAAAACACCAAAGAGAGACACAAATGTGTGAGTTCATTCCAGCAAGTGTTTGAGCAGCTGTAGACTTCATATTTAGCTCTGAAGAGGTCCATGTGGAATTCTATTCAGAATTTTAAATATGTGCTCAAATATGGTGTCTCCTGATAAAAAAAATAACTATTTTCTCACATCCTTGAACAGTTTTCCTGATTCTGAATGTATTTCCACCTCATGACCAGGCTTTGTTTGCTCTGGCTTTGCTTAATGGCAGGATTAGCTGAGAGCAGCCTCCCAAAATCTCAGGTAGCTCTTCCCTTGCTACACTCATTTTCCAGCTGCTGCCTCCTTCTTTGCTGGGCTGGAATCAAGTCAGGTTTGGTTATTTCATCTCTCCTGCGCAGGATTTGAATCCATCATGTGCTGGAGACACGAGCCTTGGTCTTAGTGCTTCCCTCAGTATTTGAGCTCTCAATTTAACTTGGGGGAAGTGGAGAATTCAGTGTGTGTTTGGGGTCTATTAGTGCTAAAGACATCTGGGAGTCTCTGAGAATCGCTAAACTAATGGACTGCCCGCAGCCTGACAGTGCAAAGTGCCTTCAGCTCCCTATAAATTACATGAGGTGTTTTTGTTAAAGCAGCAGTCAGGACTCCCATGCAGCATGTCTGGCCAGCTTTAGCAGGTTTTTAACTAAAATGGGCCGTGTCAAGTGCTCTGTAGTCAGATGAACTCTGCTGCCATTCACGTTTGTAGACATCAGGTATAAATTACCTTTGATTCCAGAGGCTGCTAGGAACAACATGAGCCCATGTGCCACTAAAAGGCTCTTCAAGGCAAGTGACATTTTTATGTACCTGACAACAGAGAAAACAGGATGCTGTGACAGTGCTGGTGTTTAGAAAAGTCAGGGTTGAATGGATGAAGTGTGTCACTTGAAGCTGTATTAATTGAGGCCTGCTTATCCTTGTCACTGAATGCTCCCGAGTGCTTCAGTGTATCCCTTTTCTGTGCCATCCTCCGAAGTTAACAGGGACGGATGTTTCTCTGTGGCTGTGCAGGCGTCTGTGCAGATGAGCTGGCTGGTCAGCTGGGAGCCAGCTCAGCAACAGAACCTGGGAATTCCGTGGCACTGGAAGAGAATTAAGGAGTTAGGCAGAAATATTCCGCTTGAGATTGCTGATAGGTTTGCATGACTTTTGTTGACTTGTTTGTGTGAGTCAGAAGAAGTGCATGCTTGTAGTTGAATTTATTTTTTGGTTAGTAACTTTTGCTTTCCTAGGTATGCACCTGGGCCCAGAGAAACACCCCCAAACAAGATTACCTTCCTGTGTGGAAGATTCCTCAAACTGTGAAAAAAGGAACCGGGAAAATCTTGACTTTTTCATCCCACTTGCTCAAATTCACACAATTCTTGGAACGTTTTCTCATTTTGCCCGATGTGAGGGGAGGTTTGCCCCGTGTCAGATCTTTAGGGAACGTTCCCTCTGCAGCAGAGTGGTACAGCAAGGGCTTTCCTCCAGCAGTGGCAGCAGCTGGGCTTGGGAGGCAGCATCCCGGCTGATCCGCCGGGGGGAAAAGAGCCGGGCTTGGGAGCTGGGGAGAGAGTCCTATAAATACTGCATGGCTGCAGCTCTGCTGCTCCCTGAACCGAGTTACTGCTGCTACACTGCACTCTGCAAAAGTGTCACATCCCCTCACTGCTCTGCGCCGAGCCGGGTGGAAATCACCGACCGCACTCTTTGGGGTGGCTTGGAGTCACCCTGGCCTTTTAGAGATGGGTTTGATCAGGAAAAGGGCTTGGGTGACTGTGCTGTCAGCCTTTCCTCCCTTCCTTACCCATCTCCTTTCGCTTTCCAGTGGCTGTGGAATTTACTGCTCAACCTCAGCCAAAGTTTTTAAAGGATCAGAAATCCCTGAAGGTGTTGCATTCCTGACAAACATGTCAGAATTGGGTGGTTGAGTGCAGGAGAGACCCCCACTGGAGCTCCCACAGGGGGTAAAGCCCCTTGCCTGTTGTGATGGTGTTTTTCCAGAGGGATGAGCCAGTGCATGGCTCTGTTCTCTTGCCTGGCCACACATGGAAGGGATGTCTGGAAGGGAAACCTGCAGGAGGAAGTGCTGGGGATGTGCAGTAACCGAGGCTTTCACAGCACAGAGGAAAATTTAGGGATGCATTGGAGGCACTGAGACAAAGAGGAGCTTCTGCTCCACTGATCCTGTGCTTGAGGAGAGGGAAAAGCAGAATCTGGGAGGGGGCTTGGTTTTGTCTGATAGTGGGTGTTAAGGGAACCCTTTTGCAGAAACAGCAGAGAGGGCAGTTGCTCACTCTTCCAGTGACAGCCTTTCTCCACTGTGTGACATATCCGGTCTCACTAAGAAGTCAGGATTGGCACCATTTATTTTTGTTCTCCTATGAATTTGCAGTATATAAATACTCTCATTTAAAGAGCTGTCCCCATCTCTTGGCAAGCCACGGGTTTACAAGTTCATTTGCTTATCCTTAGGGTTAGCTCTGGACAGCACGGTGAAAAATAAGTCAACATGCAAAATGCAAAGTGGAATCATGCTGCTGGGTAACTTTTGTAAATAGAAGAATGGCTTCTGGCATTCCCCTCTCTTACACAATCAAGTGCAAGCTGTTGCTGTGGTCTTACCTTTATTCAGTCTGACCAAGCTGTAAATCTTTCCTAAAGGCAACAAAGCCTGGTCCTGGAATATGTTGAATTGATGCGACAGCATTTGAAAGCAGTTTTGGAAAGTTTTCCCTCTGACACATCCAGTCCGAGGTTCTTCTTCTTCTCTCTCTGGATCCATTAAGAAACTGAAACCTGGTGTGCATAAAAGAGAGAGTTCAAATGTAGAAGCAGTTTATCCCATCTCAGATTAAGAAACCTGTTAGGTCAGTTTATTTTGCTTTACTTTCAACCTGCCGACTTCTTTCCTTGCATAGATTCTGGTTTTTGCCTTGTGAGTAACAGCTGCTGAACTTTTAATCTACCTTTTCTGTAGCCCCAGTGATCATGGAGATCACATTTTTATCTCCCACCCTAAAAGTGCAAAACCTACCAGGCTTAATCTCAAACACAGCTGACACTGGTACAAAACACAGTAGTTCATAATACAGTGTGGGAAATGTCCTTCAATAGTTTCTTTGTTGCTGCTGAAAGAGCAGAATCACACAGGTGCTGGAGACAGATATGCAAGTATTTTCTTCCTACTCAGGACAACTTGGATAGGAATGTGTTATTTTAGTGAGATATGAAAAAAATCTATCTTTAAAATAAAGAATGGGCTTACATAGACTGAAGGTATAATAATTCAGCAGTATTTTCTGGTGGAGAACCAGAGAGCAGAGTATAGCAAAAAGTAGAGTTAGTCAAACTCGCTGCTGCAATGGAAACACCTGGATTTTCCCTTCCATGTATATCTGTAAGAAGAGGAAAATAGGTAACAGTAAAGAATTTCGTTCAGCATTAGCTTCTAACCATCAATGAGGGCAATGAAATTTGAATCCAGTGGTGCACACTTGGGAGCACAGCTGGCTATGGATCCCTGGATGCATGCCATGCCCAGGGCTGGGCTGGGATGCTCAGCACGTGTTTGCTGACCTGGGGAATCCCCCCGGGGGCCTGCAGACAGCAGACCCTAATTTCAGCATCTCAGGTTGACCTGGGGAGGCAAAACCAAACATTTTGCTGCTCCTACTTGGGCTGTTCAGCAGCTGCACATTCCTGGGATGCTCAGAGCTTTGGCAAGACTTAAATCAAGGAAGATACTTGTGGGAAACAGCAGAGCAGCACCTTTCACCTTCTGTCAGATCTAGCCTGAAATGATTGTCTCTCTTGATAAACAGAAGAGCCTATTTTTGTCTCAGCGCTGAATTCTTGCTGCCAGAGGCACTCTGGAGTGAGTGAAGCCATGGCAGGCTCTGCCCTTGAGAAGCTATGCATAATATTTATGTTACAGTATGAGGAATACTTTGGAAATCTGCTATGTAGTAAAATTCCTCTCTCCTTCTCCTATCAAAATCTCCTTTGTGGAAAAAAAAAAAAAGTCCTTCAGCGTTTCTGCTTTATAGCATTTAAACAGGGTGGCCATTGGGTCACTAGATTTCTTTCTTCAGCTATAAATCTTTATATCTTTCTGTGTTTTGTTCAGGCATCTGAGATGAAAGAGAACTAGATTCTGATGATCATCGTGACGCTGTTGCTGTCCCCTGTGTTGACAGGTAAGTGTGCCGAGCTTAGTTTTGGGGAGAAAATGTTTGAATTATTTGTGTCAGGTGGGCAAAGCTACAGTTACACCCCAGGGCCTCAACTGTGGGTCGTGCTGGATTCTGCAAAGGTGAGTTGTTCAACAAACAGGTGGTCAAAAAAGCTTCCAAAAACCTCTTGATCTCCAGAAAAGGAAACTGTTCTTCCTCCTGCATTATGGTGGTGGGTGGGTTACAAAAATGATCTCGGAGCAGAGGAATTTGCAGTTGAACTGCAGCCTGGAGAGTGAAGATGGCTGGAAGATCTTTTTGACTTTTGTCCTCCTCCCCAAAGTACCTGAAATATGAACTAGCAGATAGGCTGAAGTTATCATACTTCTTGTGTTAGACATTATAACTCCCTGTTTTTAGCTAGGAGAAATTTATTAATGAGGTCCCTGCAAATTTGCAGTTGATGTTAGGACTGGATGAAGAATTTCTTGGATTTTGTACGCTTAGGTGAGGACTGATGGATTCAAACCTCTTGTGATACTACACAATCGTATTTCTTTTATCTCTTTTACCTTACCTAAATGCTGCATTTTCTTTGCTTCCTATTAATAAAGACCTCTAGTCCCTACTTTTATTGTAACAGTCTTTATCTTTGCTTTTCTCTGATTCTGTCAAAATACACCCCAAAAAGTTTTGGCTGCACTCTGGAGAGGACTTATGACTTCTTAAGCAGAATAATTTCTTGAAGTAACATCATCACTTTCTTGGCTTCCAGTTCAATCATTACAAAATAAATTGAAAAATGAATCTCAGCAATCAGAAAACTAAAACAAACAGGACGCTGATTGAAACTTAGGTTTCCTTTGGTGAAACATGATGCTTCTGTATGATCTGAAAACTAAAAAACTCATTTTCTCTGTGATGAGAGGAACTGGAGGTGCCTTTTCTTGCCCTGGCCACTGCAGGTGTCTGTTTCCATGTGCATTTGTGAACACAGATCAAGGATTAGATAGTGAGTCTTAACAGTGCCTTTGGATGAGCAATGGAAGGAGGATGAAAACACAAAAATTATGTAAAATGTGTCAGATGGATTGCTGTAAAGTGAGTGGTTACATGAAGCAGTATAATTTGAGTCGGTAGTCTGTAAAAAATGGAAAAAGGAGAAAGAGATTTAAAAAATGTGTGTGCCTCAAAGCTCAGCTCAATGAATTCCTAGCTTATCAGGGCATTTAATATTTGACTGTTTGCTTCTGTGATAGGGCCATTATCGAAGATAAGCACACCAGTCTAAAGAGGTGCAGAAACAGCTGTGCAAATTTGGATTTTAAGTGCTGTGTTTGACAAAGTGTTGACTAGATGGGAATAACTGTGCTCTATTGGCTGAAATGTTTTAAGCTTGCAGGGACACCTTCCACTATTTCAGGTTGCTCCAAGCCCTGTCCAACCTGGCCTTGGACACTTCCAGGGATCCAGGGGCAGCCACAGCTTCTCTGGACACCCTGTGCCAGGGCCTCAGCAGCTCCTAAGTAAAGAATTTCTTCCTGATCTAAGTCTCTTTTTCCATTTAAAACCATTCCCCCTTGTCTTGTCATTATCTGCCCGTGGAAGAATTCACTCCTTCTTTTACATAAGCCCCCTTTAAGAAGCATATAAGAAAATTCAGCGGATATCCAGAAGTGGTCACTCTCCATGTGTGACTGAAAAACCAAGCGGAGAAGTTTGGATTTATTAAGAACTGTAGAAAACCTTTGAGGTGAGGCAGCTAGTGATGGCAAGTGTGAAAGAACCCCCAAAACCAACTGTGAGGGAGGCTACGTAAAAGCCATGGGAGAACATTAAGCAGACATAAAACCTAACAGCAAATCTCTTTTTAATGCTTCTTTTCTTTCAAAGTGTGAAGAAAAAGTATTTTCTAGTTTTATGTTAGTGCTGAAAAGGGCTTTTCTCATGCTGGATCTGCCTCTTTTTCATTCCTTCAAACGGCAAAGCAGAGAGGGTTTTGTAAATCTCATTAATGGATATGTCCTGAAGGGTTTGGTTCACGTGATGGGCTTAATGATTGCCTTCCCTGTTCAGCTGCATTTCGGGGAAAGCAGAGCTGCCTGGGTGCTGTTCCTCCCCTCTGGCCAGGTGCAGGCACAGGTAGCTCCAGCAGCATCGGCAGCAGCATCAGGAAACGATCTTTGCATCACAATTGTTCCCACCAGCAACCCACCTGGAGGCACTGGAACAGCAAAGTGAGTGCTGCCTCTTGCAGGGTCACCTCAGCCCCCAGTTTCATAGAAAGCCAGGAGCCCTTCCAAGGGCAGTGTTCCTGGGCATCGCTGCTTGTCATTCCTAGGAAGTCATGGGCACACGTGGGTGTCCCTCACAAAGGTTCTGTCAAATCCTGATCCTTTGGCACATTGAATAAAATCTTTTCCTAAATACTTTCTCTGTGGCAGAAGCTGATAGTAGTATGCCTGGAGTGCAAGTGACGCTGGTTTTCTTATTAGGATTATTTTCTATCCTGATTCAATCAAGTTGGGGTGTTTTGTAAGTGCTTTTATATTCGGTTTGCATATCTTGATTAGACTGTGATAATTTCCATGGCTGGAATCTCCAAAGAGTGCTGTCAAGAAATTATAAATGGTAATGAATTCACTTAATCAGGACTTCCAGGAGTACAATCAACATGAAATCTAGTCAATTAGAAATAAATCTGTTTAAAGTATTTCTGGTTCTCCTCATTTGAGGCCTTATGTTACCTGGGACTGAATTAAAGACCTACACAGGTAGAAAATATACTTTGGGAAAAATCACTGCAAAGGGGTATAAACAAACCCAGAAATTTAGGTGATGTTGAAATTTGCCTGAATCTCCATTATAAACTAAGTTGCACAGGCACCAGCTGGAGAAAAGTTATAGTACCAGCTGTGACTTGGCGCTCTGCAGACTGCATCTGGCACCTTGTGTCCAGTTTTGGACCCACCACGGCACAGGAATGATAGGGACAAACTGGAGCAGGCTCTGTGGAGGGCCACCAAAAAAAAAAGGGGGCTGGAGTATTGTCCTGAAAGGAGAGGGTGAGGTAAGCCTGGAAAAGAACTGGCTTCAGCAAGGTTTTCCAGGCAGGCCTGGATAAAAGCATGGGCAGCCCAAGCAGATCTCATTGCTGGACCTGCTCTGAGCAAGAGGTTGAAATAAAGTCCTCCAGAGACCCCTGTGACCCAAATGACTTGGTGATTCTCTAAAGGCACAGCAAAGAATCCAGGTCGTTGTGTTCAGGGAGGCTGATTTTATTTTGGTTCTGCATTGAGACGGGGATACTTCAGAAAAACAGCCTTGTTGCTATCCTAAACTGTCTCTAAATTAAAGGTATTGTGAGCAGTTGACCCAGGGTGCTTTAGCATGCTGTTTATTTTTAATATTAAATTCCAAACTAAACCTGGAATTTAAACAGTAAAAGCTGGAAGAGTTTGTGAATCTGTATTTTCACACAAGAACATTCTTTCTCTTTTTTGTTTCCTTTCTTTTGCCTAATCGTTACAAACATGGAGCTCATTCTGTTTTCTTCTTGCCTAAGAAGTGATATTTTTTTTTCTTGAGCTGTTTACTGAAGGTAATAATTAAACCTTGCTAATCAGT
Source organism: Sinosuthora webbiana (assembly GCA_013397395.1). NCBI lineage: Eukaryota > Metazoa > Chordata > Aves > Passeriformes > Sylviidae > Sinosuthora > Sinosuthora webbiana. The sequence goes on along the minus strand of VXBN01007266.1, from coordinate 1,055,121 downwards.
GAGGAAACTGGCTCTTTTAATCCATTTAATTGGGTTGATTACCTAATTTTTGGCTGGCTGTAATTTGGTAAAAATGAGTTTCTTATCTGCAAAATGAATCAAAAATCTCAAAGGTAAAAAAAAAAAATAAAATTATTTCTCAGGTATTCTACAGAGTCACTGTGCTGCCTGGGTCAGTTTGGCAGATCACTTCACCTTTCTAAGCCTGCAGATATTTTCTCCAGTCTGCCATCACCAACCTTCACTTACAAAACCCTAAGAAATGTTGTTGTGGCATAAATTAAAGCCCAAGATAGGCTTACCTTGGGTTGGAAAATAGCTGGGGAAGATGCAGGTAAAAGGGCAGCAGAGTTCCTTTTTCAAAATTACCTCTGGAAAAAAAAAAAAAAAAAAAAATCAGGGAAGTTTTCCTGCAATTAAGAAAAGCCTGGAGACCATCTGTCCCTGGGAAACAGGAATATTGACTGCAGACAGACACAGATGGGCAGAGGGGTGCTGAGGACAAGGCACGTGGCTGTGCTTGCGCTGGAGTTCAGCTAAAGCAAGGGCTGCTCACCTTCTCCTCCATCCTTTCTGGGTCACCATTTGTTTGTTGCTTCCCCCTGGACTGAGGAAAGAAATGAAGGTGGTGTGAAGGCCAGGGAAAATCTCCCCCTGCAGGCTCTTTGGCAGGGGCCTGGCCCAGAATTGCAGAGTCTGAGCTCTGTGCCCCCAGATCCCACCTTGGATGGATCCCACTTGATGTCCTCTGCAAACCTCAAGGGCTGTTTCCTGCTGAAATAGAAATGAATTCATTGAAACTAAACGAGAAAAAAAAATCCAACATACACAGGGAGAAAGGCTAATTGATTTTATTTGTTGTACCAGCTCTCAACCAAAGATAACTCATCCTTTTATAAAAAAAAAACCCAGAGCATCTATTTGAGAGGACACAGTGTTAAGCTGCACCAAGGGAAATATAGGTTGGATATTAGGAAAAAGTTTTTTCACAGAAAGAGTGATAAATTACCGGAATGGCCTGCCTGGGGAGGTGATGGAGTCACCATCCCTGGATAGGTTTAAAAAAGGACTGGATGTGGCACTCAGTGCCATGGTTTAGTTGAGGTGTTAGGGTTGGGTTGGACTTGGTGACCTTGAAGGTCTCTTCCAACCTGGTGGTTCTGTGATACTTGAATCTTTGCTTTTTTTAAAATATCACTCCATTGATTAAACTAAAGCAAGCAATGAGACTGTTTCTGTCAACACAGCAAATAAAATGACACAGTAGCCCCCACCAGGATCACATCGAGGAAAATTCAGGTTAAACTTCATAGCAAACTCTAAGTGCTAACTTGTGTGCAAGGAGGAGAGGGAATCTGCTTTATCTGCTCTCAGGGCTTGATCTAATCTACATAACAAAACACCAGCAATGCTTCTCTGTTAACATTTAATTCTGTTTGTATTTGAATTGTCAGAAAAAAACGTTTTATGGGTAAAGAGGAAAGAGGTTGATAAGCATCCGATGCAAATTAACAAGCAACAAACCTGCTTTGTCCATCAGGGACGTGATACTGAGGTAAATACGTTCAACAAGCTTTGATTTTTTTTTTTTTCAGACTCTTGTTGTAAATCTTTCTAAATTCTCTAATGTCCTTTCCCTTCCAACATATCATAATCTTTTTGATATTTACGTAGCTAAGTGCACGCAGAGGCTGGGAGCAGGAAGGCTGGAAAGATAAAATGCCTTGCCCTACATGCTTCTGTTTGATGAGGAAACTTGGTGGGCACCCCAAAACGACCATTTTATCCATCTCTTTAGAAACAGACAGTGACTATTAAAAATTGAAGTGGTGTAACACTTCAGCCTTACTTCAGGAACATGTCATAACTATGACATCGTTGTGTTCTTGGTTTGGATAACTGAAGGGGAATTTTTTCTTCCAGTCGGTGCATCTGCAGTTTGTTTTGTCATAGAAAGATTCCAGGATGGGGCACCCACAGTTGCTCTGGGCAACCAGTGCCTCCCCACCTTCCCAGTAGAGACTTCCTTTGTAATATTTTCTGTAAAAGCTGTCATGCTATGAAGAATGCCTTTCTGGAAAAAGCTTAAACTGGATAAGCTTTTCCATGTTTCATGTTGGCTTTTCATACCTTGGCTGTTGTTTTGCCCATGAATGTTGAGTCCAAGAAGACATCTCAGCTTTTGGGTGCAAGTCAAGTTGTGTATCTGGGACAATGTGCTTGATGCATTTCCTAAAATGTTTTGTTGTTTTCCACCCTGTTTGAATGAGTTATTTAGCTGCTACTTATTTAGCTTTTTTTTTTTGTTTGTTTATATGTTAAAAGTGGTTTAGAATTCGGGATCAATACGTACTAAACAGGTGAATTTTCAAACTGAATGTTGCTTTTACAGCTAAATGCTTGCAATTCCTGTAAGGATATCATTTAATACTTCAAAGTGATTATTATTTTGCCATAAGTAAACTATAGTTTCAACTGCAAGGAGTATTTAAAGACTGCCTTGGGAGCACTGTTGTCTACCTGTTGGAAAGCAGAAGTTCTAATAAATGTGAAAACTAGAGGCCATGCTAAGACCAGCTGTAGAAATGAGCAGAGCCTGGAAGGTACCTCTGTGAGGCTCCTGGGGCTGGGCCTAATTCCTTATCTAGAAGAAGGACCTTTAAATAAAGGTCAGCCAGAATTGCTCTGGAAACCTTGCAGGGGCTTAAAAGAAGCCACTTAAGAACTTATATTGCCACTGGGAGTTGGCCTTTACTGCAAAGTTCCCTGTGCTGGTTAACATTTATAAATACTTGCTGTGTTTCCCCTATCAATATGTTTGAATAATCTTTTAAACATTTTTAACCATTCTGACTAATTTTACTGCTCCACCCTGTGCTAAATCTTTACACATGTTCCCTCTTCCTGCCAGCAGGTTCTGTTTTCTCATGTTGAAATCCTACTTCAGATGTTTTTCATGTAGAAATTCCACTTCAGACATTCAAAAGCTTTCTCTACATCTGCTTCTCTGCCTGTCTTCCAGCCTTCCTCATTCAGCAGAAGGAATTGCTTGTCTCATGTATTTGTTGTAGCTATCCTTCCCCAAAATGTCTCTTTGCATCTGCCTGGGTGAACTTCAGCCTTTCCATGGAGATACCATGACCAGCTGAAGAGTTTACAAGGAAAATAAATGCTGAGTAGAAGAGACAGAGAACAAAGGAGAAATTTAACATCCAAAGCTGCTTGGTAACGAAAGAAGCTCAAAAAACTACCCTGTCTTTGCAGAAATAGGTTGCTTGTGTAGATTTTGTGTGTATGCAGCAGTGATAATGGTGAAGTACCAATGTTTAAAAGTACTAAAATAATAATTAAAAAATCTGCTTACAGGTCCACTTTAATCATATGATGTTGGCATTTAAGACTCTAAATACCAAAAGTTAATGGGGCTTAGCCTCTCCTTGGCAAATCTTTGCAAATATACATGAACAGGAGAACTCAGAAATAAGTGGCAGGTTCGACAATTTCTTCACACAATTCTCATCTTTGTTTCTTTAAAAAAAATATGGTGGGATGAAGTCTCACTCTTGAGCCCTTTTCCAAAACAGTTTGACTCTTGTGCTGATCACCCAGCAAAGAAATCAAGGGCTGCAAAAACCTGCTCTTTAACAGAGCAGGAAAAACAATTTCCTGGTGGTGCTGATGAGAACCAATGGGTATGGCCGTTGAGTGTGAATATTGATTTCCAATCAATAATTCGGTTTGGAGGCACGAGATGCCACACTGAGAAACAACAGCTTCAGAGAAAAGTACAGGAGGAATTTTTTGCTCGTCATTCTGGTACTGGAGTATTCGTGTCAGCGCTCATCTTCTAAAATATTTATCTGGCTGTTTCAGATGAATATTTTAACAGAATAGCTATTTAACGGAAAGATCAAAAATACATCACCAGGAAGAGAATTTAAGTGAGAGAGTGCTGAATGGGGAATAAAGCTGTAATCAGGGGAGTTGTTGTCCCTGTGTGGTGGAGCAGTGGGAACAGGGGAGCTCCAAGTCCCTCGTCTCCCCGGAGGTTTTGCTGTGGATGGTTTAGCACTCCTTGTGCATGTCCTTTTGCCCATGATGTAGATGTTGCCTTTTCGGTTCTGCTGAGTTCTGCTGAGTTTGCCTGGCTGAGTTCTGTGTCCGTGGCTTTCAGCCCTGCCCTGGCTGGAGTTGTGGAATTGGGTGCTGGTAACATTTCCCTCGGGGTTAATCAGATGGCTGTGTTTATGGAGATCTCTTCCCTGCCGCTCGGGCAGTGGTGTCTCAGACCCACTCTGTGCTGGCAAACATCAATGCTGCCTTTGGATGAAGTGGTTCTGCCCTTTTCAAGCCCTGGCAGTTCACTTCTGGCCCTGTGCCACCTTTCTCCTGCTGCTTCTGCAAACATTTGCATAGCGATCCAGCTCAGAGGAATGATGGATGTTGAAACTAACCTCCCAAAAAAAGAAAAAAAAAAGCTGGGGTTTGAGCTGGATCAGTGCTTTGTTTTGCTTCACTGTTCGTGTAAAAGCAGTCTGGGGACAAGGGTGGAGTGCTCTCGGGTGAGAAGGAGGATGGGCTTGCGTTTTGGGAGGCAATGCTGGTTACTGCCAGCTTTAAAGTTGGAAGGCAGAGGGAGCTTGAGCCCGTCAAATTGCAAATTGCCCTTTGGAGTTGGTCTTCAATTCAGATTTTCCTCTGCATGGCCTTTTCTGCCCAGCCATGGGGAGGTGTGAAATGCATGGCGTGCTGGGACTCAACCCCCCCACCTTCAGCTCTGTCTGAGGTGCATTTTTGTTTTAATATTATTATAATTAGAAAAGAAAATGCTTGATCTTCTCCAGCATTTTAATTTAGTACCTCATCAAGCTGGTTCTTGAGCTGATACACATAATCCTGAATAAAGCCACAGAATCTGAGTGTTGGAAGCTCTGGCAGGTTTTACACAGAAATCCCTTTCCTGAATAGTTTTCCTTCAGAGTTAATTACTAAATACCTCTTTCTGGCAGTGACTGTTCCTCTCCCAGCAAACTTTTCTCACAGCCTGGTTCATGGCATTGCTCAGCCCGTGACAATGCACACTCTGTGTCCCAGATACTCCCACAGGTAGGTTTGTAACTGGCCTGACAACAGCAGCCTGAAGGCAACAGGGCTGCTATTGTGCAAACGAGTGTTTATATAAAAATAGATTGGTCTTATCTTGACTAGGAGCCGGTGACCCCTGAGTTTGAAACCTTGCTCTGAGACCTGCCCTTGGTGGCCTTGGACATGACATTTGGTGCTTGCACCTCAGTTGTATTTTAGGGACAAACAAGACCAGGAGGGTTTGGTGCTTTGGGGGGTCAACAAAAATCACACAGAGCCATAATTAAGCTGAATGTTTTTCGAACACGGTTTTTGTAGTGGGTTTATCTGACAATACGTGGACGTTGAATGAAGATCCCTGTCCGGTGTGTCTCCCCTGTTGAGGGTATTTTAAACCCTCTCACATGCAGCTAACGACAGCTAAGCAATAAATAAATGTAAACATGCATATTAATTAAATTCCTTTTGTGTGATGTTTAACAACCTTAAGGCTCCAAAGAATCGATCGATCTGTTGCTGCTCTTGGTTTTTCCCCTGCTGTGTCTGTTTGCACTCACTGAGTTCTGCTGAGACCCTGGGAGTGAACTCTGGGAGTTAAAGTTTTTCCTGTTTAATGACCTGTGCACTGTTTAATTCCAGCCTTTTGCAGTGTTCTTGTAGGGTTTTTTAAATTATTTTTTAAAGAAAAAGCCAGTTCTATGGTCATGGTTTGAACTGTTTCCAACTCTCCTTAATGGTGTGGTGGCAGCAAATGGCAGAATAAGAAATTCCGGTGGATTTTGTCCAAGCTGTGGGCCTGACAGAGAAAAAACAAATCTAAAAATAACATCTGTAAAGAGAAGGTGGCAGTCTGAGCTCTGCTGCTTTCATCTGGCCTGTTGGTCTGAGAAACATCACCTGGCCATAGCCCCAGAGGCTGGTGCACATCCTGCTGCTCCTGCTGAGCTAAAGGGGAAGGTGCTGGGGGAAAAGTCCAATAGTGAGGGGAGCACAAACCCATCCTTTCACTCTCTCATCTTCTTGCCTTTTTGTGGCCTTCCTGTGTCAAAAGGGGTGTTTAACTAGCTGCAGCTCAAGCTTGCTTTGCTTAGGGGATGTGCAGAGGCCAGGGCAGGACAGAGCCTGGAGCTGGGACACACTCACTGTCCAGGAGTTGAGAAATGTGGCCAGAGGACATGAAGTGGAGCAAGCCCTCTTGCCGTGACACTTTTCATTGTGTGTTTATTGACAATCAGTTTTTATTCATTTACAGAGAATCTTGTTAGCCCCTAGCACTTCTCTGCACCAAAAGCAGCCACAGACAAAACACGGCCAGTTCAACTGTTGGGTTTGAAAACAAACTCAACTCAACTCTGTTGAGTTTTTGGGGTTCTTTTAAGAAAAGGAAAAAAGCATTCCAGACAACCATGCTAAACCTAATCTATATTTCAGCTGTATTGAACCAGTGAATTGCCAGCTAGGAATTAGGAACCTGGGATGCAATATTTTCATGGGTTATACAAGTAATAATTAGTCAGCCAGGCAACCTGCCTTATTTTTCCGATGTATTAAGTTTGGTTGTGGAAAAAAATTTTTGGAGTATCCCTGGGACAGAAGTGAAACAGTTCCTAAAAGATAACACTTTCCCTGTGGGAGCTGTTGATAGCCAGTGCCTCTGGTTCACAAATGGTGGGATCCACTGTCTCCACACAACTTGAGCCTAACAACTTGCCAGTTTCTCCAGTATTCAAATAGTCTTGTTTCAAAAACGGTGTTTAAATGATCTTTTCCTCCACTGTGCTGGTGGGGCCCATATCCTGTTTGTTTTGCCACTGTGGATACAGCCTTTCATTATCCTTTCCATGCTTACCTGTGCATTATTTTGCAGAACATCAGGTGTCTTGTGCCTTGTTGATGAGTGTCTCCAAGGAGTTCTTTGTCCCACTGTTTATTAAACTTAAAGGCTTGATTCCTGGGAGATGGTTCTTTAGCTGGAGATTTCCCTTTCTTATTCTAGAGTGAGATATCCCTGGGTAGTTTTTGCATGAAAATCCGCTTGCCAAAACCCAGGGAAGATTTTTCCTCCTAACTCAACTCTTTATTTGGCTGCAGTTTACTGCCTTCTGTCGAATCCACTGCCCTGGAGTGTGTTGCACTCTTGGATGGCTTTAGGGACAGACAGAGCACGTGATGGTCTTTATGTCTTTCTGCTCACACTCACTGGCCTGTACCTCTCATGCCCTTAAATTCTGTGCATTGCCCTGCTGTATTTTGGGTTCACATGTTTTTTGCAGTGGCAGAAAAATAGGGAAGCCACAGAAATGTTTATGCTTTTTATTGACTTAAGGTGCTTTGGAAAGCAGCATTAATCTACAGTTCAGTGAAGCAGCAAAAAAACGAAATACTCCCTGCAGAGTTTTCCTTTGTAAATAGAGCCTTGCATTAAGCTGCTGTGAACTGGCTTGCTTTCAGATTTCTGAATGCACTGGGTTTGTCTTCATTAGTAATTATTGCTGAGGGTAACAACACTGGAATTATCCCTCATCAGGAACAACAATAAGGCCTGATGATGTGGGGATGTGATGTGGTGTGCTGTGGGAGTGCTTGTCCTTGACCTGCAGCCTCGGGCCTGACTCACCACTGCCTGGCCAACCTATGGGCACCTTAAAATAGGAAATGACAGTGGCAGCCTTTGGTCCCTGCTCTGGAGTCACTGCTGGGACTAACTTCAGCTAGATTGGTTTAAACTGAAGTGTTAGACACAGTGGTAAAAAATGTTCTTTTATCCCTTGATGTTGATGACTTTATTTGCTTGGGCTGATAGAAAACCTGTGTTTGGGTACCTCAGTACAGTCACCTGGTTTAGTGGCCTTGGTCAAGTCACTTCACCCTTCCGTGCTTCCCTTTTGCTTTGCTGTCTCTTTTTAAATGTGAGCTGACAGTGGAATTCCTTGTTTGGTTCTTCATTTATTTATTTACTTTTTAAATTTTTCTTTTAACTGATTTTTTTTTTTATTTTGCATTAAAAAGCAGAGCGATTGTCTTGGAAGATTACTCACAGGAAAAAAAAAGAAAAATAATAATACATTTTTCTGGCCTCCTAAATCTGAAAAATTATATGATGTCTAAGCACTGCAGAGTTTATTGTTGGTCTTTTCAGTTTTTTCCACTGTAAATGTTTTCCTCCATTTTTCCATAGAATAACAATTTTCATATCCTGGAGCAGCTTTGAGTCTGTGGGACAAAAAAAAAAACCAATTCTTTTGCTCCTGTAGGTGGAAAAACCCAGAAGGAAAATGTTCTGCTGTTCTTAGTGTGAGACCCCCTGATCACAAAAGTCTTCAGTGTGGAATAAACATGACTTTCATTTTAGCCTATGCAAATCACAGATTAAAACTGCTTCCAACTTCTGAGTTTGTATAATGGACAGATTTGGGTGGTGTTGGTTTAAAACGATGTTCTGTGAGCCACAAACCACAGAGCAGCATCTGTGTCTGTCGGGCTCCCTGTGGGATTTCATTTTTCGGTTGGTTCCATTATTTGGGAATACTGACTTTTATGGAAGCCTCACCTGTGCAGATTCTTGATGTACAGGGTGATGTTAGTTTGGCATTTACATTAATCCCCTGAAATGTCTTTTCACTGGGAGAAAGAGGCTTAAAGCCAGCCCTAGCTCCTAGTACAGTTCACAGCAGTGCTGGTTAGCACAGGACTGGGTAATGAGGCTGTTTCTTCTGGATCCTTTGGGAGGCTGGGTGTGCCTGGGAAGGATGGTCATCTTTTTTATTACTCTTTTTTCCTTCTCCTGCCTTTCCTCTTCTCTAGTAAATTGGTACCTAGATTTATTTCCTTTACCCTCTGCCTGGCCACATAATTGGCAGAAAGAAATAAAAGGAGGATAAACCATGAAACTTCCTTGTTAAATGCATGTTATTTCCAAGAAGAAAAAAAATTTGTAGCTGATTCATTTTGAAGACTTGAACTGTAACTTCCTTTTTTTTCTTTTTCTCCTTTGTATTGGCAGGATAAAAAACTTTACCATGCCTCGTAGCCCTACATCGAGTGAAGATGAAATGGCACAAAGCTTCTCTGACTACTCTGGTGAATCTGAATCAGACAGCTCCAAAGAAGAAACTATTTATGACACAATCAGAGCAACTGCAGAAAAGCCAAGAAGCAGAATGGAAGACAGTCAGAGCAACACTTTAGTGATTCGAATTATCATCCCTGACCTGCAGCAAACGGTAAGGCAGAGTGCACTGCAATTAAACAAAGTGAAATTAATGATTATCTTTGCTGGCTTCAGTCTGCAGTACATCTGTTCCATTTTCTTACTTTCTTTTTTGACATATTACAGACAAAATTCATGTTTTATTTTAATGTCTATGCTTTGTACTCCACTGGTTTATCTGACTGGTTTCCTCAACTAAAGGCACCATCCCTTCCAAGAGAGTGGATTTAGCATGTTAACCTGATGAAAGCCATGTTCATAAATCAAAATATCTCTCTGATCTGCATTCAGAGATTTTGGGTAAAAGAAAGAGACGTAGGAATCCATAACCTCATCAGAAGATGAAGATTGAATCAAAAAATCACATGTTAACTCTGTGAAAGCTTCACACATATATCTATATCTGTATCTATCTATCTATATGGCTTCTGAGGTCCTGCAAGATGTCATCAAATTGTCTCTCTTTACTGTATTTCTTGTCCTTCTCTGTCACCCTGCCACACAAAAGACATCGTTTTAGAGAGCCTGTGACTTTTAGAGTGTAAAGATGAGGAAAGAGAAGCACAAATAAACCTTTTCTTCCTCCTTTGCTGCTGTGCCTTTACTCCTGGGTGTTGTTTCTGAAGCTTCCAGCCAGAGAAACCAACACAAGTGCTGTGGTAGGAATAACAGTGTCGTGCTGGAAAAGGTCTTGGGAGGGACTGATTCCATCTAGAACCACAATTTGTCCGAGTTTGTTATTAATTATCTGAATTACCCCGGGTCTCCCTGAATGCTGTTGTGGGGATTTTCATTGGTGGCGCCAGCCTTTTGAAATTCCCAAGGTGATTATGAAAACACATCCATTTTATGGATGTGAGCCACATGCATCACTCTGTGCTGACATGTAAGAGCTACATCATACCCTGCTGCCATCGAAGATCTATCTCAGATGGAACTCTTTCTTTCTTCTTAATTAAGTTCATTTTTAGGATGATAGAGATGGGCTGGCTGCAGCCTGGCAGGGAAGAGCTGTTTTGACAGTGTGCCCTCAGGTGTGGTTCTGGAGCTCCTTTTTTGATGATCTTACCAGCTTGCTCTATCTTGTGATCCTGTCAGTGAATAGATCCATGGGAATGGAATGGAAATACCAGCTTTTCTTGCTACGTTTACTTTGCTGTTAAACCCACAGGGATAGTAGCTTCCTGAAGCCCTCTTATTTAATTACTCTGGTTTTTAGATCAATAATAAGTTATTTATTGACACTATGGAGACAATTTTTTAAATTAATTTTATCATTTGTTCGTTTTTATTGCTTTGTTTTTGTATTACTTTTTCCTTTTCAAGAAACTCTACGTGAAAAGTAGCTGAATTGTTTTAAGCAGTTCTAAGGCAGCTGATACGTTTCTTATTTAATTTATCAGCCCACAAACTCTTTGTGCAGGAAAGTAAAACCTGGGGTCAGGTTAGCACACAGGAATATTGGTGGATTAAATGCAGTGGAGCAAACTGTGGAGAAGATCAGAGTTTGAGCTGTTGTACAGCTACAAGCCAGAGCAAACATAGGTCCCATTTCCTGTATAATTATAATTAATTTAACATACGGGGTGTTTAAAATTAGTCTGTTTAATCAAAGAAGCATGAAATAACATAATTTAGTTTTCTGCCTTTTTTTTTTTTTTTGGTTTTTAGGAGCATGATCAAGACTATATTTGTTCTAAGGAAGACAAGTTTAAGGGTTTAGATAAAAATTCAGCCCACTGGGAAGCTTTAAAGCCTTAGCCAAACTCCCAGAGAATAAAGTTTACTCCTCTGCAGTGGCTGTGGTACAAACTGCCTTTATTTCACTGTAGGTATGGGATAAGCACCAAGCACCACGAGTAGGATGTGCTGCCATGGAAAACTTTTCAAATTGCCACTTCTTGTGGGAAGTCTGTCTTGTTGCTCTTTTATTCTCATTTGAAACACAGTAGACAATGTGAACCTTGACAAGGTCATACAGAGCCTTTAAGAACAATTGCTTTTCAGTTCTTATATCAATTATTTTTTTTTCTCTCAGTTCAGGTGATAAGACAATTTACTGAAACACTGCTTGGTATAAATGGTCATTTCTTATTGCCTCTGTGCATGACCTGTATTGAGGAAGTGTCATGCCTCTCACAGGAGAGTGGAGAATATTTAAATGAGCGACTGAGAGATTTCCTGAGCTCAGTGAAATTCCTGAGGGAATGGAGAGCATGGAAAGCCCTCCACAGTCACAAGGAGAGGGGGTAAAAAAAGCTGTATTATCTGGCATATATTATTTGGTCTGAATCCAGGCCCAGTCATCTCGTATCCATTTCTTTTTCCAGCCCATGTGGGAACAAATCCCAAGTGATGCTGCCTATAAGTGAAATCAGTCTGGCTCTTCAGGAGCTGCTGTCAAGAAAATCTCCTTTAGCCTGGTATTCTGACAGCGATGGTGTTTTGTGCTTAGAGTTGCTCTTTTCCACAGACACTGAGAACAGTTCTGTCAGCCAGTTGTTTTAAGGAATGTTCCCAGCATTTTATTATCAACACATGGTGCTTGTTCCACTCTTTTGTTTTACTCTCTACTTATGTGCTCCCTCTGGGTTATGTCTGAAGTCAAAATGCTCAGATCCATACATTTTATTAGGTTCTGAGATGGGTTTGGGTCTGCTGAAGACTTCTCTGAGACTCTTTCTGCCCATCTGTTTTGCTGCTCCACTGCAATAATGAGCATTTAATGATTCCTCCCTCCCCTGGTTTTTGGAGTTTTTTTGAATGATATTGGACTTTCCATGCAAAATGATGTTTAGTAAGTGGCAGTTTGGTCTAGCAGCAGCTTAAGTAGGAGCCACTTTTTGGTGTTCTGTTTCCGCATTGCTTTTTTAACTTTTGTATCCTTTCTTTCCTTTTGTATTATTTGTTGGTTTTTAGGAGTAAGAATCTTTTCCTTTAGTGCTTTTGCTTCTCAGAAAAAAACACTTTGTTTGCTTTGTGCAATTTTTACCTGTAAAAATGTAGGAACCCAGTTGTCACAGCTGCAGCTCGAGTCCCATTTTTCCTTGGGATGCCTCCATTTTCACTTGTTCCCAGTCTGTGCTGCCTCATAGACACTCCAGGTTTTCTTTTGCAACTTTCCCCAAGTATTTTTCTGTATCCCACTTTGTGCCTGATTGTTCCTTGCTGCTTTCTGTTTTCTCTTCCTTGTTTTATCTTCAGTTTGATAAGAGAAGTATTGTGCTGCTTGTGTCTGTTCACGTGCCCTTGATCTGGGCAGGGGATCTGCTGACAGCCTGGCCAGACTGGTTTTTCTGACCTGTCCTTTCATGAATTCTGTGTTACCTGAGTCTGATGAGGTAGAGCAGTGTTTCAGCAGAGAATCAAGCTGAACACAGCACAAACCAAAATGAGGGACTTGCTCCCTTTTCTTTCCGTGATGCCAAGCTCTCATTTGGGTTTTCCCCTTTTTGGCTGTCACATCTTTAATATCAACATCTCCCATTGAAAGGAATAACTCATATTTTGATATCCTATTTTTGATATCCATTTTTGATATCATATTTTTGGAGGCAGCTCTACAAACCATTTTGTCACGTCCCTCAGTCACAGCACGGTTTGAGTGATTGACAGCTGAGGAGAAAGATGCGTTTGCTGATTGATTTTAAGCAGATAAATACTGTCCCTCAGACATTCTGTATCATGAGCATTATTCCTACTGAATTAATATCTTCCCTTCAGCTGGGGGGACTTGTATTTTCCCTGGCTTCCCATCCTGCCCTTCGCTCAGTGACTTGCTCTCACCGGCATGCAGGAATGCGAGATTATAATTGCCCGTGTCTCCTGTGATCCAAGGAGTTTCACATCCCAGACACAGGCCTTGCATCTCAGCAGCCAGTGCTGACGTGCTGTCTTGCTGCTACACTTGCATTTTGAGGGGCCTGGTGTGGTTTTGACAGTGACTCTCAGCCACTCAGGGCTTTTTTTCTTTTTTTTTTTTTTGCCTGTTCTTTGTGGTTTTTTTACACTGAATGTATCTGTCAGTGCAAAGTATCCTTGTTCCATGTGTTTCTATAGTTCCTTGTCACTAAACTACCCCCATTCTTTAATTTTTTTTTCCTTGTCACGGAAGATTAGGAAAAGTTGTCCATTTTATTGACTCTGCTGCTGCCTCCTTTCCTTGTGGTCGCCACGCCACGTGTGCCTAATGAATTGTTCCTTATTTCATAACTGGAGCAGGCTGTGTGTAGGTCCTGCTGTGATGCAGCTGATGTCCCTCAGGGTACGGAGTGTGGCAGTAAGTAATGACTTGTCTGCAGGATAGAGGGGGTGGCCGTGGTGCTCCCTGCCTGGAGGGCTGCCAGGAGGACACAGGAGCAGCACAGTGGAGTTGTTCCAGGGACAGGCTGATGGGAAACGCACCTTACGCAGCATCTGAGTGCTTCTTTTTATCCTCTTGGTCAGCACCTGCCTCTGAGAGAATGGTAACAGCTTCACTTCTATCCTGCCTGGCTTCATGGAAAGCATAAATAATCACCATTCTCACTAATTTCACTTTTCTCAGTCTGAAACATTTTGGTAGCAAAAATTCTCCAGTTATCGCTTTATGTTTTGCATGACTGATCTTATTTCATTCTAAATTTCATTCTAATGGGATCTGGGTTTTTTTTTACAATAAGCCCACTTTTGTTTCTGGTGAACCACTAGAAGAGCTGGGGCTCTCACTGAATTAGTTTGTGAAATATTTGCCTGCCATCAAGAACAGAGAGAACGCAAGAACAGGCTGAACAAAATTGAACATGTTGGATTCTCCAGGTGCATTAAAAACCGGCAGACTTAATTACACTGTGACCAGAAGTAACTGCTTTGTATTTTTAAAATCAAAACAGCGTCATACAAGTCCAAAATTACTTTGTTTCATGTAAGAAGAGCATTCCTGGGAGGAAAAACCCCATGTAATTTCAAAATTATCTTCCCATTTGAATAGCACTCATTGTAATCTTTCAGGATGTGTGGACAGTGTTAGAAGTTCAGCTCATTACACACCTTGTAACTGACAGTTTTGCTGAGAAGTGCTGATGTTTGAGTCTGAATCTTGTATTGAAATTTGAATCCATGTAGGAGTCGTGGGGCAAGTGAGGTTCAGAAGGGACACAGGGATTTCAAACTGATTGGCCTGACTGCTAAGTCAGTGCTGTAACTACTGCGGTGTTTGGGACCGAAAATACTTGTTACAATCTACTTTGTGTCCCTCTCTCCTTCCCTTCAACATTTAACCCCCCTCCCAAATTTTCACAAAACATCTTGAAATATAAAATAAGTAAGGGAAATGAAATGAAAGCTGCTTCCTAGGCAGCCTTACTTGTGACAAAGTCTAACATCTCATTTTATATTGAAGACTGTAAAGGATTAAAGCAGAAACAGCATCGTGTGTTCAGGATGCACATCAGAGACACCAAATTGCTTTCTAGGCATTGCCATCTGCTGGCACCTTGGAACCAGTGACTGCAGTGTGGGCAAAGTCCCTGAACTCCTCAAGTCCCTGAATTCCAGCTTGGTAAGAAGCAGAGAACTGGTAAAATTTTGTCAAGGTTTTCAAGACTTCTGCTTCACGTTGTATCATTCCTCCCATAAACTTACCTTCACATAAGTGTAGCTAAAAGGGAAGTAGCAATCTTGCCTGAATACCATTTTTTTGGGATGAAATCCTTGTGGATCTAACTGATATTAGGACAGCCAAGGATCAAGTGAATAGCTGAACACTATAACATCCCTTTTGAGCAGGTTTTCCACGAAGGTGCTGTCTCTCAGAGGAAGGATGTGTGTGTTCCCTGATGTTTGTGGAAGGACTTGAAACGTCCTGTGTTTTCACAGTACTTGTGCCTTAGGTATCATCAATGCACACCTGAAACAGAATTCTTCTTGAGCAATGCTTTGTCATGGAGTTTGTATATTTATTGTGTATATTCATCATTTTTCATGACGTTTGTAAGTTTTAGAATGTAAGATGCTGTTAAAATGTTTGGGTTTTTTTTCCCCACTAATCGGGTTCCTTAAAATAATTTCTCTTTGCAGAAGTGCATCCGATTTAACCCAGAAGCTTCAGTGTGGGTTGCAAAGCAGCGGATTTTGTGCACCTTGAACCAGAGTTTGAAAGATGTCCTGAATTATGGATTGTTCCAGCCTGCAAGCAATGGGAGAGATGGGAAGTTTTTGGATGAGGAGCGACTTCTGAGGGAATACCCACAGCCAGTCAATAAAGGAGTTCCTTCACTCGAGGTATTTTTAGATGTAACATCTGAAGCATTTCTATTCTGACACAAACCGTGCAGAAAGCTGTACTGGAGGTGTCTGCATGCACCTGGATTGCATCTGGGAAATGCTTATCAGCAAGGCTGAGCTTGAACCCTTGCTCACAGAAGTGCTGGCAATCCCTGCTCATGGAGCTGCTCCATCCCCAAAAAAGTTGCAATCAGCCCTTCTGGGACGGCAGATTTTGGAGTTTTCCTTTGCTGAGGACACAGGACACACATCTTATTCAGTGGTTTAATAAAGAAATGTGAGGTTCTAGGTGAAACTGTTGGATCTGTGATTAGGTTTGCAATAGCAGTTTAGCAGTTGCTGGATAACAAGCCTTTGCCTTCTCCCAAAGAGAACTTTCTGTCTCAGTGAAGCCTTTTTTAACCCCCCATCTAATTCCCTCTGTGCCATCCTTCAGAGTGCACAGGTTGTCTCTGTCTGTCTCCTGGGAAAGCAGTGCTGGGCTTTCCCCCTCTCTGTTGCCCCTGCAGAGGCTCTGCAGTTGGGGATAAGCTAGGCAGAACTTTTATGGCACTGGACAAACTTGGAGCAGAGCCAGATCACGCAATATAGCAGCAAACTGGGGCATGAAACCGACATTTAATTAATTTCGATATTGCCTGTATGGTGGCAGATCAACCGTTAATAATGTGCAGTTAATAGACTTACTCCACTCTAACACAAATCCAAGAGAAAAGAACCAGGGTCCTGAGAAGGCTTCAGGTCTTCCCTGTTATAGGAGTTTATTTCAGAGTTTCGGTCACTGATGACCACATTGCAGCTGTAAGCAAATTAAGCAGCCACATTATTTGGTTTTCTGTTGTTTTTTGTGAGCGTTGACTGCAGCAATTGAAGTGTTAAAAGTGATCTTGTGGAAAGCTGGTGTTAAAGGCTCATTCAGCGCGGTCCCTTGCCCAGCAGACAGGCTGCATTCCTGGAATTCTGCATGGGACAGTGAGAGAAGGGTAAATTATGGCTGTGGAAACCCCCATGACTTTTGCTGCAGATCTTGTTGCTGCTCAGGATAAAATGTGACTGAGTTTCAGCCAAAAAGAGAGGCAATCCTCAGAACCTCGTCCACAAACCAGCCCTGTTTAACATCAGAACTATTCCCATGTGCAAGTCCCTCCTACTTTGACTAAGGGATTTTCAGGTGTCCTTTTTGTTTCGTTTTGTTTTCATATTTCAGAAATGCTAAGCTGCAGTTTTGAAATCAATAGGTTTTTTATTTAACATGCCTTCCCAGCTCTTTCTGCCTGAGACTAGAAATGAAAGTGCACAGAAATCCTTGGGGAAAAGCTCTTTTCAGTGTAATTCTTCCTTATTTCTGTAGATTCTAGAGCCTGATCTCATTTCCCACACACCTCCACCGATCTCAGTGTATTCATACAAGATACGAATTTTGCTTAAATGATGTAAAACTATAGGAAATACTGAACCTATTTCTAAAATTTTAAAAATTTTGCCTAAATCTGCCATCACCGTGGATGATAGATACTTCCTGGTAAGGTCAGAAAACGATATTATGAGTTTTAAGTTTTTCTGTTCTAAAATTTCTTCTTCTTTTCCTCCCTCAGTTTCGCTACAAGAAGAGAGTGTACAGACAGTTCAACCTTGATGAAAAGCAGCTGGCCAAGCTTCACACCAAGGTATCCCAATTTCCTGCAGGACTTAGCAGTTACCTACAGGGGGTGTTGGCATCAGTTGACAGAATGCTTCATTTTTAGACAAAATTTTATTTTTGAAATCAGAGGATGATTCATTTTTCACTCTTTGTTTCAGGCCAATTTGAAAAAATTTATGGATCATGTCCACCATCTCTCTGTGGAAAAAATGACCAAGATGTTGGACCGAGGACTGGACCCAAACTACCATGACTTAGAAAGTGGAGGTCAGAACAAAACTAAGCAGCACAAAGGAGTACTTTGAGTTAATTAAGCTTAAATTGATTAGCAGGGTGAATATCACTCATTCCTTCACAACCCTGAGCCACTGGAATCTGTAGGGCTTTGCTGTCCAAAGGAGATAATTGATAATTTTATGCTTTTCTTTGAACAGTATTTTTAACATTATTTTATAAAATAACTTTATTTTATAATTTGGTTCACCTTTTTCCAAGTACATCCTATTCTCTTCCTTAGAAACACCCCTGACTTTGGCAGCTCAGCTCGACAATACGGTAGAAGTGATAAAAGCCCTGAAAAACGGAGGAGCACATTTAGACTTCAGAGCCAAAGATGGAATGACAGCTCTACACAAAGCAGCTAGAGCCAAGAACCAAGTAGCCCTCAAGGTAAATCTTTTCAGGAGCAAATTATGTGTTATCTTATTAAAAAAAAAAAAAAAAAATTAGCATAAAGGAGACTGTTTTCAGTTAATTACTGTATTGTCCTCCATAGCTCCTTTAAGGTGTGCTTGTTCTAGTGCTTTCTTGTGGTTTTCAAATCTTAGCCTTTGGTTTTAATAAAGAGCCTTTTAATTTCTGATTTATCTTTTCCTGGTAGGAAGTGCTGAAATTTAAACTTATTCATTGATACACTGAGATCTGTCTGAGGAAATAAGAATTATTGTCACTCACCTCTTTGAAAACAGCTTCCAGTGGCATGGATTGCACATTGTGCCTTAACACAGTATCTTCTGTTTTCTTTTGTATTTTAACAGATATTCTTAAACCACACTGATGGTCTAGATTAGGTCTTAGGTTTATGGCTTTTGCTGATTCCCTGTTGACAGATCCTCAAATTGCATGACATTTTTGATAAAGCACCTTGGAGCTGAAGAGGTGAATGTGTTGCAAAGGTGATGCAGCGTTTTCAGAGCTGACATTTCTGAACCTAGGGAGAGGATGGAAACTGGACATTGCCACTCCTTCTTTCTGTGCCATCCCCATAGATTCCTCTAGATCCCAATTCCTCCAAGGTCATTTCTTGCTTAAACTCAGTCTGTGCTGTATCCCACTCTTACCAGCTGATACATAGGTGAGAAAAAATGTTATGCCAAGTATCAACCTTATACATACCTTTTCAGGTATTTTTTTCAGGTAAAGACCCTTCCTAGGGAGAAGTCCCCCTCCCAAATCTCTTTTTCACAGTCTGTGATTGCTTTCAGACCCTTTTAGAGCTGGGAGCATCTCCCAACTACAAGGACAGCTGTGGCCTGACCCCGCTGTACCACACGGCCGTGGTGGGAGGGGACCCTTTCTGCTGTGAGCTCTTGCTGCATGAACATGCTACAGTCAGCTGCAAGGATGAAAATGGATGGCAAGAAATTCATCAGGTAGGAAAGATTTGCTTTTGCTTGGACTTGCATGAGGAAATGTGCACGATTTTGAAACCCCCGCACGTTCAAGTATGAAATTGCTTCCTTTTTCTATCTGCTTTTCCTACTTCTTTTTATTACTTCTTATTTTCTGCTTCTAAGTCACCTTGCATCCTGCTGTGGTGGCTTAGAAGTAGAAAATAGTTCCAGTGGTGTTCCATAACTTTGGAATCCTCCGGTTACTGTGGATTTTGCTGCAGAAATTGCACTGGTCATATTTATGTTGTGGACTCTTGGAAGTTTAGATTCCTGTTTGTGGCACTTCAGTAGGAAAATGTAGCTCATTCTTTTGGTTAGATGCCAGTGTCAGCGGCCTCGGTAATGCTCCTTGTGTGTTTGTCAGGGTGCTTTCCCCTGGTCTTTGCTGAACTTTACAGGAAGATTTGGGTTCAGGATCCTGCTGCTGGGATCCGTCATCCCCTCAGTGTCCTCTCCAGAAATGCCTGAACGTTTTCCAGCAGTTGGGTAAAAATGCTTTCTTGATTTCCCTTTGCATAGTGATAAATTCAGCAATATACAAAGTTTAAAGATTCTGACAGTCCCAATGTCATTGCAGCTATTTTGTCATTTCTCTGTATGGATGAGTTTGGGTAATTACAAATATTGATACTGCTGTAGTATGAGATAAATAAAGATACAAGTAATCAGCCTTACAGGTCTGCCTGGGTCATCTCGACTCACTTTATTTTCTGTGCACTAAATTCTTTAGATTTTTTTTTTCTTCTTTTCATGGAAAGAAATGGGAGGTACCTTTGGTACCCACATTTGGGCAGGAATCTGAGCTTTTTCACAAAGTGGGTCAAGGTTGTTTGGATCCATCTCTGGAGTAGGGGAAAAGAATGGAATAATTTTATTACCATATTTTCTGAGGATGTGGAGGAAATGGATAATCTAGATCAAAGTATTACCCCATCTGGACTTCCTGAAAATACAGAGAAAATGTCCCTCTATTTAAATCCCAGCCTCATACACATGAGGTTATTATTTCTCATAATGAAATAGAGCTTTCTAACCCCCCTGTGTTGGTTGTAATCCTAAATAAATCAATGTTTACGCCTGGCTTAGGAACAATCTGTTTTGACTAATCAATAATTCAAGCATTCCTCAATGAATTAAGAAGGATGGGGATTTGATTTGTGCACTGAGCAGTCCACTTAACTTTTCTCTTCCAAATTGTAGATCCAAGCCAGATGTGTCAGTCTGTACCTCCCACTGAATTCAGGAGGGATGAGGTACTTCAGAAAGACTGAATGGATTTCTGTATCTGTATCTCTTACCTTAAATTCTGATTTATGTAGGAATGATGCTGATCTGAGATACCACAAAGTTCAAAACATTAGAAATTGGGAGGTGCTTGGTCAGTGGGCCACAGAGGAGAAGGAAGTCAAATAAAAGAGGCCGAGGACTAGAATTACTGTGGTTTTTCTAAAACTTATTTGCTAATCAGGAAAGTTTCTAATTTCTGTGAATCTTCTTCACAGAGGCTTATTTCCAAAAATCCGGGGTCTAACCTTTTATTGGTGTGACAGATAAAGTAACTCTTGAAGATTTTTGCCTCTTTTGGAGCAGTGCCCTGTGTATGCTGTGTGTCTGCTTGACATCACAGAACCAAGGAGATTTACTTGGATTTTGGCCAGATTTTCCTTCCAAGGCGTGTAAGCAGTTTGGGAAAAAGCTCTGGCAGTCTGATCGTCTTCAGTGCCATCTGGTGGGCAGCGTTCCGGAGTGTAGCAGGACAAAAAGCTTGTCGCATCTGAGTCCTGAGCAGTAGTGGATAAAAAGTTCCAAAGGCAGTATTTTCTTGATCCCTTAGGCTGCCATTCCCAAAACTATCAGATGGTTAAACCCGAGCGCAGGATTGCTGTACCTGAAGTGCCCACACTGGAGTTGGTGCAGGGATGCACATCTGGGTGTCTGTGCTCCCATCAGAGAACCGGGCGTGGTTCTAAAAACCAGACCCTCAGTAAAAACAGCGCCTTCCCTGCTGAAAATCTTTCCCTGGAACTCTTGCCTGGGCTGTGTAATAACCAAAATGTTGATGCATCCCTGGCCAGGCTTGCAGGTACGGGCACGTCCAGCACCTGGAGCACCTCCTGTTCTACGGAGCCGACATGTGCGCGCAGAACGCCTCGGGGAACACGGCCCTGCACATCTGTGCCCTCTACAACCAGGTGAGAGCCCTGCCCTGCCACTGAGCCCTGCTGGGCCCCTGCAGGGACAGAAACGTTCAGCAGGAGCTGGGAGCTCGCAGGATCACGGGATGGGTTGGCTTGGAAGGAAACTTGAAGATCATCTGGTTCCAGTCCCCTTCCACTACACCTCACTGCTCCAATCCCCGTCCAGCCTAGCCTTGAACATTCCAGGGATGGGCCATCCACAACTTCCCCGGGGCTTCACCACCCTCTCAGGGAGGAATTCCTTCCCAATATCTGATCTAAACCTGCTCTCTTTCAATTTGAAGCCTTTCCCCTTCATCCTATCAGGACATAATTTTGAAGTGCTTCAGGTTTTAAAAAGTGGTCTCAGAAACTGGAAAGAACATAATAAAAATTATTTTATTGGTGTTTCATTCACTGATTACAAATAAGGCTGCTTGTTGTAGGTAGCCCGAGAGTATGGATATTGGAAAAGGAAACATTATGCTTTACTACCTTTTTTGGGTTTGATTCATATCTAAATATTTGTTTCCTATACAGAATTTATTGTTGTTATTCTACAATTTAATTTAGAATTAAATAAGAACGAGGTGTAAAATACTGTGGAAATGTCTCTATACAGAATATACTGGATTCTTTGTTGTTTACAACTTGTGTAGTCATTTACAAGTAGTAGAACCTTTTGATTTGATAGCATTTTATACTCTCTTTGCAAGGACGGGACGGGGAGGGGATGAGTTTTACAACTACGTTAAAATTCAGCACATAAAATACTACATTGAATTCGGAAAGCAGGAGATGTGACTGTAAACAGTGAAACATCTGTTAGAGCATCTGCTTCTTAATTAATTACCATCTTGGGTTTTTTCCTAAAGTCTTGTCAAGACAGATTCCTCAATTAGGTCTAAAATACCCTCAGCTAAAAAAAAAAAAAGAAAAAAAGTTGTTTTGGGAATAATCTGACATTTTTCAAGACCATACACTTTTAGCAAAGGTTATGCAGCATGAGGTGGGAATTAGAGTAATCCTGTAGCATGACAGTGTTTTTCATGCAGAGATGTGTTTTCCTGACTTCAGTAGAAGAAGCTATTCTGCAGGAGACTTAGAGACTCTCAGTGAAACTGCATCTACAAATTTTCAAATATTTACACAGTCACTAAACTTGGCGTGGTGAATGGAACTTTAACATCTTCTGCCTGCACTGTCATCCTTCTGTTTTCCTCCATCTAGTGTATGTGAAAATTCAAAGTTTCCCTCGGGGTGCTGTGAACCTTAACCTGTGCTGATTTTGCCAGTGGTTTTTTTTTTTAATGGAAAGTTGTTATTGGTCCGTGTGGAAGGAACAGTGCTGCCTTCTTCCAGCTGGAGAGGATGGGAAGGACAGCAGTATCCTTGTTCCCTCCACATTCCTGTAGATGGAGTCGTTACCCGTTTGATCTTCCCTTCCAGTTTTCCCTGGGGAATTTTCTTGGGTTACTGTCTCAAGTTGGTAAATTTGTTTTCCTGGATGTCAGCGAAGTCCTGATCTGAATAAACTCTTGGTTTTGAAAGTTGTTCCATGGCCATGCAGTAGGTCTGATTTTTGCTGGGATGAAATGTGCCCCCTTTCACTGGGAGGATTGGATCTGAGATGAAAGCCATTGCAGTATTAAAATTGAATATAATCTGACAGATGGGGAGGAAACAAAAAGAAGCAAACGTGAAGTTAAGAATGCTGGTTTGCTTCAAAAGACTAAAAATAAATAAACAAACAAACAAATGCAGTACTTAACCCAAATAAATTTTCTTGGATCTTTTTTTTAATGTTGAACAGCTTTTTGACGGCTTTTGGCAGAACTTTTTAAATCACAATCATTTAGTTAATAAATCCCTTTGCACATTTTTGTGCAGACAGCTCAGTTAAATTTGTAGACAGTTTTTAAATGTATGATTCTTTTGGTGTTGTGGCGTTGGATGATTTATTCTGATAAATAAATGAATAATCACCCAATAAATACAGGATGGTTTTCAATATAATTATTTATATCCTCAAGTTCTTGATTAAAATTGGGCATTGATCAATTGTTTAGAAATAGAGAGAATGCAACCGAAGTGCAGATTGCAGTGCAAGCAAATTAGACTATCTCAGTTAATTGTATATCATTAAAAATCATAATCTAAGAGATAATTGCTAATTTACTGTCTTGATCCATTCTGTTGTTTTTCAGTTGAGGAAAAGGTAGGATAACCTTCTTTCCAAATACACTTAGGGCAGCCCTGTCATGGGGAGACTTAATGGGACTAAGAATCTACTGTGGGAAATTAGAAAACACAATGACAGAAATGATTTTCAATCATAATTTCTGCAAATTAACCCGTGACTCACAGTCTAGTAAATAAGCTTCATTTCTGTCGCTAAAATACCTAAATTGTGCATTTTGTCTTCTCTGGCTGCAAATTTACTGTTGAAAGTGAAAGGGTAGCACATCCAAATACCTCATTAGCTGCAACTCCATAGCGCAGCGTATCAAGACAACCCAGAAAGCACAACAAAATGAAGAACAATATTTATGATGAGGGGATATAAAACCCTTTTGAAATGTGAATTGATTTGCATGAGACCCTAAGATGAACATTAAAGATGACAAGTAAGAAACAGAGTCCATGCAGGGATCATCAAATTTTCTGAGAATCAGCTCATTTATTTGGTTTATTTTTTAACTATGAAAATGTGGACCAAACACCTCACAGCCTCTTAGCAGTCACAGTCCCTTTAGTGCCAAAGGATCCTTACGAACGAGTTCCCGTTTCCATCATTTTCAGGAGAGCTGTGCGAGGGTGCTGCTATTCCGGGGAGCCAACAAGGAGATCAAGAATTACAACAGCCAGTCTCCGTTTCAGGTAAAAAAGGAAACACCTCGTCCCCCTGAAATATTGGGAAGAAAACACTGCATGAGCTTGGGTTTGGGGAGAAGTCACCCCGTACTGAACACAGGTGTGGAGTGAGCGAGTGAAAACATTGGCTTTTATCTAATTCCCTGAGTGAAGGTGTCCTGGAATAATTCGGAATGAGAGGAAAACATCCTCTGGTGACACTGTTAATGAGTCTGGGAGTTCTGTGAGCTGTTGTGATGCTGTGGTACACTACAACAGTACAAACACTCTGACTTCAGAAGGCTGAAAAAGTGACCCCTTTATTTTCAGGAAGTGTTTTCCCTTTTATACTATTCTACACAGACCAATCCGATTGGTGACAAGAAGACAAACTTCTTCAGTCACATTGGTCAGATTAGAGGGACATCAAAAAGAAGTCCCTCCTAGGGAAAGAATGTAAACATGTTTCTTGTTTACAGAAAATTCCCTGGGAAAGGAATTTCAGAAAACCAAACATCTGAGGCATGAGCCAGGGCTACACTGTTGGTGACAAAAGATGAAATCCTTGGTGTTCTGCAGTCAGATGTGCCTTGCTCTGTGCTGATCTCCAGGTTCATGTAAGACAGATCCAAGATCCACGTGAGAGGGATCCAAAGGTTGTCTGGGCACTCTGGTTTGCTTGACAGCTCTTGCTTTAGCCAAAAAGAAACTCTTCCTTCCTTGGATGTGAGGGCAAAGAGCTGGGCTAAGTTTCAGGGATGGGATTGACTTAATGCACCATCAGCATTAGAGGCTGAGGCTGCCATCTGTCATCTCCAAAAGAAAATGGAAGTCTTGCTTTGGATTTGTCAAAATTTTGTCCCCATTTTCTGACATGAAAGCACTTTCAGTAAGCTTAATTAAAAATCCAAATGGAAGAGAATTGGTTGTCCAAAGGGTTGTCAGGTATGGCTGACAACCTCAAGCCCTTATTTCTGAAGCAGGCTTAATTAGCCGGGACGTCAGAGAAACATTCCTAATGCAAAGTGACATGAGAGAAATAGGGATGGAAACTGTGGCATTTAAAAAATAAACAAAACAAACTGGAAGAAGTTTTTTCAAGTTATAAAAATCAGTGCTTCTGGAAGAATGATGGTGCAGTGCCATTAACAGGAACTGTGCTGTGGTGAAACAAGAGGGGGCTGCTTCCCCAAACCAGGGAGTTTTTCAACTAAAAGAAATCCTGGTTTATCCTTCCTTGGTGTGTCTTCCCCGTTACATATTTGACACACTTTGGATAATGCTGGCAGAAGATTCAAGGACAAATGCTTTGACAAGTGAAGCAGTTGGAATTTTTGCTGGATCCATGTGGGTCTCTGAGGCAACTCCTCCAAGTTTACCTGTAGTTACAGGGCTTTAAAAAAAAAAAACAAACCTCAGCCAAATATTTCTGTATCAGTCTAACTCTCTCCATATTTTGAAGGTTTTCTGGGCCTAAGTTGTGCATCTCAAGAGCTTAAGAGTTCTGCTTGCAAATCCCAGACAGACTGTTGTTTACTTTTGGGACCATTTTCCTCAAATTGGGGAAACGGTGCATAAATAATTTAATTTTAGTTTTCAGACTGTTAATAACTTTGCATCTAAATACGTCCTAAGCACAAATTCACTAAGTACTGGCTAATACTTTTCTCTGCACCTCAGAATTAAGACATGATCAAATAATAGAGCAAGAGAAAACCCTAATTTTGGGAGGAATGTGTTCCAGGGTAATCTCTTGGATTAGAATATTTTGTTACTCGACGTCTTTGAGGTTAGCTTTCCTTTTTGGTTTAGGATTTTGGGGGGAGGGTAAGTGTCACACAGAAGAGTTTTCATTTGTCTTCCTCCTTGTGCTGACAGCTCCAACATCCTTGTTCTTGCCCTTAGAACAGAAAAAGGTGTAGGGAATGCAGAAGAAGTTCTGTTTCATCTGAGTGGAGTGAGTAGAGGAAACCCTGCCGCCAGCACTGCAATAAAGCAGCCTTAGAATGAATTCTTTGCCATCTGTCTGTTGCTGACCCAGTCGATCAAACCCCACAAGCGGAGCTGTTATAAAATTATGCAGAATCCCCTTGAGTTAATAGGATTTTGCATACTAAAAATGTTTGCTCATGTAATCAGCGGGCAGGAACATTGAGGCATCTCATATGTACATAATGAGAGTGGTTGTAGCTGCAGCGTCTATTCCTTTGAGTCACCTCCATTATGTTCCTTTCTCAGCAGCCTTAAAGGGATGATTCTTTGGAGTTGCTGCTCAGAAAACTGATGATATGAAAGCTGTGGCGTTCTGTAAAAACAACAGGATCCAGTCATGGAGAAATTTGTGTGCTGTCTTCAAGGTCTGCCAAGGCTTTATTCCTTTTGATGAAAATGAACGGCAGAGTTGGTATCAGGCATCGGTGTCCAATGAATGTGGTACAGTTTTGCCACCAAAAGAATAAATGTGCACATGCTCCCTTCTCACCAAATCACAGGGCTCCTTAAAGCAAGCATAGATATACCAGATTGCAGGAAGGAAAAACTAATCTGGGCTGAATTCTGTGACCCTCAGTTCAGGGATCCCACAACATGCCCACCTGGGATCTGGGTGTCCACTTTGCTTTTTCAGTGTCCAGCAGATTTAGTGTCGGGATGGCTTTGCCAGGTGTCGAGGACACAAAAAAGCTTGGCTGTATTTTCCAGTGAAGCACCTAACCTTTCAGTAGCTGCCTTTGCAGGGGTGTGTTTCATCCTGACCCATTCCTGGGGTGCATCCAGTCAGCAATCAGTGTTGGGTACAGCTGATGTCACCCATTGCTGGAAGTCTGCACAACGTGGGGTCAGCAGAAATTCTCCTGTATTTTATTTTTGGTAGTTTGAGGTGAAATGAAACCTGTGCCGCATCATTATATTATATTGCCAGTTCTGTTTATTAGTCACTTACCCAGTGGTTATGGTAATCTCACCTTGGCTGGGCCATCTATGTAACTTACGTGTTATTTTACTAGTTTTTATTTTCTTAGTAAAACCTCCAGAAATATCCTTTCAGAAAAGCCATGGTATCCCATCACCGTCCACAGCTGCTTAGTTTTCCACACGCTTCTTGTGCTTCAAGGTTAATGTAAAATAATCCATTGCCTATCTAGCAAATATTAACCCAATAGCTAAGAAATCTGAGTTTTGCAGTGTTTACGAGCTGTTGAAATGAAGCATTAGTTAAAACGAACATACACCTTGTTTGTCAGGTCTTTCTCTTTTAGTAATCAGCAGCTCCATATGAATAATTCAAATGGGCAATAAGGCACTATTTTAGCTAACAGTGCTAATAATTAGTCAGTGTTTTTAGAACAAATGTGTTTGAATGTACAGAACAGCTATTTTGAGGTGGCATTTTGTGCCAGCTTTTAACGGCAGAGCTGGACCTGAGAATGCTTTGTGTCTCAGGCATCCTTAATGATTGGCCTTTGCTGTCCCAGGCCAGCCTGGATAATCTATGTACCTACATCCCATGGATTGTAGGAGGAGCAGCAATCTTCCAGCTGCACTGCAGGTAGAATTGCTCCTTTCAGTGTGTTGCCCCTGCCTCTATTTTCAATTGCTCACTTTTTTTTTTTTTGCCAGATTTGAATCATTTGAACTGAAATTTTCCATGCCTGGCATCTCTGTTGTTCAGAAAAACAAAATGATTCAGCTCTTTTGGAGTCTGGGCGAGGAAAAACATGTGTTGTTTTCCTCACACTGAAAAACTCTGCTGACCCACCCCTCCTTGTCCCTTCTCCCCCGTTGCTTTGTGTTGTGGTGTTTAGTTTTATTTTCTTTAATTGCCCTGTGTGCTGGTCTCCACGTTAATAGCCTGGCAGTGGGAATGGGTTTCCAGGCTGACTCAGACACAGGGGCTCCAAAGCCAGGAGTAGGAACTAAAGCCATGGATTTGGAAGCTGAGCTGGCTGGGGGGAGCACACACACAACTAGGCATATCCAGTATCTCACTAAAATGGCTTCCCAAAGCCCAGTTTAGATTTAGGTTATTGGCATTTTTAATTTCCCTCTTTTGGATGAAATTTACAGGCAAAGGACAAGGAGGTCTTCTCAGTTGTTGAGGTTGTGTTTTTTGGGTTTTTTTTTTTTTTTGGAAAGGGTGTGCCAGCTAATTTTGAACCCAAGATCTCTATCAGGTGCCTCAGAAAAGCATCTTCACAAATATAAAATAATGCCTCCTGTCATGATGTTAAAATATGGAACCATTGTGTTCATGGAGCATATGAATTACAGGAAGACTTTGCTTTTTCCATGTATTTATTTCCATCCTAGTTCCTTTCCTGAAGCACCTGTGTGAACAATGAATCACTGAATATTGGGTATAGTTGGCAAAAAATACAGCTATGAGCTCATGATGCATTCTGCCTTTAGTCAGACTTCAAGCTTTTTCCAGCTTTTCTCCTGATTTCAGTCAAATAATGGAACTTATTCATACTTTAAAAAAAAAAAAAATCTATACAGGTGACCATTCCAGAACAAACTATGGATTTTTCCTTTAAAAATCATAAATGTAGGTGAGTCTGTATATATGTAGGCATAATCAGCACAATTTCTTTAAAAGATGCAATTAAAATTTAAATAATAATAATTAAAAGGAAGGGGAATAACTAAAAGGGGGGGAAATTGAAATTGGGGGAAGTGGTGGCAAATGAAACATTCCTGAGAATATTAGGAGATACAGGAGAAAAATACATATGGATGCAGAATGGAGTTAAATTGATTCCTCCTGACTCATGGACGGTTTTCTTAGTGCTGGCTGGTCCCTCCTGACCTTGGTTTTAACCCTGTGATTTTTCAGAAAAGCAGCCAAATGGAAGTAAAGCATAAAAGAATGAAATTATATGATCATCTTTTGTTGAGAAAGGCAAAATATTGCCATGCTCGGAGATGCTAAAAATACTTAACTGCAGGATGTGTCTTCATTTTTTTTTTACCAAAAGCAAACTTACGGAGGAGTCTCCATGTGACCATCTGTTGTGTTGTGTTCCATGTAAATGATCCAAGACCCCTTTTTTCCCCTTTTCCCCATTCTCTCCATGCTCACACAGGGCTGTCCAGCTGCCATGCCTCAGGTATTCCCACAGGCAGTCCAGTTGCTCTGGGAAAAGTGGACTCTCTGAGGTAGTTAGAAGCCAATCTGTTTGCTCTTCCACCAGAAAAAAAAAAACAAAACCTCAGAAGTTATAAAAGGGAACAAATTAAGCAAAGTAAATCGTAAGGGTCGCCACCAGCTCTTGCCTTAAAGTAAGAAAAGCTTGAGTGTGATTCAGACACAGTTATTTGTTGTGGGTGAAGTTACAAGATGCAGTGGGGATTTGTATAACCCTGATTTAACCCATGGTGTTTTGTGATGTTAGCACCATTCAGTTTGTCTGGGAGATAAAATAACCCGTGAGCGGGGCTCGTGGGCACTCCAGGCCTGCAGAAATGGATTCATGAAGTTATGATGGTTGAGTGCTGTGTGGCATTGCATTTTGCATTTCAAAACAGGCTACTCAGCGTTTTCTTCTGGCTATATCCAAGTTCTTGCTCCTTATGAAAATGTAGGATCTGTGCCTGTAGGACAGACTTAGCATCTTCTTCCGCTGCCATTTGGAGGGAGCATTCCTGGCATGCAGTTGGCAATCCCATCCCCATCAGACTACGTTATTGGCATGGACTGCTGCTAGACTGCTGCTTCCAAAGGTTTTATTGTTGTTAACCCACAGAGTTTGGAACGGGGCCACCAAATGTATTAGGTAAAACAATCCCAGTGTCTTATTCACCGGTGCATTTTATCCTAAGGGCTTTCCAAAAGGATTTTCAGCCATTTGGTTTAGCAGTTGAAGCAACACTATATTATTAAGTGTGTGCAAAACTGAATCCCCAAAAGTTTCTGCTGTGAAACAGTGGGAAGTGTCTGTCTGCTGTGAGTAGGAAGACTTTTTTTTTCTGAAAGTGTTTGGGGAAGAAGCTGCTGACGTGGTGGGTTTTGGCTTTTCCACGAGGTGTAAGGCTGCCTGGAGAGGTGGAAGATTTCACCCTACAGCAGCACAGACCCATAAACTCTTAAGCTGAATTCCCTGCACAGCCCAACGTTTCTTGCAGCGCCAAGGAAAACAAAACCTAGCAAACAGCACATGTTCTCAGCCTTTTTCTGGGAGAGTTCAGCTGGAGAAGATTGCATTTCATGGCTTTTCGATTTAGCATATTATTGGAGGGGACGAAGAAAATTAAGTCAATTTTGTTGCTGGCTGTTGAATCTTGTCTGATTCATCTGATGCCGCAACCTGGCTTTATTTGCTTTCAGTAAATACTCCTTTGGAACCGCTGCTCGCCCATGTAGCAGTAATAAGGATTATGTAATAACTGGCTTTTGATGGCTCTTTCCAGCTTGAGCTAGATTTTCCTGAGGAATGAGTCTGTAATTGTAAATGTGCGTGTATCACCCTTGGCTTCTTCTGCTTTGTTTTAATTATTAAAACACAAGCGCAGAAAAACGCATCTTGCTGGAGGATAACTTGCTGGGTGGCATTTCAGCAGAGAAGCAGGAAGAAGATGGAAGGTTTTTCCCCTCTACTTTTAAAATAGATAGAATCATAAAATTTCCCAATAGGTGCGGTGACCATGGAGGAGGCTCAATACAGCCTACACAAAGTAGGATAACTTAAAAATCTGAGTTACTTGTCCTTGCAAGAAACAGGAGGAAATAAAAGGACGTCGTGAAGCAGCGAAGTTGTGCCTGCGATGGATTTGCCTGCATGTTCCTTTATAGGCTTCCTGACATGTTTCCTTGTAACTCTGCTCGACTTGCTGGTGTATTCAGTTCAACGCTTCCTGTCAAGCTGGTTCTTGCATAACAACGACTCCTTTTGTCTTAGGAGTTAAGTTTGCATTTCAAAGCCTAGGGAGGAGATGATTTAGAAGTGATTTGCTCCCGTGTTGTGAGGAAAGGACTTACATTTTTTATCTTGGCGTCCACGCGGGCTTAGTTTAATCCGGAGTTATTCAATCATGGCTAATTCACGAATAAGAGTGGTTAGATTTTAAGAATGCAGTTGTGTGTGTCCGTGAAAGGACAGCGGAGAATAAAACACAGGTCCTGCCTTTTAAACCTTTAGTAAGAAAGACTGGAAAAAGAGCAAAGGTACCTGCAGGCATTTTAGGTGTTGTCCAGTCCTGCTAAGACAGCGCTGCAGAGCCTAGAAGAGACAGAAAAGAGGTCATTCAGAGTGATTGCCTTCCCCAAATTCTGCCTGGAATTCACTCAGCCCTGGCACAGCTTCGTGGCTACTGAATGTATTCCAGGAGACCCATGGGGGCTGGCAAATCTCTTGCAAGCGAACCCAGCATTTTAGCAAGGAAAATGTGCCAGCGCTGTTATGCTTGCAGCGTACTTTTTTTTTGACGAAGTCCAGCCGTATTTGGCTGCGCGTTGTTGTGTGTTTGCTTGTTTTTAAAATATTAATTGCTGAAAAGTATTTAGGGTGAAATCTCAGTTCCTTTGAAGTGGATGAAATCCCGCTGATTTTGCTGGGGTGGAAGCGTGTTCCTCACGCTTGAGACAGTTCCAAAGCCATACTATCAACTCTTCCTATATAATGTATTCTGCTGAATACGATTATTTTTAATTAACGTTTCCTGTTCCTGCTCAATTAACATTTTTAGTACAGCACTATTCTTTTACGTTGTACAGAATTGCACAGCCACGAATAACTTGGGTTGCGCAAAGTCTTTGCTTCTAAGAGTTAATTTGCTGCAGCTGAAAGGAAGATGCTGTGTTTTCTGAGGGCAAGCTTGGTAAGAGTTTTGGGAGGCAAAAGCAGTGCTTGGGAGGCTGCGGTTGTAAATTTTCTTCCTTTGTCTTCACCCAGCTGGGACACTGACCTTGTCCCACCCATGGTGGGATGCTTCCCATGAGCCTGAGGCTTCCAAGGGTGTGAAGAACGCTGGGATCTTGGAGCTTGAAAATCTAGTCTTGGATTACTACTAAAAACAGCCTGAGTAGCAGTGTGAGGTGGTCCTCACCAGGGAAGCCTGGGATTGCTCGGAGGGTTGCGTAAGCGGAGCTGTCGTTTGGAAAAGCGGGAATGCTTTGCCCTCAATACCGAGGCGAAGCGCTCGTGGCGAGCTTTTGTTTAAACAGTGCTAAAATGATCCAGGGAATGCTGAGGAGCCTCATAGAAATATTGGCCCTCGCCCCATAATTTATATTTTCAGATGCTAAAACTAGTTGTTGAGCAAATGTAAGGTGCCTATTTTAGGATGCTGCATGTCAATATCTGACTACAGATGGCTCCGTGAATCATAGTTGGAAGAAGGGAAATGTTAGACACTAAGATATTGTTGCTAAGAGATTTTAGTACACAGTATGCTAACATGTGCTGGCAAATTTGGGAACAGTAGCAGCAGAATGCTCTTGGAGGAAAAAAAAAAATCAGTGGTGAAGAAACTGTCTTCAAAGGACTATTTAAAGGAGAGTAACATTATTGTGCTTTGTTGTATCGAGACCTGGCGAAGATGAAATTGGCTCTCGAGCAGATAATAGACAGAAAACATCTAAAAGGTAAAGCTAATCCTGCTCTCCAATGAAATAAAAAGTGGATTTTGGAAACAAAAAGAAAAAAAAAAAATTACTTTGGGGTTTGAATGGATCAAGTGCCAATATTAAAGGTGGTGGTTGCTGATATTTTGCCATCTACTGGACATCAGATATATTAATATACACAGTTAGTTCCTTTCAAAATGCATAATATTGAACTTGTATTACATTATATAATTAAAAATGTTAAGAGTTCTCTTCTGTCCAGGAAAGAAGCATGCAGGAAAATGCTGAATATTAATTTTTTACTTGCATTTCTTCGTGACATTACTATAAAGTAATTTAGGAAAATTGTCAGCATTTTCTTGTCCTGGTGGAGAATGTGGGTTATTTCTGCAGTTAATATAAACCTTGGCTGGCTATTATTTAAAGAAAATAAATTCAATTTTACTGGTTTATTTTATTCTATCTTACCTTATTTCAGTGAGTTTTGCCAAAACTTGAAAATGTTACACCCGAAAGGAAACTTCAAATGGATAAAATTAATTTTATTTTATGCAATAAAACCTTTCAATTCTGATCTATTTTCAACAAAAAACATTATTATTTTTTTTAAAATGTACAAAATACTGCACAACCATAAACTTCCTGAAGTAGTGATTTGCTCCTGACATATTTCTAAATAGATGTATTACATCTCAGCTTCAGAACTGATTATTTTTTAATGACGTTTTGGAGTGTAAATGTGTGTCTCTATAATGCAAGCATATGTATCTCCTTGAGGTCATGTTTTATGTCATCCATATTCTGTGTATTCAGCAGCAGTGTAAGGAAAAGACAGGGAATTGGTGATATAAATAGAATATTAATCAAGCATTGGGTTTTATTTTTTTGATGAGGTGAACCAAGAAGCTTCTGCTACTTTTATTTTTCTGCGTTGTAGCCTTCAAGTCAAAAATCACCTGCAGTCCATGGAACTACCAAATGTTGGGTGAAACTTCGCCCTTTGATTTTTGCAAAGTGAAATAAGGGATTCATGCTTGTCCAGCAGTTCTGCCTTAGATTATACGGCTGTGGCAATTGTGAGGGATTTTCCAACTGGTTCAGAGAAAGACCCACTTGGAATTCTTCACATTCTGATGGAAAACACCTGAGGTCTGCCTTGTGATTGGAGCTCAGAACAATGTTTGCTACATTGTCACATTTTGCTCAGGTATTACAAGAGAGCGCCTTTCCTAAGGGAGTTCCAGGTACTTGTGGTGCTCCTTGAATCGATAAACATCCCTTCCAGTGCAGGATCCTGGAATTGCATAAGGAACCCACAGCGGGTGATCGATACATTTCCAACCCACACCTATGGAAAAGAAATTCGGAACACAGATTGCTTCCTGCTTTTCCAAACTGAACTCCATCTGTCCCGTTGAGTAGAGTTATAAAATCCACACGCTACATGAGAGCAGCTAATGCAGATCCCATTTAGGATGGGATTTGTTTGTGTGCTGAGCGTGCTGGGTGATTGTGTGTCACCATTTATCACGGATGGAGCCTCCCGCTGCCGTGTCCTACACGGGCACACATGGGAACAGGGTCTTGGCACTTAACAACCTAAATTTATCTTCTTGATGTCCTTGGGGATGACTGCTGTGGGCTTGATGGTGTGCTGGGACTAAATTTAAAGTGGCTTTAGGCTCCAAGGACCACTTTGTTTATTAGGGAGAGCTTTTCATTCCAGAGGAAACAGTAGAAAACAAATACGATGAAGTTTAGCTATGTTACATTTTCATTGCCCCACGGTAAACACCATTGGATTTTTGTATCAAATTAAAGAGGTGTCAATCTCCAAAAGCTGTGGTTATTGGAATGTGGTTGTATATTTTTAATACTAAGCAAACACATCCTGATTATGATACGTGGAAGAGCATTTCTGAAAATCTGTTAATTAAGGAAGTGATCCCAACCCTTCCTTCTAAATTCCCTTGTGTTAATTTCTCACGTGCCTCTGCTGATAGTGAATCCTGTTGTGTGATGGCTGTGACTGCTTGAGTGGTGTTTTTTCACTGTGAAAATAATATAGTCCTTGGTGGAAGGTGGAATGAGAAATAATTTATGATTTGGTGAGCCTGTGGTTTAGGTGGGAGGCAGTTTCTGGAGTCTGATGGTTACAGTCTCATTCTCAGGGCTGTGTGACCTCTTTCTTGTAGCTCCCACTGAAGATGGGACCCTGTAGGGAAGATTTACCTCAGTGTCTTGTCTGTCCACCTGCATTTGCACTGACATAATTCACATTTTGTACTGGGCTGGAGTTACCTCCTTTAATGTACAGCACCATGCCTGAGCTTACTGCCAGTCCAGGCTTTCTGGAAAAGCCATCATTCAATAAGCACTGCTGAATGGCACAGACCAGAGAAAGGTGAAACATCAGCCCTGAAGGAAAGAATAATGAAATGCACTTCCCTCAGGAAAGGGAGATTGTCTGGAAGAGAAGAGCAGGGGGAGAGAAAGCAGGTTAGGGAGTGGTGATGTTTTATGTGCTCACTGTGAGTGGCAGCTACAACCCTGCAGCTCCCTCTGCTCCCTCCAAAGGCTCTGCCTTTCAGGGCTTTGGGTCTCTCAAATGTAAGCATGTGCAGTAGAAATGCAGAGGCCTGGGCTGAGTGGAACATGAATGGACTAAGAGGCTCTCTTCAGGCCCAAGAGAAAGTTTGTCAAAGTTCATTGGCTTGATTTAAGAGGGGACAGCTTCAGTTTTTGGTTTTTTTTTTCTGTTGTTTCTCCTTGGGTGGAGCAGTTTGTTCCCAAGAGTGGTAATGTAATTTAGCCGTGGTTTTTGCCTTTCAGGGACTAGCCCATAAAGCTCTAAAATTGTATTTGTTAACAGGCTACAAAATCATGCTGTAATTTAATATAATTTCTACCTCTGATACAATTCAAGAGTAGGAAAAAATCAATTGCAAAAGGTTAGTGCCAGGTAAAGTGTAAATACAACTTCTAGTTTCCTGAAAGGAACAAAAAGCTGCATTAATCCCCATAAAAATGTAAATACTTGAATGTAAGTTAATTGATATCTTTAGAACTGCATTTATGGGGCTAAACAGAGAGATTGTGGTGAGTCAGTGCTACTTCTGTCTGATGCAGAGTTTGAAAACACTGTCACACTGGAACTCTGTCACACTGAAACCTAAAACAGGACATTTGGCCAGTTTCACTGTTTACACAAAGTACTTTTATTTGCCCTTAGTTAAACTAAGTTTCTTTGGGGAACACGATTCAGGAATAGCAGAACTAACCCGATGCCTCAAATATTTAATTTGTGAATTGACTCCTGAAAGGCAACTTAAACAGTGCCTATATCCAGAGGGAACGTTTCTGGCTGTGAATATGAGAAAGCCAGGGGTGAGGGTCTGTCAGGAGAAAGAGACCCACTTGTGAAGGTGTCAGTGTTGAGGGTGCTGTTCTTTGCCCAGTGCTGAAGTAGGAGTGCTGGGATGCCGCTCCTGCCTGCTCCCTCCCAGTGCCTGCCTTGCAGCTGCTTCATTCATTCAGGTCTCCACTCGGCTGAGCTGTCCCTTGGTTACCACCCGTAGCAACTCGCCGAGTGTCGATTAAACTCCTTCCCTTCCTCCCTTGGCTTGGCAGCAGAGCATCTGGCACTGGCTGCCATGGCAAACAGCGAGGCCCTGGAAAGCAGTTGCATCGTTTGAAAGAAACATCTGTCTGTGAGACAGCGAGCGAGACACTGGGGTGACTGTGACAGCTCTGCTTCTCCCGAGGCAGAGGGAGTATCTGTGTAGACACAACCTTTCTGGTCATGCTCCCTGTTCCGCCCCCTGAGTGACAGCCAGCTCCTGGCTCTGCTCCAGTGAGTCGTTCACCCTGTGGCTTCGTGCTTCAGGGTGTCCCACCTGGGACCCGTTTTGGACACTCCATTGAGTTTTGTTACGCTGGGGACAGACCATTGTGGGAACAGGAGGAGGTACCACTGTCCAGCTGCATGGTTTTATCCTCTCTTTTTGTTTTATATGAGTTGCCTCCGACCAAGATCCATCTTCCTGCTTAGCTTTACTCTCTGCTGGCTTCCCTGTGGCAGACTTACCCAGGCCAGACGTGTGTGTTATCAAAGGTAATTAGGTAATAATTAGGTGCCCATGTCAACAGCCTTAGAGGGGTCAATTAAGCTTGGGAGGGAGCTGATAAGTGATTCACTTTGGTTACTGTCATTCCTATAAAATTGCCTCTAATGCTGATTAAAAAACCCGACAGGATAATTTCTACTCTCTGTACGGTACAATGTGGCAGGGCTCCCAACCAAATGTCTACGGGATCCAAAGATCCTGGTTTGGGTTTAAAAGCACCGCATTACTGAGTCAGGCTTTTCTGCTGGGCTCTGATTGACACCGTGCTGGGACCCTGCAGGTGAGCTCTTTCTGATTCTGGATGCAAAGTAAAGACACCCTTTAAAAACAGGGCAAAGCACATGGCAGGTTTCGGTGGGAATTGTGCGTGAGCGATGTTTTTGTTTCGTACAACGTGCAGAACCAGATTTTATCGTGTTTGCAGAATAACGTGACTGAGGACACGCAGACTTTCGATGTGAGATAAATGTCAAAAGTACGACATGAAAGGGCATTTGCTCCAGGAATGGAAGTACCTGAATTATGGCAAGACTGCTGCATATGCAGGTTTAGAAAAGCTGCAATTTTTGAAGCTTCAGCATAACAGAGGCAGTAGATAGCCTCTAGTTGTAAAGTGCTACCTCCAGCCTTTCATGGCCGTAGTTCACGTCTGTAAACACGCACGTGATGCGTTTTGATGTCTGGAATCCAGTTCCCACTGGAATTGGAAGCAAACTTTTGCTGCAGTTTTGCTGGCTGTGCTACTTTTTCACTGCCGAGAGGAGATGTCTTGTGATCAAAAGAAACCTCAAACAAAGCCTTCTTTCCTGCCACAACCTCTTAATTTTAAATCTAGCACTTGTCTACAGAACATCCTGAAAAGCGAGCTATGGCTATTTAAAACCATGTAAATTATGAAGCATGGAGAGAATCAAACTCTGGTATTTTCTGCCGAGGCACTACATTACTATTTTATTCCAAAGTACAAAGAAATTTAGTACAAATATAGAATTTCAGTTAGTCTCTGATTTAGGTACTTGATCAAGGAGAGAATTTCCATCGCCTTCATTTGGTTCCAGCTCTGGGTCTTGTGAAGGCCATTCACTTGTCCTAATGTATTCACATTTATATTTTCACGTGAGCTCGCTATAGTTTTGGTTTAAGACACATTTGCATGGAAGAAGGGCTGAGGTTGCCATGCCTTGTGGTTTGCAACTGTACAAATTGAATGAGAATAATTTTGTGTCTTTCCGCTTTTGCTCTGACTTCACTTTCTCCCACACATTTTACCCATCAAATTCAAGTGAAGTGCATTGATGTTATGCCAAGAAATATTTGTACTTTTTAACTTTTCCTTGCTTTCCTTAGATCTTAACATATCCTTCGTTCATTTTGCTGCAAGGATTTTACATACTGTTTTTAGTGCACCGAAGTGAATTAAATCGAGAAAAAGGGTTCCTTGAGCTTGCTGAATCTACTGCTTGGTTCAGAAGCAAATATGGGAACAATTCCCTGTCAAGCTGTCTCTTAGTTATCTGGAAATATTTTTTTTTTTCCAAGTAATGTGTTTATCACTTGAAGAGCATGTTTATACTTGAGGTTTAAAATCTGCTCAGTATCAAAAATTCTTTCATTTGAGTACCATGGCTGCTGTCTAGCAAGCTGCTTGTCAGTGCTGAATTCCCCCCCTTGTTGGGATTTTACTGCTAATTAGGGGTAATATCAGAGAGAATTATTATCACTTGCTTACAATGCAGAGAAAACCTCAGAGCTGCACACAAATGTTGCTGTTATGAACCTGGAGCCAGCCAAGCTGGAAGTTAAAGGGAGAGGATTTGTACAGCTCTGCTGTTGCTCTCCTAGTGCTGTTTGCTGGGGAGAATCATGAGCTGCACTTCAGGGCTGCACACAGGAGGCTGGGGGCCAGATTCTCGTGTGTTATCCATGATGAGAAGCTGTTTCTGTCTGGAGGGGTTTCTGGAATAAAGCTTGGCTTTCCAGTGTTTAAAATAGTGATTTTCCGATGGATGGTTTCAGATGGTGTTGAGGTGTCCGTGCATCAGCCTGCTTGTGTCCAATCTCCCTGATCACAGAATCCCGGGATGGTTTGGGTTGGGAGGGACCTTAAAGTCACTCAGATCCACTCCTTGCCTCGGGCAGGGAAACCTTCCACTATCCCAGGTTGCTCCAAGCCCCATCCAGCCTGGCCTTGGACACTGCCAGGGATGGGACAGCCAGTGCTTGGGTGTAAAGTCTTCAGTGTCAGGGATTTCTGTATTATTTTGTTTTAATTACTGGTAAATAAAACTGTTCATTGGATTTCTTAGGCTGAGTGCAGAAATAAGATCAAATGCTTGCTACATTCAAAGATACTGCTGACATTAACTGTACTTACATTCCCCAAGACCATTTCAGCATTTAGGTCTTCCTTTTCATCATTCTTCGTACATGGAGAGGCACAAACCAGCAAATAATTTGTTTTGGTCGTCAGCTCAGAAGTCTGCATTGGGTTTTTAATGATTTCTCATGTCAGACTCTCTTGGATATAGTCCTATATCCAAGAGAATCCTAAAGCAAGATTTTATTTTATTTTATTTTTTTTTTAAACCTGCACCCTGTAGATGCAGAAGTATCTACGAGAAACGTGAGCCCAGCTTATGCCTTGCACATACATCAGGAAAGCCAGAGTGCCATTAGAGAACAGGATCTGCCAGAGCTGAAAAATGGGGCCAGAAAAGATAAATCCTTGATATTCGGGGCAAAAAGGGGGAGAAGGAGAAAAAGGGAGAAGTCAGCAATGGTAAAACTGAATTGCTTCCCTCACACCTGTCGGAGATGGTTTTCTTTTTAAGTCCATTTATATCAGAATTCAGATCTGTGTCCAACAACCAGGAAATAAATGAAAAAGAAAACTGTTATTTTACAACTCGGATGTATTTAGACATTTTCAACTCTATACATATGCATGTGTAAGTGTCTCTTTTCAGTGTGTTTTTTGGTGCCTTAGTGCTACCTGAATACTGGTAGCTCTTGGTCCTGGTTTTCTCACGTACTCTGCATTTCAGCTCCCGTTTTTATTGCTCAGGTAAGGAGCGAGGCAGGAGCAATTAAAGCGAGATAATACCTTCATTGTCTCTGCTGCAGCGTTCCCCACACACCCATCCAGCTCCCAGAGCTTTGGAGATGCTGTGCTTAATGTTCACTGCTGCCTCGCACTGCCACCAGGTGAAGAGCAGCAGCTCTTCCAGCAGCCTCCTCCTGAGATTGCCACCAAGGCAGCGTTCCTGGGAGATGGGCAGTGCCCTCGCTAACAGATTGAGATCTCATTTCTTGCCGGTGTTTCAGAGATGTGCTGCAGAACGAAAGTAACGGGATCACTCCACTTTGTGAAGTGAAAATCTGTTTGCCTGGTGAATGGCAGCGATGTAACCATGTTTTCCTTCTTGGCAAGTGATGACAACGTATTAATTGTGCCTGTTTTACAATCCTTTAGGTGGCTATAATAGCGGGAAATTTTGAGCTCGCTGAATACATCAAGAATCACAGGGAAGCTGATATTGGTAAGCAAAATATTTACAGACGCCGAAAATAAGTTTTGCTTCTTTGTGCCAGGATTTTGCAAAGATGTTAAAACTGATTCTGTGTGAGATACAACCACAGGGCTGGTGACATTTCGGGGAGGTTTGAAAAGTAACTCTTTTTTAAAAAAAAAATGCAGATGGGGAAAAAGCTGAAACGTTTTCAAAAATATACTCTGAAAAGGAAAATGTGATAAGTGTAGGTGCTTTCTAAGTATAAATCAGTCAGTTTGTAATAGACTAAATACACATCCACCTACCTGGAAGAGCCAGATTGGCTCTTGCAGGTTGTTTTGGCCTCGCCTAGAGCTGCTCTCAAATGGGAATAATTGATCAGAAGATGAAAATGGAGAAAGATGCTTCCCTATAATTAAATGAGTATACAGCAGAAGCCAGCTCCTCGTATCCATGAAAGCATTCCCTCTCACTGAGTTTGGTGAGATTAAGGGTAGTGACAGGCCTCAAAAAAACCTGGAGGCTCTTTCAAGATCTTTTTAGATAGAGATTTGCCACTAAAATAAAAGCCAGTTTGATACAAGCGATGCCTAATGCAGTTTAATAAGATGGGTTAAAATGCTTTAATTCAAGTTAATTAAAGTACCACAGAAACATCCTGAAGCTGAACAAAAAAAGGCATTTCTTTTGCAGCAGGAGGCTCTGTGGAGTCGCCTGCACTGATTTAACTGAGCGAGGCAAATCTCTGACTTGAGTATTTCATTTATAGGGGAAATTAGGCCAGCTCACATGAAATATAAAACTAAGGATGTGGAGTAAGGACTGCTTTCCCTTTCCCTTCCTGGTTGCATATGATCTGCAGGGATATGGTTGAAAGTTCTGTGGTGATGTGAGTTCTTGGAGCACTTTGAGCTCTTGCAGTGTGCACTGAGAAAACTGAGGGCAAAACACACCAAAGTCATGACTTCTGCATAAAACCTCAGAGACAATCTGGAAAGTCTTTTTCCCTGGGATAACAGGTCCTTTCCATGTAAGAATTCCTCATCCTTTTGCATTTATCGGTAATCTGTAAAACATGAGTTAAAAATAAAATGTTATTCTTATTAGGTCAAGCATCTTATTGTTGTTTATATTTATGTATGGGTAATGCTTCTTCTTTTTTTTTTTTTTTTTCTCTGACTTGTAGGATTTGGTGATTTCTAGAAAAATGCTTAGAAAATACTTTCTCTGGGAAGATTCTCCAAATTTTTCTGATGCCTTCATTTTTGTCACCGAAAAAGAGAAATATTGGTACTTCCTTTATTCACTTGCAATTTTTGCAAGATGGTGAATTGAGCATGACTATTTAAATTAATAGATTTGTCTTAAAGAGTAAACATTACGTTACCTTATCTCCTCCCACCTAATTTAATTGAGCTGGACATTTGTCCTTTAAGTTTTATTACTTATGAAAAATGAAGTCGTTGAAGTGTCCATATTTGGAGTGTCTCCCAGTGAAAAAAAAAAAGAAAGAAAGAAGAGTAAATCAAAGACCCAAATCCTGAGCAGAAAGCCTGAGAGCTTCTGTGATGATGAATGTGCAGAGTGATGTCAGCATTTCAGCTTCAGCAAGTTGGCTTTTGCTTCTCGTGCTTGTCTGGTTTTCCACTGTGTTCCTGTAGTTTTGGATGTATTCCAGCATTTCTCATTTGAGTAATGCCCCTCCTTAGAGGCAGCACAGGGGGAAGGAATAGTGAAGAGCTTGGGAAGGATCCTCAGGAAGATGAGGGCAGTTCATACACTCAAGTCTCTTGAAAAACTTTTAATCACTCATCTCTCAGAAAGTGTCTTTTTGGTTAGATTCTGAATTTTGATACCGAGCCAGTTCATTGAACTTTGTTATTATTTTAAGTTCATTTAGTAATCCCAATCTCTTTGCACTTTTTAATTATTTTAAGATCTGCTTCAGAAGTAGAAAATTCTGATTTACAGCAGAGCCACTAAATCTTTGTCCTACAGATCAAATCCCACTGAGATTGTTCTTCTTTCTTTAATTTAATTGTAAAGCACTTACATCAGACAGATGTGAAAATTAGGCATATATAAAATAAGCTTCTTTGCAATAATCATAGGACTTCCAGCTGTTCTGGAAAAAGAAGAAAAATACAAAAAAATATTTATTTTAGAGCCAAAAAAGGTGAGAATTATGTCCCGTGGAGTAATGTGAACAAACCTGTAAAGAAGAAGCCTTGCAAGGGATTCCTGTGGCTTTAGTCCAATAAAATCCACCAGGGAAGTTCTTACTCCAGACTGGGCTGGGGCAGTCCTGTAGGACTGAATCAAACAGAAAAGATAAAGGAATCCAAGGACAAAAACAAAAAGATACCCATAAAGGACTAAAAACAAGATCCAGATTTCCTTGTATTTGTGTCTTTTGTGAGGGAATCCCTTTTGTTTTCTTGGCAGATGTTTGAAAGGTGAATGGAAATTGCCATATAATTTAAAAAGTAATCCTATTTAAAACAAATGACAATAGTATTTTCCATAAAGCAAGAAACCCTATTACCATAAGGTCCTTAGAAACTTGTTTTACAGGCAGTATGAAATGCTTAGTGTGGCTTCCCAGATTATTTCAATTCATCATGCCCCCTAAATTAGTTTTTTGAGGAGTAATAACAGCATCAGAGTAGCTTTTTTTTTATTATTGGTTATTTTGGATATTTTTAACTATTGATTATTTTAGAAGTGTATCCCAGCTCAGTGACTACTGTTGCATCTTCTTTTCTGCTGGAGGAAGACCTTACACACGCCCCTGATTTATAGCAGTTGCACATCATTAAAAATAATTAATTATAATTATAATAGTGTCACTTTTAAACTTTTTTTTTTTTAACTAGCCATCGCCCATATACGATTTATTTAACTTTATGCGTTCATTTATTGCAAACTAAGAGAAAGTAATGGATTAAAAGA
Source organism: Sinosuthora webbiana (assembly GCA_013397395.1). Taxonomy (NCBI): domain Eukaryota; kingdom Metazoa; phylum Chordata; class Aves; order Passeriformes; family Sylviidae; genus Sinosuthora; species Sinosuthora webbiana. Next base: position 1,012,063 of record VXBN01007266.1, on the reverse strand, counting down.
TGTGATGAATAGAGAAGTTAATCCCTGATTGTTTTCATCCAGCCTGCAGCTGTCTGTGAGTAAATGAACACAGCAGATTTAGGAGGCATTTGCTGTACAGAATTTACTATGGCTTCTATAGGATGGAGGTACAAAACCCAATCATATATGTAAGAATTTTGAAGCTTTCATTAGATACAGATATGCAGATATTAAGTGTGTTGCAAGCTGATAATCCTTTGGCTTGGATAACCTATTTTTAAATCTCTCTTTTGCCTTGGTTCTTTGTGATGGGATGAATTTTCAGACGGACTAAATGACATGGGTTGTTCTTCTTCGAGTGAACAAGGTTTGTTTTCTGTTGTGCATCTCGTCTCCTTGAGCAGCTCTGGAGCTAGGAGTGATAGGATTCTTTTGTCTGGTTTTTCTGTTTGCTTTAGGAAAATGAAGCACATTGAGCTGGTGTGCGAGTTTTTGGTAGTTGATTAGCAGGCTAACTAATACTTGGATACTGTTGCTAGGCTTCAAGTCAGAGTTCCTGTATTCCTCTATAATTATGCAGAGAGATGTGTGTGTGTGTGATGGTTTGTCTGTGCTTTCACATGGGTGTTTTTATTTTGATCATTTTGAAAATCCGCTAATACAGTCTGCAGACGTGTATTCCACGTAGAGAAATTGCTTTCAAATTAAGCATTTTTCAGGTATGAGTAAAAATGTGGGGTTTTTTAAATTGGCATTGTGACTGTAAACATAAGGAGCATGTATTTTATTGTAGAATAAGCAGAACAGGTATTTCAGAACACGAGGATATTAGCTGGTTTGTGGGTAGGCTTGCTTTTCTAACTCATTTTGTTTTAATTAGATGAGAGTGATTGAGGTCAGCAATCCTGGTTTTTCAGCTGCAAGTGTTGCTATTAAACACTGGCCAGCCCAAGGAATATTCTGTTTGTTTACTTATTTATTTGGGTTTGGGGAACGCTTCAGTAAGTTTGATTTTCATCAATCAAATGCCTGCAGAATACTCCTCAAGCTGAAGGGAAATCAGACTGAGACAGATAACAGCAGAAAGAGGGAAAGGCAGCAAAGCAAAAGGAAAATCTACAGAACTGCTGGCAGCGTGCAGTGACTTGTTCTATTTTTATTACTTGTCATTTAATAGAAGCAAAAGGGACAGAAACATCTATTGTAGCCCTGTGCAGTTGTCATTTGGGAGTAACATTACCTGTGTCAAATGTTAGTGAGCATTTAACGTGGAAAAAGGATGATAGCTGTGTAATCCGGATGGCAAAACCACCAAGATGTGAATTTCCCACATTTTAAATGCACGTTGTGTGGTAGGATATCACAATCCTGTGTTCCTTTGGCGATTTCTTTCAAATATCTGTGCTAAACGAATAATTATTTCCTGTGTCCACAGCAAAAGACCCTTTTGCATTAACGATGTTTAGGCTGGGTTACAAGCAAACAAACACTGGTTGTTATGAAATAAATCTGTTCCTGTTATTTCTCTGTTTTCCTCTGAATGGTTGCAAGAAATAGAATTTCCTGTGCTCAGTCTCGCTCTGTGGCAGCAAACAAATTGGAAAACTGGGTACTGTGTGTTAATGTAATTACATACTGAAATGTAGGGCAGAGCTTGAAAAACTCACTGTGGTTTTCCTCTTCCCTTTGATCACAAGTTGGTTATTTCTGTGCGTGCACTGGTGCAAAATCGCACAGTAATTCGCTTTATTCCGAAGTTTAAGCTTCATTTTCAGGAGCTGGTTGCTCTTGGCCTTTGAACCTGGGTGTATTCTGTGCACATAACAAAGGCTGCAGGCCGAGGCGTGCAAATTCTGCGGTGTGTGGCCATTTCTGAGGCTGACTTGAAATTCTGAGCAGGAAGGCGAGGAGAGAGCTGGTGCCGTGTGTAAGTGCTGCTGTAGGTACAGCTGATTGCAGAATGCTCTGGCCTGGTTTTGGGAACCAGCCTGCAGCGTGTCCTTGCCACCTGCCAGGTAGGCACCGACTGCCACAGCTGCTCCTCCCAGGGTTTATTTTACAGACTGAACCAGAAGGGCCTGGCACCTGAGCCAAAAATAACCCGCTGGAGGGATCCCAGGCTGCTTCCAGTGCCCTTGAGCTACTTTTGGTCTCAGGCAGAGCTCTGGGCTGAGCAGTGGCTGCAGGTCATGCCGGCACATCCCCTGGAGTTGCCCAGGAGGGCGGCAGGGGAAGGAAGGGCGGGGAATTGCTCTGAGTTTGAGCGTTGCCCCAGTCTTTACGCCCAGATCCAAATGGCTGGAAGCGTTCCCAGGGCTTGTAGCTCCCACCTCCCCCAAGTCTGGCCTCCAGCCAGCTGCCTGTCCACTGTCTCCTCCTCAGCAGAAATGTCTCTCGCCTTCTCTGCACCTTCCAGCCTGGGACCATTGTGTCCAGCAGTTGCAACTCTGCTGTTTTATTCCTGTCATCCAGGGCTGTTTCCTCAGAGTCGGCTCAGAAACCTTTCCCGAGCCCTTCAAGGGTTTTGGCTGCTCTAAGACATGATCCTTTCACCAGTAGGAGCTTTTTTGCCCTTGGTGGTTTTTTTTTTACAAATAGCTTTCACTGTCTTGCCCCCACTGAGGGAGTAAAATCAGAGGCCATGTACAGAACTAGTCCAAGTCATGGAATTAAAAAAAGAAAGAAAGCCATAAAACACAAATAGAATAAGTGATTCAGGGATGCCAGGGGTCAGTGGCTCTGACAGGGACAAAAATGGAATGTATTTTTGTATACCAAACAGGTTGTCAAGTGAATAAGGTTAATTTCTTGCTTTACAAAAGATAATTTAGTGGGTTATACTGTCCTCAAAATTCTGGTGAAATCCATAGAAGTGTAATGCCATTGAGCTCAATATGCAGGCCAAAGGTCAAGTTGGGAGCAGAGAGCAGGGCAAGTACCCCAAACCCCTCAAATGCTGCAATTCTGAACTAATATTCCAGCCAATCTGGAACTTCCAATCATGATTTTCAATTACTCCCTGTGAGTGAAACTCCCAGTGTTGTTCAGCCTGGTGGGTGGATCCCTGTAGCTCCCCTTGGAGGCACTGGAAATGGTCAGCAGGTGACCCATCCCTCAGGAATCTGCTTTCTGATTCAGCCTGGTGCCTCATCCTACACCAGGATGTCTTTGGGACACAAGGGAAGCTGCTGGAATTAGTTAAGGAGTTGCATTTGGCTGAGGGGATGTAAAAAGAAAATAGTACTTTGGAGTTTATCTGTGACCTGAAATTTGTTCAGCCACCTCTGATTCGGTTTTATAGGTCATAGATCACAAAACTGGAAGGGGTTTATGTGATCATGCTGTCTGACCTTCTCACAGCGCAGACTGCAGCTTTTGTATTAACTGACTCCTGTTTGAACTGGATTAGAACCAGGGAAAACATTTTGCCTTGTTAAAAACCTGCAATACTGTGAGTGGGATTTGGAAAACTGTGTTCTGGTCTTGTGATCTGATGGGGCTGGATCGTTTTGTTTCAGTTGTTCTGGAGTTGATCAGCCCTTCTTTGGACAGGCATATACTTGGTTTCTTAAATCACTCTGTGTTTCCTAAATCACTCTGGCTGCTGCAGCTGGGCCCTGAGTGTGGCCGAGACTCCTGAACTGTGCCGTGTCAGTGCCACATTTTCCTTCCTGAGCAACTCACAGCTGAAAGATTGGAGAGGAAAAACTCTGATGTTTAAATCAGATACAGGAAAGGACCACGTTTATGGTGGGGTTTATTTCTACTGCAGTTTGATCAGCATTATCTGAGGCACCCTCTGCTAACTGTTCTCAGGCTCCGCTAAAATCGGTATCCCTAAATCTGCTGGAATTGTGCCTTTTTAAAGAGGCTGTGTCCACTGGAAGTATGTGATCAATCATGATATTATATATCTATATATATATCTATATATATCTAGGTCTCAGTGTAATGAAACAGTGGGGTTTGGATGGCCACACCAATATTAGGATATGAGGAGACCTGATTTCTGAGATAAGGGATGTGTCAGTGCAGCTCTGAGATATCAGGCTGCCCGGCAAAGGATGCTATTGTTTGAAGAGCCTCCCAGAGAGTTCTGGTATTCCTCAAAAGTTAATGTGTTTTCTTTAAATCATTTTTTCCACACGAGCCTCAAGAGCTCTCTAAGATTGTGTCAAATGCCACGTGGGATTTCTAACAGAGGAACAGTGGAGCCAGGTCAAAAATAGAGGTAGGACAAGTGGGGAAAGAGATGTGTGCAGGCTCCCAGGGCTCTCTATTCCTTCCATTTACAATGGTGAGAACACAGGAAAAAAGAGATGAAAGCACATGAAATAAATGCTAAAAAAAAAAAAAGGCAAAATAGAGATTGTAAAAAATAGTCAGGAATGATTCCTGAAGAAAATTCCTGTGTTTCCCATAGTAAATGCAGAGATGAATTAAAAAATCTAGTGAACAAACCCCTCACCAAAAAACCCTAAACCCCACCCCAACAATCCAAAAACCCCAAAAGAAAAAAGGGAAGAGAAGGAACAATAAAACCCCACGGAACTCTGAGTGTGATGTAGGTCCTTATGCTGAGCACTTCATCACAAATCTCTTTATGCACCCAATAATTTCCTTTCTGTAATTAGGCTAAAAGTGGACCACAAAGTTAAGGCTGATGGCACAGGACTGGGTTTGTAACTTGTGACTATGTGGATTTTTATGTGCCATCATTGCTTTATGGAAAAAAATTAGGTTCAATATAATTCCCTTTTGGGGAAGGGAGAAACATCCATGGAATAAATGGATCTGGATGAGGAAAGCCCTCCAAATACAGCTGTAATTTTATTAATTTTCCAATGGTATGAAACAAATATTTGTGTTTTAAAAAAACTTCCTATGAATATAAAACTAAATATTTGCATGATTTCAAGGCTACTATCTCACTTTTAGATTGGTTCAAAGAAACTTGAAAAGGGTTAAGTTGGACTATTCAATTGCTAATATTGGACTGTATAATTGCTTAATCTCTGTTTGCATTTATTTACATTACATTACATTGACTCTCTTACTTGCAACTCCTCTTTCTATTGTGCTGAATTTATACTGACATCATTTTTAGCAGCTCAACATAGCAGTTTTCAGTCAAACTCCCTTATTTATAGAAACGAAGAAGAAATATAGAATGAAGTTCTAGAAATGAAGTTTCCCATTCAATATACAATGGTTTGACAATTTCAGGAGTGAAGCTTCACCGAAGAAATTTGTTTTAATGCCTTATGAATACTCTGATTTTAATAACAAGGTACTACTGTCGCAGCTTTGTGAAAATTGATCTGGTAATACTGAGCCTCTCTAAAAGGCAATAGCATCGTCCCAGAAGCCTGTTTGTTTGTGGGAGGACGGGTTGTAAGAGAATAGGGATGGCACCGACTGCCAAAGAGTGGGAACAGCCTTGCCCTTACTGAGCTCACAGGCTCGGTCCAAGGGGTTATAAAAGTTACAGGAATGGGTTGGCTGCTCGAGGGTCAGTTGGAGTCTGCAGGGTCAAGCAGTGCTGCAAGGGATGGATCAGGTAAGATGCTCTACAGGGGACAAACAGGGTTAGGGGGTCATGGAAGGGATAGGAAGGAGTTAGCTGGTCCTGCAGAGGAAAAACTGCAGAGAAGGAATCTGTGCTGTGGGAGCTGCCCATGGGCAGGGCACAGAGGAAAGGCCAGTGCACTAAGAGGTGAATAACTAGATGCTCAGAGCCTTCTTCGGTGTCAGTCGTACCTGCGCCGCAATTTGTTGTCAAATTCTAGATGAGGCTTGACGAAGGGACAGGCAGAGCTTTGTAATGAGTGTAATATTTCACACTGTACTTCACACTGCTCACAGTATTTCACGCTGGTGCTGTCACTCCATTTATATCTCAGTCTCCTGGGCTGGCTCTGAGTCTTTCCCGTGGAGTTCAGGGTGGGATGCAGCTTTTGCAGTCAAGGTCTTGTCACACTGTGGAAGACATTTTCAGAGTAAACACTTCAAGTGTTTAAATCAGGTCTCCTTAGGATATTGGACAAAGATTCTAGGGAATCCAAACCTAATGATGCTACTTGAACCTTTTCTGTCATTCTCTCTCCCTTTTAATGAGCTTGTGTTTGGAGATTTTTATTTCTCCAGCTTTATATCATTGCTGGATGCCCTGCATGGCCTGGGAGATTTTGTGGTGTCCAACAAGGTTGTTTCCTTAGCAAATCTCCATTCTGCTTTGATTTTTTTTTTTAACATTTCTATTCATCTTGATAATTTCAGATTTTGAAGCCAAAAGCCTGTTTTCCATTTTCTAGGCAGTGTTGCTGAAGTAATTGTTCATAAAAGACAGAATTATGATGCCACCTTAATTCAGAAAAAGTTGCAGAGTAAATATTATCCAGCCATGTGGCTCTAATTGGGTGAAATCCCTGCAGAAGGAAAACAACAAATGGTTTATTGAATTGAAGACTTACAATATTAAGATTTTATTGTCTGTGAATACGTAGAGGTATCTCTGGTTTCTGTTTTCTGCTGGCTCCAGAAGTCCAGATTTTGTTCCTCCTCCTCCTCTGTGTTCTCTTCCCAAAACCCCCATTACTTGATAAACTTCCATTCTCTCTGCATAATCTTTCACTTTATAGCATTTCCATCGTGGGAAACAGCCTCTTACATCTCTTTGGAACATTTGAGGTAGCAAAATTTAACAGAAATTCTGGGATGCATTTTCAGTTTTAAATGTGCCTTATCAAATCTGTAATTCAACACAGATTGCTTATTTATCCTGAAGAATTTCTTTGGTGCTCCAAAGAAAAAGACTCCCAAGTGCAGGCTTGCTGCTTTGTCCTTTGAGTCCCTTTCCTTTCTTTTGGCTTCCCCCTCAGCCATGAGCACTCCTGGGATTGCAGGCACCGGGGTGTATTTGTAATTTGCCCTCAGGAATTATGACAAGCTGAAATTAATGTTTTCATCTGTGTTGCTTGTCCTCTTCCTGCCTTTCCCACCTATGGGAAGCTCAATCCTTCTGCTTGTCCAGATGTCTGGGGTCACACCTTGCGAGAAAGCAAAAGGCAGAATTTTTGTGTTAGTTGAGATTTACCCTTCTTTTGAGGTCTAAGCTTTTTATTTTGGGTCAAAGCCTGGCTTATCTTGCCAGCTTCATTACCGCTCTTGAGAATGCCAGGTGCTAAAGAGCTCTATTTTTGCTGTGCAGATCAAGTGTGTCTGGTTTCTCGTGGCCTATTTTTACATAATTCTTCATTCCATGGCTGGGAAAAGCTGTGAAGAGAATGAAGAGATTGTAAATCGCTAGAGAAAACTGCTATGATATTATTACAGGAAAATAAAGGGCAAGATCTGTCTGTGAGATTGCATTTCTTAGAGGGCATGGAATTAAAATTAAAGGCGGGAAATGATGCATATAAAAACAAATAAAGTAACAAGTGGAAGAGAACATTTTGTTAGCTGTATTTCAGCAGTCAATTGACTCTTTCCAGATAATTCCACGAAAAAATGCCTTTGAATAAAGGATTCTCAAGTACCAGTGGCTCAGAAACATCCCCCCCTTACCCACAGGTGTTCCAGGGCAATCTTATTTAGCATTCAGTATTAAGCAGTTACCTGAGGAATGTGAGATGCTGAGGAGCCTGATGCCTCTTTCTCCCTTATCTCCTCAAAGGGGTTGTGCTTAAACCCTGTGACCCCCTGCCTTAAAAATGAGCAGGAGGTTTGGATCTTGGAGGGAGAACAGGAGATGCTCTGGTCCTTTGTGACCCACACGGGACTCTGGCACTCACCTGGCTGCAGGGGCAAGCACTGGGGTCCTGCTCCATGGCACAGGTGATTCTCCTGGGGTGAAAACCCCCCAAAAATCGGCGAAGAACCGCTTGCAATGACCTGCAGTGTAGCAAGAAGGCAACAAAAAGTTCCTTGAGCTGGGACCAAGAAAATTTGGAGGTCAATACCAGAAGTTTTTCTCGCATGCTCAGAGGCAGCACCTGGGAGGCCACAGACTGGGAGCCCTGAGCTTTGTGTTGGAGTGTGTTGAATTCCGAAAGCTTCACAACAGGGAGGTTGTTGGTGTAGCCTGACAGCATCAGCGTGGCTTGGGGAATGCCTGGAATGAGGTCACTGCTCTGCCCCAGCAGCCATGATCAGTCTGTGATCAGCTGTATCATCCAGAGCACCTTTTATTCAGCACTTTGCGCTCAAATCCTGCATTGGATTTGTCTAACTGCTAAATCTAACCCCAAATAAAGATATTACCATTTTTTCAGCTGGTGGCATCTTGCCTGTTTTGGACCACTTTGCCATTTAATTGTTTCCTTTCCTATTTCTTTCTTTTCTTGTCACCTTTCCTTTTGTTTCTTTCACTTCTGTCAGTGCCAGCTCTGTTCTGTTACTGCACCTCTGTGCTCCCCCAGTTCTTTGCTGGGTTATTCAGCTTCTGTTCCCCTGTAAGGTACAACCCTTTCTTGCATCTGAGGAAGCTGCAATGATTTCTGCATGTGTTGATTTTTGCTTCCCTCAAGCAATTCTGGATGAAACTGAAAGATAATTGGGGTAAGGAAAATCATTCCCTCATCCTAAAAAAGAGCAAGGCTGAATTCCAGCCCTGTGCAGGGTAATCTTTGCCACCTTTTCAGAGCTTCACTGATCCAAAGCTAAAACTCTTTTTCCTTTGCAAACACTTCCTTGATTGTCTCGAGGAACTAATGCATCTTGCAAGGTCTGTGACATTGAGATTGGAGTTTAGGAATTAAAAGCAGTTAAAAGTGATCTCAGGAGTCTGGTGGCTTTATTCCTTTCCTCTCTGTACTTAGGACAGAATATTTTTGATCTTTTGCTCCATTAGCATAGCAGTGTTTATTCAGACATCTTCATAAGTAACAGAGGAACATCCTTGCGTGTGAAGTTAACCAAGAGAGACAAAAAAACCAAAGGAACTAATCTGATATTGTTTATTTCAACTAAATGAAAGCAAATTTCATTAGCTAGATTGCTAACACAGGACATGCTTTAGGTTTTTCACGCAGGACTGTGTTTTCCTTTTTGTCACCTTTTCGTGTGTGGGGGGTTTCATTGCTGCTTTGGCTGTGCCTAGTGGGAGGACAGAAATTTTCTCAGGATGGTGGGATGAAGGAGGTTTTCCCTTTCATCATCTTTCCTGACAAAAACTGAAGCTTGAAGCCACACTCTACCTGGTAGAAGTGGTTGAAGCCGGTGGAGCTTTCTCTCCACATGCCTGCAGTGAAGGATTTTTTGTGGGGTTCTTCTTTTAAGTAAGAGAATATCTAGTTGAGTCAAAATCCCTGTGGACTAACACTGCTTCTCGTCCTTCTGTGGAGTCCAGTCTCTTATCTTAGAAAGTGCATTTCAAAGTTATGTACTGGCAGAAATTTTATGCACTTAAACGTCATTTTTGGCATGTCCAGAGATTTGGAGGGAATAGTGCTAGGGAAAAACTTTTTGTTCAGGTGGTAGACTTAACAGAACTTGCGATTTGTTGGTTATTTTACTTTTATTTTCTTATTTCTGAAAAAAAACCCCCACACTGTGGGATTACCCAAATACAGTTTGTGTTTTTGTCCACCCGTGGCCGTGTCCAAATCACCAGCTGCAGTTTGCTCTGTGCCAGCTGAGGAGGGAGAAAGTTCAAGTGACAGGGAGAGTTTTTCTGGTGTCTGAACTCTGTTACGCAAGTGACAAATCGAGTTCTGCATTAAAGAAGTGTAAATCTGGATAAAAGCCACTGAAATTATTGCGGATTTAGGCTGGGGCCTTATCTTAGGGTGTGTTTTGGTTTCCTGTTGGAGAAGAAAAAAAACACGAAATCTTTTCTTTTTATTCCTGGCAGCTGCTGGACTGTGTCCTATGCCATGTGAAAGATAACTGTGCAGATTTAAAAAATCTGCTTGTCTTCTGTCCAAATGAAAAAAAAACGGAGTAAGCTGGCTGTGAGGAGTTGTTTAAAATCCATATATTTATATTTATTATTTGGTGACAGCATGCTCTTGACGCTGGAAGATGAACTCTAATGGATTTCTGATATCCAAACGTTGGTACTGATCTGGTGCTGCATGTAAACCGAAATGTAAAATTTGGGGATTATTTCTGCCATAGCTGCTTTCTGAAGGAGCAAGTTGCAATGACATAAGCTTTGTATCCAGTTTGCCTGTGTTACACCAGCATATGGCTCAGACACTTTGCTCCCATCCCCAACAAAATAGGCTCCAATTTTAGAATGTCCTTTACTGCATCTCCACTTTTGGGGTTTTTTTTTCTTTTTTTAATACTTCAAGGTTTTTTTTTTGTTTTTTATTTGCAACATTTTAATAATCATGCTTAAGTCCATTAAGCTTTGTGGGAACTAGAGAGAAATAGGAAAACAATGAGTCATTAAAATACATAATGTGGAGGATTAAATTCCCCCTTCTGGTTGAATTCCTCCCAGGCAATAAGGGAAGGTCAGGCAAGTATCATATCATGGTAAAAAGGTCTCAGAATTCTAGCAAGTTGTTTTTTTGTTTTTTTTTTTTTTTTTTGGTCAATACTCCTAAAATTCGACTTTGAGAATGCAAGGTCATCTGTGCTGGATGTCCTTTTCAAATAGCTTGGCTATGGTGTTAAATAATGTTTTAGAGTTACTTGCTCCTGAGGTGGCAAGATGGGAATGGGTGGCTTTGACAGTGACCAAATCCAGATCAATCTTTTCTCATTAGATAAAGGATATTTCCTGCAAAGCTGAGTGTCTTGTAATCACATCAAACTGAACACACGGAGTCAAGACTTACTTGTGTATAAAAGAAACACCTTTTTGTGTTGTTTTGTTTTCCCTGCAAGCATGTTGAAAAAAAATCAGTGCAATTAGCACTGACCCACGTGAAGCTTGAAATCAAAGTCAGATCTCTGTCTGCTGATACTCAGGTTTTTCTCTTTTACTGCATGAAATTTGGGATAAGGTCATTTTTGTTGAAATGTGAAGAGAGTTCTGAACTATTTGCAAAATACTTGGGTACATATTTCATCTCTTTTATTTCTGGGATGCCACTGCTTTGAATCATGGGTCAGCAACTGAAGCAGAGGAGATTTTTAATTATTCAACCTAAATGAATAATCAGTTTAATTTTAAGGATGTGTTTACAATGTGCCAGTGCCATAAATAGCTTAGTGCAAAGGATTTTTTTAAGCTTTTGGTTGCTCTGAAATTTAGGGGTAATTTTTGGCAAGGAAATGCCTCCAGTCTGTGGAATATTTACTATAACTCTGTACTGACAGCATCACCTTTGAAGGACCAAATTATAGAAATAACATTCTGTGGGGATGCGCTTGGGCTTCCTGAGGAAAAGCGGAGATCTCTGTGGGAATCTTCCAAAAGGCTCCATGGCAGTTTTGGTCTGGATTGTGTGAACATTAACAATATCTTGGTTACTTTCCCTAAAGAAGGGCTCAGCCCTGTTCTCTCTGCCCTGGGCTCCTGTTTCCCTTGGCTCAGTGGTGTCTTGTGCTGCAGGATCACTACAACACAGGGAATTTAACTCAAAACCCATGAAGGGAAATACAATTGAACCCTCCAAATTCTTGCTGGAGCAATTTTTCATCACAAATCCTGCGTGTAGGAACACATTTTTTCCCATTGTACCTGTAATGTCTGAAATTTAGGATTTTTTTTTTCTTTGGGCTTTCTGATAGTCAAATATATTTCTGAAAGGACTGCAAAAATATCTAACCCTAATGGATCTTTTTGTTACCTGGAGTGAGGCCTATTGGATTTTTTTTATTTATTATTTTACACTTTTTAGTTTTATGGTTATGCCAGGAATGTTTTCTGCTTTCTGTCAATTTGTAATTTCATGAGATCACGTTTAGAGTAGTCAGTTCCATCCAATTCCATTGAATTGAAAACTTCTTTGCTGTGGAAGATCTGTGGGGAAAAAGGAAACACAAAACTGTAATGGTTTTCTTTAAAACTGGAAGGGTTAAAACTATTAAATTCTGATAAAGAAAACATTAATGAGTTTACAATCACCTGAGTGTTTACAACCACCTCGAGGATAATAAATTCAGGCACATGGAAATACTTAATAACATAAGATTTATGTACATTTCATGGAGAATTTATCCAGAGTAATTTGTATAAACTTGCAAGAATTATGCATCCCTCTCCTGTGCACGTTAGCTTGCAAGTAATGATGGAGAACTTTAAAACAGCTGACTGGGATGGAGGCAAAAAAATTAATTTATTCTTTCTGATCTTCATGTATAGTCCTAAAGACAATAAAATAATTGTTGTAAATCACGGCCCAAGATATTTCCCATTTAATCTCAGTACTGACAATGAAGGTGATGCCAGCAGTAACTTCTTCCCTCGCTGGAGATCCTGTTTTATGTAACTTAATTTTGCATGCCCAAAGTTTCACAGGTCAGATAAAGAATGAAGAGGATTGTAGCCAGGTCAACTGAGCAGGTTCCCTTTCCAAGCATGGCCACAGGTCAGTGCTTGTGCCAGCAGGACAAAATTCCCAGGCACAGCCGCCGGGACTGGGGTTGTAATGATTTGGCTGCTCCCACGGGAGGCTCCAGCCTTGTGGAGGAGTGTCAGGAATTGTGAATGATCTTCGTTCTCAGCTGCTTTCCCTTGATTTGCATTTGCTTCCGAGCTGCTTAACCACGGGTAGATTATTTCAATTTTCCTGGTGAATAATGCATGAGGGTGTATAAGTGGATGTTCCTTGGCTGAGTGGGCTGCAGATTAGAAGTGTCAGCTCCTTTGCAGCATTAATGTGCATTTCTTTCTCAGGTTAAAGCTGGAGAGAACCTAGATATGCTTTTTTTGGAGAACTCCTACAAGTGCCAAAATATTGGCAATGTTTGCTTTTTCTCTTCTTTTCCCCTTGACTACCTGTTATTTGAATGAAAAATCCAGTTGCCAATTTTCCAGCACAAGCTTATTTTCCTTGGGACTCCCCCTCAAGATTTCAATGCCACGTTGTTGTACCTGCTGCTTGAGCTTCCTGGAAACTAGCAGGAACAGGAGATTTTTTTTATTTATTTCTCTGTCACTCCTGTCAGCTCAGAACACTGATTGCTTCTCACTCCTCCTTCTTGCTCTTTCATATGTCCCAGAGGGATAATTTGGGGTATCCTTCCCTGCTCTAGCAGCCTTGGGGCACAGATGGAGGCAGTTCTTTTGTGTAACATGTGGATTGGGTCATGGAGGTAGAGCTGAACATATTAAATGCTGTAATAATTGAAATAATGCTTCAACCCACCGTGATTCACTCATTAGAAAAACCTCTTCAAATTTTTTCCTTTATTAATTTATTGAAGGACATCTCACTGTACACTTGTTTCAGTCCTGGATTTTGCAGATATGTTCTTATTTTTCATCTTGTTGGAGAAATACCCTTTGATGCTCCAGATTTCTAGCAAATTAAAGTACAACAGTTGTCCTTGTTTGCTTGTGGTTAGTCTTGTATTTATAGGGCATTTAGTCAAGATCATAATTGGATCCCTAAAATATCAAAACTCTGAAACTTATGAGCCTTTCTAAACAAAATATTTAATTGGAACGGCCAAGTGTGAAACCTTCCAGGGCTGTTTTAAACATAATAAGTACTTTGGATAAGGGTGTTCAATATGAGAGTCCTGTGGGAGTGTGGTTAAAAAGAGCTTCCTAAAATATGGAATCATGCCACTGAACAGAACAGTCTTCTAAACCAGAACGCTTCCTAACTCCCCAACTCAATATCCCTTGGAATTACAGGCATCCAGACGTGAACTGTAGCAAAGTACATTGTAAAATAATGCTTTCAAACTCAGCCTGGCCTGATGTTTCATAGGGTAAGAGATTGAGGGCGAGTGAAACCGTAAGGGCTGCGTAGTAAACAAGGCACTGAGTTGTGGAGCTGCTGAAAAAGCAGATACAGATTAACAGCTGCAATAACAGAATGTAATAAATATTTAAAACCAGTCCAACAAGTATTTTGTGGACTTCTGATGGTATTTGATGCTGAAAATCGCAGAGAAAACACTCAGGCTGTTTTCAGGTTGTAAAATACGAATTCTCCAAACCCAACCGAAGAACAACAGAGAGGGAACAGAGGGAAATGATGATGAGGTTGTGATTTAAGTTTGAGATCATTCCAGCAGCCTGCTTTGCGAGCTCTTTTTGTGCTGGTGCTGCTGCACTTCCAGGGCAGCGGTGGTGGTGGTGTCTTGTCCTCCACTGCAGATGTTCGTCCCTGACCTGCACATGTGTCACCCAAAGCAGCCTTTCTTTGCTCCAGGTATATCACGGAGATATTCCAGGCTTTCAAGTCCTGTGCCACTTTTCTGTGCCAGCCTTAATCCCATTTAATGCTCTTCCCCACCTTCCAGCCCCTCATCGTTTCCTCATTTCATGCTCAGAGTGACAGGGACGGCAGAGCAGGAGGAACTAAGAGGAAATGAAGTTTCTTCCTCATCTCCTCTAAATGTTTGCTCCGTCCACTTCTCCATTTTCAAGTCGTGCCATCAGAAGAGCTTTGCTTTTATGGCTTTCTGCTTTCAAACTCTCCCGTTAACGTGGAATTCTGACACCTAACTTCTTTTTGATGTTGCCTTCGCTCCTTTGCCCTTCTTAAAGGATCCAGCTTCCCATATCCAAGTAGAAGTCCCTGGAATCCGTTGCTGTCAGGTAAGGGTTAAACCACGGTAGTTTCTCTGTTTGGGGGCAGTAGTAGAAAGGTCTGATTTTGTTCCTGGTAAAGGTAAAATAAAGAAAGATGAAATACTTCAGGAGCACAGCTTTCCCAAAAGGAAGGACTTCACAGACCCATGACCTGTTGACTTGAGCTAAACTTGGTGGTAAGTAAAGAGAATTTCTAGGAAGAAATCCCTCCCTGTGAGGGTGGTGAGGCCCTGGCACAGGGTGTCCAGAGAAGCTGTGGCTGCCCCTGGATCCCTGGAAGTGTCCAAGGCCAGGCTGGAGGGGGCTTGGAGCACCCTGGGCTTGTTGAAGGTGTCCCTGCCCTTGGCAGGGGGATGGAACAAGATCATCTTGAAGATTCTTTCCAACCCAAGCCATTCTATGATTCTGTTAAAAATTTTGGGCTCAGAACGACTCCTAACTCCACATTTGGCCTTCAGAACCTTGACAAGATGGATGGAATAAAGTAGATTTGGTATTTGGTATATTCATTATGATTAATAGAATAATCTCCCTAAAATGTTTTATACTGCACCAATATATAGAAAATATTTTATCTCAAGAAGTGATTAAATGCTGCCAGACCCCAGTCCCTGTGCCAAAAGGGCTGTGACTTTTTGAGATGTTTGAGAGTAAACGCTCCCTTATTTTAAAAGTGATGTTACTGCGAGGAGTACTGGATATTTGGATTGTCAAGGAAAAATAATGCAGCTGAGCACCTCGTCTCCCAGTTTTCTTGCAGATGATATTTCAGCAAGAATTCTGCGTGCAGGGAGGCTCCTCCATGTGGTCCTACCTTCCTTTTTTTTCTGGGAAAACCAGTAAATGTGCAGCAGAAAAAGGACAGCTGTGGTTAGAAAACCTCTGCATAGAAAAGGGAATGCTTTATTTCCATGAAAACAGATAGGGTTGGTTTTTTTTGTTTGTTTGTTTGTTGTTGTTGTTTTGTTTTTTTTTTTTTTTTTTCTCCAGGCTCTTTTAATGGAAATGGTTATTGCTTAATATACAGATTTATTTTACTTTGTTTCAGTGTGTTGATGATTTAATGTGACTTGCAACGACTCCAAATTTCACCCATCACTGTAGGCTGGAATTTTTTTTAATTATTAAAAAAAAAACACCCTTATTTTTTCCTCAAAGTCAACAGAATTTGGGCATTAATATCCTTCTGATCATCCCAGCTTTGGAATTTAATTGAGCCAATGGTCTTGATGCTGCTCTGGCTATTGCAAGGTTGTCTGCACGAGCCACGCAGAATTCCAGGGAGGATGGCTGTAGAATATACAGCCTCAAATTTATTCCTGCAAAACGTTTATCAAGAACAGTTTAGATGAGGAAAGCTTACATAAAGGAATCCTGTGGTATGCCTACAGCCAGCCCACTTTTCCATGGACATGTGTCCAGACATCTGGGAATGTACATATCCATTTTTCATGGTGCAGTGAGTGACAGAAGCCATTTTAGAGTAATTAAGTTCTCAAAACTTGGGAGAAAATCCTTCCAACTCTCTAAACAGAACAGGAAATCGGAGATTTTTCAGGATGCTGAGTATTATCCGAAGCATAAAGAGAACGTTAAACACACTTTGTGTTGTTTTAGAGGTATTTGCGCTTCTGACACTTTAAATCTACTTTAAATCACTTTGTGGATCTGAGTTCCAGAAGTGAATGAGACGTGAGTGTTTGTTTCTGGATCAAAGGGATTATTTCCAGAATTTAAGCGCATGTTGGAGCATCAAAAGCCACACTCAGAATTCTCTTAAAACTCAAATAAACTTTTAAAATCAGCGGGGATGGATTAGCCAGTGTGTTTTCCATCGTGAGTGTAAGACATGATTGAGATTCCTTGTTTTCCTTGGTGCTTGTACGGTACGTTTTAGAGGAATAAATCATACGGGATAACTGTTGTGTATTATAGTTTAATTTGCTTCTCTGTTGTTTGGAGATAAGTCACTTAAATTGGGGAGAGACATTCAGTTAGAAAAAAAAAATGGATTATTACCGCTTGTGCCTGAAAGAAAGGAATAATTTCTCGGTGTGTAGTTCCATGCTGCTATAGGAAATTCTCAGGATGCAGATTCCTTTGGACTGGTGTTCATGAAGTGTGACAAAGCCCGGAAACTCCAGTGTTGATAGGGCTGACAGCTTTTAATTTGTCTCTGCAGTCTTGACCCACTCAAAGCTGTTCAGACATTTCAAATAGCACCTTGATTTTGGAGATGATGAGGGCGGTCTAGAGAAGAGTCTGGTGAAGTCTGGATATTTCAGTTTGTCCACCCTCTGAATTCCTGGGCAGTGTCCTCTGCTCCTTGCCCAAGGTGGGAAGATGTTCTCCATCCTGGAGACCTGGTGGTCAATCCCCAATCTCCTGCCATTGTCTGCTCATAGTTCCCTTAGAATTCCTTCTCCAGCCTTCCCCACTGTCTTTTCAAGGCTTTTAATGTTATTTCAGCCCAAGTGGTGCTGTGCTGTAACAGGAATGTGTGAAGCCTTGCCCCCGAGCCCCACCTCAGCTGAGGGAAGTTTTCGATGCTGTTTGATTAGGTTTTGTGTTTCTGGGTTTAAAGTTACAATGCAGTGTGGCCTTGGAGATTTTTAAAAATTTTTATTCAAACTGTGGCGTAATGAGGAATTACAGGTTGTCAGAATCAAATTGTGCTGCTTTTTCCTACCATGGTTACAGGCTTTGTAAAGGAATGTATAGGTGTACCTGCTCTGGTTTTATTAGAAGCTGGAAATTATCTTGAAGACTGCTTAGCTCTGCTTAGTTTTATGACATTTTTCTGTTCCTGTCAGAAGCTGCCATGACAATTACTTAACAAGGAATTAAAATCTCAGGGGTTCCTAATTCTGCTCCATCTTTAAGGGATAAATTGTTCATAAACACACAGTATGTGGCATCACCTTTCATCTATAGCAAAAGGCATCGAGAGCTGACCTAATTCTTAAAAGGGTGAATGTGCGGAGGAATTCATACAAAATATTGAAAATGAAAAAGGCAAAACAGGTTAGAAAACCAATCTGCAAAACTGGTAGTCCTGCCTCCACTAATTGATATTTGTTTGCCAGCTTTGAGCTGATCTAGGCTTGACTTCTCTGGTGGTTTAGCAGTTCCCTGATCCCAGCAAACTCTTAGGTCATCCCTCCCTGTCTCAGGACACACAGTGACTGAACTGTGCCTCCGTCCCAGGCGTTCCTGACCCTCCTGGGAGGGCTCTGGTTTAATCAGTGCCCCCAGAGGAAGGAGCACAGCACTTGCCTGAAATGGATTTTGTCCCCTTCTTTTCCTTGCCCACGTGCCAGGAGTCGTAACAACTGGAAGGAGAAGGATGAGCCCGGCAGGAGCCAATGAAGGCAGAATTTCCTAACGAAGCGTTTGGCCCCACTGAGGCTGGGGAGTCACAAATCCCACTCAGTTATTGAAAACGAGTGACAACTTCCCAGTGACGGCTTCCAAGCTGTGAGGAGCCTCCTGCATTTTCAGGAGCTTCTCCCTGGGAGGGAGGGAGGTTACACCAGGACGCATCTTTTGATATCCTGTGACATTATGCAATGCGCCCATCACGTTGCATCATCGTTGAAACGCTGCTCGGATCATGTCTTTGCCTGGCATTAAAGCTTAATGACAGAACATTTGAAATTGTACCATGAGAACAAACTGCCTCCTACCAGCCTCCCTTCTGTACTGGTTTGAAGAGCTTGCCTAAATAGAGGTGGACACTTTGCATCTTGGCGCTTTTTTTACCTTTTTAATCTTCTCGGTGTTTATTTTTCAGAATTTAGGTGGAGAAATGAGATTTCCTTAACAACTGGAGTCGTGCAACAGCCACCTGAATCTTATTTTTCTTTCTCACTCTCTTCCTCCAGAGTTTTGCGTGGGTGTTTGCATCCTGTTTAGCCTTCCATCTCTCATTTCAGTTCTCCCCTGGGAGACTTTTTGCACGTTCCAGTGCCCCTCATTGTTTAAACTCTAAATCAGTAACGTTTTGATGCCATGAAAATATGTAGTAGGATTACCAACTTAAAAAAAAAAGAAAATTAGTCTTTTTTCATGTCCTTTTATGCTTGAATGGAGACAATGTTCAGGACAGCACCCAAGCTCCCAGGTGATCACAGCAAGTCACAGGGTGGCTTGCTACAAATTCTGCTTCTGTGGGTTTTTTTGCCGCTGCTTTGGTGGCTTTTTACTCCACTCTGTTTCTCTCCGTGTTTGCTTCTGTGTAATGCCTGTGGGGAATTTCAGCAGCGGCTTGCACAGTGAAACAGCATCAGTGAATTATTTAAAATAGGTACAGTCACTTTAGTGTGATTTAATAATTAAAAAACCCTTTTAAAGACCAAGTCAGCTCCACAGAGAGCTGGGGTAACGAACTGAGAACCTTTGTTGGAGAACTGGTGGCTGTGGCCAGGAGCCCTGAGGTTTATGGGTTACCATGAAATTGTCACCTCTGACAGCTTCAGGAAGATCCTCTCAAGTGGCTTGAAAGTCTCTGGGGGCTTGTTTACTTTCTTATTACTCAGTAAATTCAGACAGAAACTGTTAAAACAACACCTATTTCTTCTTTCCATTGTTCTCTTCCAGATAACTGTTTAATAATGGAAATTAATAACTTGAATCTGTAATTTTAAATAAGGAAATGTTGTTAAAACCCCAGGCTTGCTATATAAAATGTGGAATTTTCTTGCTGTGGACATGCACACATATATAGAGTTAGAAAAGCCTCTGGCTAGCATTTTATTTTCCACATATTTCCATAGGTATAAATCCCTGAGAAAACCAGTGTAAATTGGGATGTTAGCTTTGGATTACAAACAGCTTCATTTAGGAAACCACTCAGAGAAAGGTGTTGCCTGAGGAGGTGCAAATATTTTATTTCCCTGAGAAAACAAAGTGGTTGCTGTGGGACAGAAAATGATCTAATGATGGCTTTCACAGAGACATGCAACTGGACAGAATTAGAATATTTCAAACCACAGTGGGCAAAAATGTTGGTTTTTCCAGGATGTATTTGTGAAAGATTTTTCTTAGTGTAGGTCTGGATACTTTGACGAAAAATGAAGAAGTGGGTTTTTTTTCCATAAGGTAATCTTTTTTTTCTTTTTTTTTTCTTTCCAATCCTCCCACAGTATTCTGCAAATGAAACATATTTATTTGGTCAAACTGGTTTTAAATATGTGTGGAGAGAATCCCAGTTCTTTTGAGTGCTGAATGATGATGTTCTGAGGGGTCACCAAGTACAAATAATGCGGGGGGTTTTGTGTGTGTAGCAATATAATGAGAAATCTCAGCAATGAATAAAACTAATGAATTTAGCTACAATTAAGCACCATGTGATGAGGGGCATAGAAATGCCAGATCTGTATGGTATGCCAGGTAGTTGGTGCCTATTGCTGTGAAAAGGTACATTTTAAAATGTTCAGGGGTTTTAAAACTGGTTCTAAGCCTGTGCTGCAGTGAAGTTTATCTTTCAGAATTCAGTTAAATGGACTCACAAAACTCCTTCAGTGGTGAATCCAGAAATCACACATGAGCCATGTTCCCTTTTGCTCCTTGGTCTGGGAATACACACAACTGTGCTTGCTGGATTTTGCTCTAGCACTAAAGTGCTTTTGTTACTTACATGAATTACTTAGCGTTTGTACTCTTCTAAATATTTTAATGTCCTTCCCAGCTTATTAAGGACACTAATTTTTAATGCCTGTAGATCAGTAATGAGTAAGTGCCTTCCTAAAAAAAAAACTCCGTTCTTGAAGGAAACAAAACCTAGAGTTGTTTTATAATACTTGCTCTCATTCCTTTCATCACTTTATTCCCCATACTAGCTTGAGGACCTTAGAGGTCTTTATTATCCAAAGAAATTTCTGCTGTGGTCATGCTTGAAAGTCCCTCTAGCTGTGTGTGCCTTGCATGGCTGCATGCAAAAATTGCTGCTTTGGATCGTCCTGCTCTTGGCATGAACAGCTGAGCATGTCATCTCGCGGTGTGATCAGCCTGCTGGGATCCTCCCAAATTCCCTGGGAGGAGTGTCAAGCTAGGTAAGTCCTCCTTGTGCCAGTTAAGAGCTTTTCCTCAATGTGCTGTGTTTTGAGAAGTTCCTGAAGCCCACAGAGCAGGGACAGGGACCACTTGCTGTTGGGCACAATGGTGATGTCTGTCCCTGATGTGTGCCTGTGCCTGTTTGCTCAGAAATACCCGTCTGTGATTATCACCATCAGGATTAAATTGCTGCCTTGTTTTGCTTTCCTATCTCCTTGTCCAGCTATTTTCGTGTTGTTCAAAACTGTTCCCTAAATTTTGTCTCACACTAAGCCTTAGATTCCTGTTTAACTACTTCAGCCCTCCCTCACAGTGTCCTTCCTCAGCTCCTTCATTTCTGGAGCACTGGTGTTTCCTACCAGCCAGTTTCCTGAACTTTCTGCCCTTACACTACCTTTGCATGCAGTTAAACGCTTATGGGGTCTATTCATCGCTGCTAACACAGTCCCTAGCCCTTGGGGCTTCTTTTCTCCTCTGCTTTTCTCCTCTATGTGTTTGCATGTCCGTCCTTTACAGAGCTCCCTGTTAGTGAAGATGTGTTTCTCACCTGGCATTAACAGTGCTGTGTTGGGAGGTTTGTTCTGTCCCTGACTTTAGGCATCACCTGCTCTGGGTACGTACTGAAAATGCAGAATACTGAAAGATGTCAAGGTGTAAAAGCCAAGAAAAATGATCGTAGTTAGGAGACAGCTGCTTCCCCCTCTCCTTTTTCCTGTAGTGGAGAGTGGCAGAAGAAATAAGAAAGATCAGTTGGGATTACAAAGGTTTTCCCAGCCATAATAGTGCATAGCAACAAAATCCCTGAGAGTTCACCCTTTGAGGAATGCAGATGAAGGTTAAAATTGGTCAGGGAGGCTCAGTTAGTGAGATTTGAAACCCAAATCTCCACTGAGGCAGAGTAAGGTGTTGGCAAAAGGAGAGAATGTGGAATTTGTTTCTGATGTTATTTAGCACTCAGCAAGACCTATTTACAAATAAGGCTCTCCACTCCTGGCAGTTTATGGTCAGAAAATCTCCTGTAGTCTCTTCTAGTTATTCTACAAAGGTCCATTTCTCTGGTTCTGGAGCAGTCCTGGCTTGCATCATTCATACCGTTCTTTATTTCCTGACTGACATTCCAGTCCCTTTAGAGTCCAGAGCAAGAAATAAACCACCTTTATTGGGGTTAGGATTTAAACAGTTGTGTCTTTCCCTTTATTCATTACTTAACCACCCATAGAATAAGAGGTGCCTCTGTCCCAGTGTCAGAGCACCGTGACTCTCACTGGATCCTCACAGCATTTCCTTTTCATCGTCTCTCCTACACAAACGTAAATCACGGCTTACTTCTGCATCTTCACTATTTCCTGCGTTGCTGTTGGCTGCTGAATGGTTTGATTAGTCCTGAAACTGGTGCCTGGTGTTCAGACCCTGAGTGAGATTTGCACTGGGGCATGTGCTGCCTCCTGTACTACAGACCCGCTCTTCCCTGAGTCACTGAGCGTCTGCCAGCAGTGACCCCTCTGCGTGTGCTCCATTGGAAACTCCTCCAGATTGTAGCTCCCAGATTTGCTGGGAACCACTGCAGTTTTAGTGCATTTTCTTCCTGTGTTCCAGTCCTTCCACCTCCACTTTATTTCTTGATCTCAGATGTGTCCTGTGAGCCCCCCTTTATTTCTTCTCCTTTTCTGCTAATAATTCTTTTGATGTTCCTTCCCAACATAAAGTGAAGCGTGGTCCTAGCCAGGGGGACTTAGGGTGAGCCATCTGTAAATTTCTTGCCAAATTCTTGGCCAAGAAAGCTGTGTTAAAACTTTATGGAAAATTTACTTGAGGGGATTCTACAGAAGTATCCCTCAGCTTTTAAATTTCCATATTTTCTGTTTTACCACCCTCCACCAGTCATCACCCAGCTGAGGGAATGACTTCAGGCTTTTCCTGAGCCCCACTGGGAACTTGACACAGGGAATGAGAATAATCTCTGTGTTTCTGTCCCCTGTTGTAACAGAGGTGTCCTGGGGACTGTGGTCACTTCTCTGTTGTTTCTAGCAGTGGTTCCTCAGCAGCCAGAGCTGCTTGGTATGCCTGCAGGATTGTTCCCAGTGAAACTCTCTGGCGTCCACTGGTGGAGCTGAGGGCTGGGTATTTCCACTGGTTTAGGTCTCTAGCAACAAAAAAATATTGCAAGTGATTTGAATTCACTTCTTAGCTGAAGCTTCTTAATGTAATATCTGAAATGCATATTTGATGTCATCCTGTTTTATGTTTTCTGTCCTATCCACTTTTTTTTTTTTATCTGGATACACAGTGTATTCTTCATGCATTTATTTTTGTTTATAAAGATGCACAGTTTATTCCTGAAACGTTTCATGCCTGAATTGTGCCTTGAATTTGCGAGTGCAGTCATCATCTTAATTTAGATATGCTTCTGTAGATGGCCACAGACCAGATCCTGGGTGGCTGGTGCCAAATGATCCTTCCTCCAATGGAAGTGCTGCTGGACACATGGAATAGTCACACACGTGTCACCGGTGTACAGGTGACACCAAAGTGAGAATGATTCCTCTCCTAAAAACATTCTGCAGCTACCCAGAAACATCAAGAATCTGCATCTGAGATGCCGTGACTTAGTAGAGAGCAGCATAATGCAGTTCCCATATTCGTACAGCTCCTCTCCTTTCTCTGATCCCATTCTTTTTTAGGGATGTGCATTAGCACTATTTGCATCACTTCTCGTCGGGAAGAAAACAGAGTTATTTTGAAACTTGAACACGGAAGTCAAATTTCATTGTAGTAGTCATGATGTCCGGGGGTGGGACTGCCAAATAATATCCAGAACTCTTCTCTTTTCTTAGTAATGTCTTGGATGTCAGCCATGCATTTTCCACTGAATTAATGAACATCAGATCTCTGCCAGGAACGTAAGAATAGATGGCACTGCTTTCTGAAATAGTTTGTACGTAAAATTACTTCTCCATGATGGGTTTAAAGCCTGCATCTTCTTTATTCTTCCCATTGATTTTATTTACCTGCTCTGACTTACTAACCTATTTAATAACAGTCCTCTTCTTGTATTCTTGTTACATAAAATCTAAACCCAGCTGTCAGCGCAGAACGCAATCTGCTGGAAGCATCAAGAAACAGGGTGGGAAAAGAAGTCTTTCCTCAACATCCTCAAACATTGTAAAACACACGTGATGCCGTGAAGCAGAAGTGTAGGGATAGTATTGTGACATCACTTAAATCATTAATCCACCTCAAGAACCCCTTCAGTGAGCAAGCTTTCCTTTCTCAATGGGACTCGGCACTGAGAACATTATAAATGCTGCAAACACCTACATATTTGTACAGAGATAACCCCCTGCTTCGGCGGATACAGGCTTTTTTTATCCTTTCTTACTTCTACCAGCATGATTCATTAGCAGTTATTTTTGAGATGAAGAAATGTAGGCTACTAATACAATTTAAAATACTGTTATTTTAATGAACAAGTCAGCAATGTTTTAGTTTCTATTTAACACCAAATGTCTAAATGGAGCTAAGGATAGTGAGACAATTATCAGCTTAAATTATTGGGTTTTATCTTTTAAAGATCCTGCTTAATAACATGACTTTGGATAGAGCTTGCAATCCCCTATTTAGGAGAGAAGATATTTTGCGGGGTGAATTGTTGTGTATCTCCCGTCTTTAGCAGAAAAGACAACTGGAAGTTTGCAGTTGGGAGAATCTCTGCTCAGGTAACCCAAATGTGCCTTTTCTCAGAAGTGTCAGTGTGAATTATTTGGTTCTTAGGTCCATTTTAGGAACTGAGATGATGAGAATAAGAGCAGGGGAAGAATTCTTGAAAGCCACTTAGGTAAGAGGGGAATAACTGTGGTGAGGATAATGTGGGGTGCCATAATGATGGGTCTCACTAGCTCCACGTTTGAGAAGCAAAATCTACAATCACAGAAATGCTTTTTGCTTTCTACACTCGCAACCCCCACCAGGATTCTCTCCCTAAATTCTCTTCTCACTCCTTGCAGATTCCTGGGCTTCAGGGAGGCTGCAGAGTCAATAATTCAGTTCTCTTGGTGCTTAGTTCCTGGCTTAGCAATGCTTCTGCCAGGATAAAAATGGGCTCTGCTGTAAAACGAGAATGAAAGTGGCAATGCAGGTTTTTGTCATTAAATACATCATAAAATGGCAGTACCTGTGGGAAGCCAGCCAGCAGAGGGAAAAGCTCCCAGAGTTTAAATTCCTTTGCTGACATCTCAAGCCCAGCTCTGTCTCCTCAGTCAATTGCTGTATTCTTTACTCCATGAAAGGATTCCCCTCAAAGGGCTATAAGCCAGTAAAAATTCACAGTAATGTTGTAGTTACTGCTTGATGGTTCCTCCTCTCTTCACAATTAAACTTTGGGTTATTTCCACTATTATTATGCGTTTAAATATTGCAAACTCCCATGAATCTTCCTCTTCTAGATGCTGTTGTTATTGTGTCCAGCTTCTCTTCTATGCCCATCCATTTGTCTTGGCTGTCAGTTTTATGTAACTTTGCCATGACGTGGTATCTTCTAGAAATTCTCTCTCCTGGTCTACTCTTACATGCTATTTATTTCCTGTTGGATCTGGGTGGCAGGAACATTATCCTTAGGGAATTGGTGAGGGAAGCAGTGAAAGGCAACTGTAGCAATGAGAAGAAGGGAAAATGAGATTGAAAAATGGGAGTCAAGGACTTGAATTTAAGAGTTGGAGAAGAAGGAGGAGCTGGAGCTGAAAAAAAAAAAATTCTGAATTTCTTTCTTTGCTGTTTTCTTACCCTACCTGGCTTGGCTACCTCACACTCATGCATGAACTTTAACATCTGACCATTTATATATTTTGAAACTTCTACAAGAGTCCAATCTTTTTTTTTTTTTTTTTCTCTCCCCATTGAGAGCAATATATACTTTTCAGTTATGAAAATGGTGTTATTCTAAATAAAACTGACATGATCCACCAACACTTTCAGAAGCACAGATGCTTTGTCCCACTATTTACTAAAGAGGTTCACACTTAGATTGAAGCAGTAAAATCAAATCACTGAATAAAGCCTGGAACAACATAATGATTTAAGGAATTCATGGAGAGCTTCTGGTAGGAAGAAAGTTACACCAAGGCAAAATTCGATTGTTTTCTGCACGACACCAGGACACCAATGCACCGTGCAACCTCATATTGGTGCAGCTGTTTTGCTGAGCATCTTTTGTGCTTTCCTTTGTCCTTGTTCTCTTCTGCAACATCAGGCTGCAACCACAAATCCAAATCCTGCATCCAAGGCCCATCAGTGTCAGACTGAGCAGAGGAGTCTTTGTTACAGGAGCCACCAGCCATGAAATTCTCTCTTGAGTGACACGGCTTTGTTATTATATTTATTTTTTCCCAGCATAAACTACGTGGGTTGGGATATGCGCAGCCCCCTGATGTTTGGTGATATTTTTTTTCCCAACTCGATGTATACATAATGGCAGGAATGGAATCAGTTTGTTGTGTACTTCAGTCCTTCTGAGTGCTGCTGCATCAGGACAAGACTTCCCGGTGTGTTATTAGCGGGGAAAATTGCACCGTCCTTTCACCAGCTTGTTTAGAGAGCAGAAGAATTTGTAGTGGGATATAATTATATTTGATTCCTATTTTCTCTCCTGTTGCTGGATGTAAAAGAATGCAGCTTCAGGGGTTCACACTTGACTGCTTTCGGTTCAAGTTGATAGTCTGAGCTAAATGGATCCTCCTGTCCAAATACTGTACAAGTTGTTAATCTCTTGCTTCAATGACACTTGTAAGAAGCTGGGTACTCAGAGTTTGCTGCTGTGTAAAGATGAACCGCTCTGGAGGAGTTCTAGTTGCCCATGAAAACACATCTTGAAATAAGCCCGGTTCATATTTAAAGAAATCAATTACGACAAGTAGTTTTGTGTTTTATTGACTGCAAATCACCCGTTGCCTTTTTCTGAAAGAGTTCACAGGAGCTATTTACTTTTTAAAAGATTCTGTTTTTCCTTGTCTTCATGGCCAGCAAAGAAATCTCTTTGTTATCGGGGTGCACAAGTGGATGGAGGATAGGCACAAATATTTATTGTAGTTGTTTGTATTATTCAGAGTAAGAGTGGATGTTACTTTCAACCCGAACACGAATAACAGAAATGAGGGGCCGTGAGTGCTCTGGGAGTATAGAACCTTGAGAGAGCCTTGTCAGAGCTGGCCCTCCCATTCCGGGGAGAATGTTCTTCCCAACCAGAACTACAAAAAATACACAGCTTTATTTGAGTAACTTGCTTCTTTTATAGCGATGTACCTGTTAGAACGAGAGCCAGCCAGCCATATTTTATTCAGACTGGCTGCTTGCTTCTACATTGCTGGTAGATTTCAATCGTGTTTTTAAATTCCCCTTCAGCTATTGGAGCTTTCTCTCATTGCTTTTGCTTTTCTCTCTCTCTCTTCAAGCTGCTACTTGCAAGACATTTCCCTCATTATTGGCCATTGTTTCCTCCTTGATTCCAGCCTTTCACTGAGGATTGGAGGGTTTCATTTCCCCACCTTTTAACCTTCTATTGTTCTGCACCCCTGACCCAGATTCCTTGCACAATGCCACCTCTCATCCTTGGGGACGGAGGTTTTATTGCTGTTCTCAGGTAAATTCTGATCTCTGTATCTGTATTGCTGCAGGCAGAGCTTCAGATACTTGCAGCTATTGCCACATAGAGCCTGGTAGTTTTTCTTTTTGAATCTTATTCAAGCTCTTCTGGATCCTAATTTCTCTATTTAGTATCCTCCAACATCTCAGAGAGATGTCAGACATTTGCTCTGACATGTAGCAAGTTTTGAAGCAATACTTAGCAATTTTTAAATGTGATCTAACCAGAAGATCCTCTGTCTCTCCCTGATGTGTGAGCATCTGAAAGGAAAGCCCTGAGGTGAACTGGTCTCCCTTCTCAGGCACAGGCAGCTCTTTGGATGCTTTCCTTGCATTGCTGCTGTAATCTTAGCGAGGGCTAATTTATAATCCTCTGAATATGGGGAAAAAAAAGAAAAAGAAAAATGATTTTCACTTCCTGTGATTTTAATTTAATTTACGTGTGGCAACCGTGGATTCATCAACTTTTAAATTCCTTTGGGGTGTGCCATCAAACACATACACCTCCTATGCCTTGAGTAAGCACAATATAAAATGAGCGAAGTGTCTTCTTCTGAGCTCTGTGGGCAGATCTCTCCACCACACAAGGAATTGCCTCTGATGAAGCCATCCCCAGAGCAGTACCTGAGCCCAGAGCCTTCCCAGGTCCCTGTTGCCGGTTTTCTGGGGAGGTCCTGTGTTCCTTGGCCCTTGTCACAGTGAGCACAGCCCGGGAGCGGCGGTGCCGGGTGACGGAAGGGCTGTCTGGCACATGGCTGTGCAACTCCCACTGCTATTTTTTGCTTTCTTTTCTAATTGATACCTCCTGCCATCTGTTCCCGAGCCGTCCCTCTGCTGTCCTTTCCCACACGCAGTCTCCTGCCCCTGTTCCACCCTTAAGCTCAGGCTGAGTGCCCCAAGGCTACTGGCAAGAGCTGGTTGATACCAGGGGTAGCCGGGTGCTAAGATGCTGCTGACAGAGATATAACATCGGGTCAGCCCAGGCTGGGCTCTCCCAGCAGCTTTTCAGCGGGCTCAGATGCTTCTCTCTCTGCTCTGCTTTTTAACTGCAGCTCCCTGAGCAAACTCCACAGATTTATTTTAATTCAGAAAAATAAAAAAAAAAACAAAACCCCAACCAAACCCTTTGCTTTATGAAATCGGTTCAGTTGTTCCTCTCAGGTGGAGTCCTTTCCAATCTCTCACATCTGCCTGGGTTCCTGACCACCTTGTGGCTTTCTGGAATAAGTCAGTAATCTAGAAGCAGGGTAGCAGCCTAGGTTGTTGTGATTTTTTTTTTTCCCCCCAAGAGCCTTTATGTTCTTTCCAGTCTATATTTGAATCTCTCTTTTCTTGTCTAACTCTCCATTTGGTGGCTTAGCATATGGGAAGCCTCTTTTATAGTGCAGAGAAATGCATTTCTACATGCTAAGGACTGAATTTTTAACAAGAACCTAGATGTATGTACCAGCTAGAGGGATTTTTCTGACAGCAGCTCCAAAATGGACAAAATCAAGAAGGAATAAATCATGGTAATCACAGCTGTGGCCGACCATTATCTAAGAAGCCTTGGACCTTCCAGGTGTGTTGGAGGGGTGATTACATAAGAATATTGGGCATCTAAGTGCCTAAAAATAGGTCCTCGAGAGTGTAAGTCTCTGATTTTCTGTAGCTTTCTAATGGGAGTTATAGATTTAAACACCCATAAAAACTGATGTTACAAATACAGGAGAAACACTCATCAAAATGAACTTGAGGACCCTTGTTTTGGTTTCTGTTTAGGGTGGCCTTTTCCTCTCCTCATGTAGAGCTCCCACTCGTTTTTCTGAGCCCCTACCAAAGGAGCAGGGAAATGAGGCTTTACCTCACCTCTATT
The DNA here is from genome assembly GCA_013397395.1 of Sinosuthora webbiana. NCBI lineage: Eukaryota > Metazoa > Chordata > Aves > Passeriformes > Sylviidae > Sinosuthora > Sinosuthora webbiana. Next base: position 982,892 of record VXBN01007266.1, on the reverse strand, counting down.
TGGAAGGTTCCTCCTCATTTATAGATTAAGGATGCTAATGGTTTGTGGGTTATATTATGCTTGGGCATAGGCACAGTCAAATTATTAAGTTTTTTGTCCTGAGGTGATAATACCGAGGCTACAGTTGTGAGGCAGAAAAATCTTTCAGGAAGGAGTGGAAGCTGCTGGAATATTTTCTATTTCAATTTCCCAGCACCAAAGAATTTGGAACTCCTGTTCAAATAAACAAATTCTAATAAGCTATTAGTGAAAATGAGAGGAGCTCAAAAACTGCAGCTGCAAGTGTTCGCTGACTTCCTTGATTGTCACATTTTCCCATTGTACAGTCGTGGTTATTGCAGGAGGCTCTGCCTTGTAGGGAGAAATTATATTTCCTGTGTTGGGGGAAAGACAGACAGTTAAATGGAATAAGATGATCACTCATCAGGTGATCTCTCTGATGGTGTGGGTCTGAAAGAGTTCCCACCATTTCCACAAAACTTAATCATTTCAAGTGACTTTCATATTTTGGATGTTTTTATTACACTGATTAGAAACCTCCAGACGATGAAATGTTACAGCTCCGGCAAGAATCTAATAAAAATCCCCCCTGGGACTGATTTTGATTGACTACAGTTGCCTGTCTGTTTTTATTTTACTGTATATGAACAGACAGGAGTGAGCAGGATTGAGTTAACCCTTCCCTGGCCTAATTCCTGGCCCTGGGGGCCTGGGCTGTCCCTGCTTTCCCCCACTGACACCCAGAGAAAGGAAAAAGCAGTTTGAGGGTTCCATTAACACTCATAGTTCCTTTGTGTTCTGTAGCTCCCAAATATAATCAGGGCCTTGGATGAAGATATTAGAAAAGGGAACCCGCACAGGGCGATAATTCAAATTAGTGGCACAGCCCTGGTAGAGCAGTTCTTGTTCTGGAAATTACATTGATTCTTTCTGTGCAGCTAATTAATGCACATATTTATAAGTTAATGAAAAAAAGTTCAAAGTTGTTCTTTAGGAAGCCTTGCATCTATTAGAATTCAAGAGGAAGGTCTTTTCCTGTCAAATAAAGGTGCTTAATGCTGCACGTGTGCTGTGTCCATTTCCTCTCCTGAGACTTCCACCTGCTCAGGATAGTTGCTTTCAAAAATAAATTGAACCAAATGTCAAATTGTATTAGGGAAATATTCTTTTCTTTGCAAATTAAACGCTGGGATGTTAAATTAACTTTAAACTGTTCAATTTACTTATGCTTAGTAATTCTCTTCAGTGCTGTGTAACTGTGAGATCACTATGCACACAGACATTAAATCTATTTAAGTAATTTATTTTCTGTCTTTCTTGAAGCAGTTTTCTCAGTAAGAAACCCCTTGATTTTCCAAATAGATGCATTAGTGATCAGTGGAGAAGCCTGAAATGGAATAAATATTTATTACCTGTTATATATGTTATATTATTAGAAGGCAATTTTTTAATATTGGTTACTCTTGTTTTCTAGACCGTGAATTTCCTATCCTTTGGAATCTTTGTATCTTAGATTTAAGTGGATCTGCTTAAAAATTTTTGTGATTTTTAGCACCTCCCCCTCCTTCCTATGTGCCTGTTTCAGTTATTTGCTCTTCCTCTGGAAGCATGTTTGCACTGGCAAGCACAGTTATCCCTGGGTTTCTTTTTATTTCCGAATTAGGACTTCCCGAACTTCTCTGGTTACATCTTGTATTTCCTGGCATCTGCATTGAATTTACCAAACGAGCTCAGTCAAGGTTTTTTTTTTGGTATTCTTACTTTGTCCAAAAAGAAATTCTCTTTTATTCCAGCGTGATGGAAGGGGGGAGGAGAATAACCGTGCTGGTATCATCCCCTCTGTTTCCAACTGGAATATCAGTCAAGGTGTTAGAGGTTCTGTGGAGTGGCAGCTTTGGCTCCATCCTTAACGTGGTCATCGTGTGAAGCTTGGAGCGATTTGTGCTTCTCCTCACATTGCTTCTTTGGGAGAAAGAAAGAAAGAAATGTGGAAAAGGGAATAAATAGCAAAAAAGTGAAGAGCAGAAGGGGAAATGAATGGGGGAAAGGAAATCGGGAAAAGTAAATAAATAGCAAGAAAAGTGAGTGAACAGCAACAAGCAAATAAATAGCAACAAGCAAACAACCAGCGGGATGCTGTGTGCACCGGGAGGCAGCTGTGCGAGCTGAGGGCGAGAGGCAGGTTCCCGGCAGCTCCCAGCCCTGGCCGGGCATTCCCGTGCCCAGCCGCAGGTGCCCCGGCGCCTCTCCCCCTGGCAAAGGGGAATTTTTGGCCCCCGGTGCCGCGGCGCTCCCGCACCCGGCGGGCAGGGCAGGGCAGGGCAGGGCAGGGCAGGGCAGGGCAGGGCAGCGGCGTCTGCTCCTCTGCGGGGCTGTGCCGGCGGCAGGTTCACATGACTGATGCTGCGAGAGAGAAGCAGGAGCGCTTTTTTTTTTTTTTTCTCTCTCCCTTCCCCCTTTTTTTNNNTTTTTTTTTTTTTTTTTTTTTTTTTTTTGAGCAGCTCCAGTCTGTGCACAGTTGGCTCCCAGCTGACAGACAGAATGTGGGGTGGGCTTTGTCACCAGAACGCTGGGTACTGCATGCCCAGCTATGCTCGCAATTCCACAGTGCCCAGAAACCTGCTGCTTATGTCAGGGTGCAGCCAGCCTGAACACATAGAAATTGGGTAGCTTGATTGTTGGTTTTTTTTTAATTATTTTNTTTTTGCCTCTTTCTTCCCTGCAAAGGTTATATAATGAGGGGATTGCTGCTAGAGTAAAAAGGGAAAAATGAAGTCTTTGTTAAATGCCTTCACAAAGAAAGAAGGTAAGCGATGAAAGCAGAACACTTTGATGTTTCAGACCGGTGTTTTCTTGTGTACATTTAATATGATGGGCTTAGTGACTCTCTAATTAATCAGTTCCTGTGATTTCTTTTTCAAATTTATTTGATGTTAGTCCATTTAGGCAAGTGGTTATTAAAGCTGGATGTGACTTTATTCCTTTTAGGATTTTCTCTGAAGAATCAAGTAGTTATAAAAATGTTTTTGTTCCCTAAGAAATGCGTTTGGAGATACGGGAGCATTTTCCTAGGTGAATTTTGTCAGTGAATGGTGCTGAATTGCCCCTTCAGATGTATGAAGTGCCAGGAATAGAATTCAGGGAGCTGGAGGAAGGATTATGTGGTACTTTCAAGGATGTTTTTAGGGACGATAAATTTAAACTTTTGGGGCATGGAATTAGTTTAGACATTTTCATGTCATTTTACATCATGTGTTTTTTTTTTCCCCAAACAAGTTTTGCCACAGTTATTCTTGCAGTTCTGAAACGTGGTGAAATATTAGGGAAAAGCAGAGTCCAACAGGGACTAAAGCAGGGACATTTGCATTTCATAATTTTTTGTGTTGTAGTTCTGTTTTTTAATTGTGAAAATAATATAAATAATGCTGATAAGAAGCAGCTAAAAAAAAATATCCACCCACTTACAGTTTGCAGATTGCTGGGGAAAAGAAACAGTTGGCTGGAATATTAATCACTTAAGGCACAGAAATGCTTATTTTTAACTCTTTCTATAAAAGATTTGTGTTAGACACGCATCAATTGGTGTCATTAGTTGTCCCCTTCCCTATTTATTTCCTGTAGTAAAGGCTAATTTTGCTCGTAGTTCTCAAGAATAGAACATTAATAGCAAAACAAAAGCTAAACTCTTAAGTGGGCTTGTAAAATGCTCCTGAGGTGTGTAAGGGAAGAGAATTCCTGTCCTCTGGTGCCTGGAGGGTGGTTTCTCCAATCTGTCGGTACAGATGTGCCCCGCAGCTCTCTGTCCACGCTGTCACCGTGCCCGGCACCCTGTCCTTGTCCTCCCTCCCCCTCCCACCAGCAGAGATCCCACCAGCCTCTCCAGAGTCCCGGTAAACATCCCCAAAACGCTGGCAGGATTTCGTTTTCTCAGCCTGTGGCTGGAAGGGCTGGGCAGGCTGCCTTCAGGTTCACGAGGAATTAAAATCTGAGGGTCAGACCCCATTTTTACCAAATCCAAGGCAAACTTCGGTGACCTGGGGGAACAGCGTTAGACCTTCAGGTGGCAAACCTGAGTGTGCCAAACATCCCCTGCATTCAGTTTGTGTGTTTACTCCTCGGCTGCATCCTGCTTTGTTGTACCTGGGAAAGGTCCCCATCTTCAGTGAAGTAATTTCTGCAGCTGTATTCCCAATGTCAAAAACGAAGGAACGTGGAAATGCTGCATCTCTGCCCCACAACGTTGACCTAAGGGTCTGTATGTGCCAGTTTTGGGGATGAAGGCTGTGAGTTTGCTGTAAGTTGGCACTACCTGGGGCTTTCACTGTGACATCTGAAGCACCAAGGTGCTCTCATGGCACCCTCGGCTCCTTCGAAACCTTAAAGAAATATCGAGTGGGAAAAAACTTGAAGCGTCAGGAAAAATTATCCCGAGTTTCTGCCAGTTTCTGGCATGAGCATTGGACTTCTGTGCTTTCTCCCCTTTAACAGCTTTTAAAGGCTCTTTCCCTTATTCCAAAGGGAACGTGGAAATGGATTGAAGCCCTTTTCTGTGCACGCTGTTCCCACGTTTGGTGGTCCTGATGTTGTCGAGTTGTTTACTAGAGAAAGTTTCAGCTCAGTGGAAATACAAGGGATGTTATTGTAAAATATTCAGAATTGTAGCTAATCATAAACTGACTCTGGTGCGAAGGATACAAACCATTCTTTTACTCGCAGTTCTGTCTCTATTTTATGCTATAAATATGCTCTCAGTTTTGCACTGAAACCTTAAATTTTGCTTTGTTCTCTCAATTAAAGGCTCTATTTCAAGGCAGGACAGATTGATTCTTATCTATATTCATATTTATGTGAATTTATTTACTTGCACAGTATGACAGACATTCTTATTCTGTTTTTTTGTGTGGTTTTGAAGGGTATTGAATGAGTAGACATTTCTGGCTCTTTATAAATGGCACTTACTGGCACTTTAGACATGTAGGATGATATTTTGTGGGGTTTCTTTCCCAATTTAAATACGATTTTTTTTTTCTTTGAGAATTACAACAGCTCATTGAAGCCCTCAGGCTGCCTTTTGCTAGTTATGCCACTGTGATTTTTGGGATGTGCACTTTGGCTCAGGTCCAGTGACCCCGTGGGCTCCGCTGAGAGAAATTAAGGAGGGCAGTTGCCATAATGGGGATCAAGGCCAGCATGAAGTTTTGGGGTCGATTCCTTTATGACAGGGCAGGAAATTCCATCGCATCTGGTGATAACTGGGTGCTTTTTTATTAGGGAATTTGCCTTCTAAGTCGCACTTGGGACAAGCCAGACCCACTGGAGGGGGAAAAGGAGATCTGGAAGATGGTGTGAATGCTCGTGTGTGCCAGGAGCAGGCGGGGAGGGCTGGACCCTCTGCTCTGAGTTAGATTTGTGTTCTGCTTGCTTTGTTTTGTGTTGTGGCTCTTTCATTAAGGAGTTTCTTGGAGCCTTTGGGTACCGTGGTGCTCCCTCTGGGACACGGCACGTGACGGAGCCAGTGTATTACCCTGGGGTAATGTGCTCCATATACCATAGTAATGGATGTGGTAGGAAGGCCAGGATTAGAAAGAGGGGAATGCCTGGGGATTGCAGCAGTGTAATAGAGTTCTGCCAGGACAGGAAGCCGTGTCCTCGATTTTTAACCTGCAAGATGGGGATAAGGTGACTGTTCACAGATTCCAGGTTAGGCCTGAGCGTGAGGTGGACCAGTTTGGGTGCCAGCTGGGGGATGGGAGCTGCAAGTCCGTGCGTCAGGAATTCTGCTGGGCGGCCCTGTTCTCTGTGCCTTTCTGACTGGATGTGACAACACAGCAGGAAAGCGAACTTTCTGAGCCTCAAACTTGGCAATAATGAGGTGTTTCCCATTTCCTAGAGCACAGCTCAGGGTGCTCAGCAGGCTTATGGCACTGGTGTTGCCTCACCAAGCCAGCAAACAGGTTAATGTTGCTCTGTTGGTTTTGATTTAATGATGTTCTAAAGATAATTTGATCGGCTCTGCCGGCAAGGTGGAGTTTCTGTCTCTGCAGAAGAAACAATGCCATATGTTGCCTGTGGTGGTAAACACACGTGAATGTGAAATCATCTGAGATCACCCTCCGTGTCTCTCTTTGCACAGTGCCCTTTAGGGAGGCTCCCACCTACTCCAACAGGAGGAGGAGGCCTCCCAGCACCTTGGCAGCCCCCCGGATCCTGCTCCGCTCCAACAGCGACAACAACCTGAACATCAACAACCTCCCCGAGTGGTCGGCCTCCTCCTCCGCCTCTTCACACCGCAGCCTTTCCCCTCACCTGCTCCAACAGATGCAGAGTAATCCCAATGGAACTGTAAAAACCGTGGGGAGTTACACTCCGTCCTCCCGGAGCCGCTCGCCGTCCCTCAACAGGCTGGGAGAGGATGCCAAGAGGCAGCAGCACAGGCACATCAGGTGAGTTTTGGCTGTTTCACGGCACCAGGCACCCCTGAAGGCACCCTGCCGGCCTGCCACGTTCCTTCACGTTATTTGCACTCTTCTAGGATGTATAGGTGTTCATTCTCAGCACAGTGGACCATGCCCAAGTGTGGATATTTTAATTGGAAGCACCAAGGCCAGCTGTTTCAAGTTCAAGCAGGGACTTAACACAGAGTTTGCACCTCCAGCTCAAGGTGCTGGCTCTGCACATCTTCCCACGGTTGAAATAAGGATTGTATTTAACAGCAAAGCAAACTGCTTGTGGGTTACCTGGTCCTTTCACTGAACTATTGGTCATGCCTGGAACCTGTGTTGGAGCTGCTCAGGGGTGATGGAGCAGAGGCTGTTTAAGTTCTCTCTTCTGTAGGTGTGTGCTGAAGCAAAGGCTGAAATAGAGGGAGTAATGTGATCTAGCAGGCATTCTGGGTAAATATCCTGCAGCTCTGTCCCACTGGAGAACAAATCCTGACTAATTAGAGTCGTGTAGATATTATAAGCCATGGAATAAAGTGGAGGGCTGGGGCTAAGTTTTGGTCACATACGGGGGCTGCAGCTTTGAGAAGCCACTGCCCTGGACTCAGGAGCTCCTGTCAAATGTGAAAGAGATGGAGCTGCAGCAGGACAAGGGGTTAAAGTGCTGCAAAAATGCAGGGAGGGATCAGAGCTGAGCACTGCTGGAGAGAACCAGAGCTCACACGTTTTGGCCAAACACATTTAACTCACTACTCATTTGAAAATCAGGCTTTGTCTGTCCTGTTTCCTTATACCTGTCTATATCTATATCTTTATCTATATCTCTGCTGTTCAGAGTAGAAAGGGACTTGGGCATTGTCAAGAAACGCAGCTGTTGGTTTGTCTTTGCTGTTTGTAGGTGCAAGGGATGTTCAGAGGAGTTTTCATGTCAGTAAAACAAAATATCACGGAGCTGACACTGCCTCTGTTACCTTGCCTCTTCCTCTGCTCTCCCTGGCCCTAGGCACCCAAACTGCCAGGAACAGTTTGTGATGGAAGCAATGCTACTGGACAGGGGAGATCTGGTGAATTGTGAGAATGAGTTGTCTGGAATGTAAGAAGGAGGGAAATTAAAGGGAAGGAAGGGGATACAGATTCCGTATGCCAGTGGCTTCATGTAGCAAAGCAAGCTCATCTTGCTTTGTCCCATGTTACAATAATGGCAAAAGCTGATTTTGGTATAATTTGGGTGGCATTTCCCCAGAGAGCCCGGTGTCAGCTTAAGATCAGTCTGTAAGGAGGCTTCAACTGGATGAGGAGTTGAAGTGAGGAGGCTGTAAGGTTCTTTTCAGAGGATGAGTGTGCTTGTTTTCCACTGGATTCTGCTGGTGCTACCAGAGAGGGAGGTTCTGCCTTAGAGTCAGGGGTTATTTGAGCTGAATGGAATAAAAAGTGTCTTTTCATCCATGTTCCTGGGACAACACACTTCAAATTCTAGAAGTATAAACATTCCTTTGAGCTGGGGGTAACAATTAGAAATTTTTTTTTGGACTAAGCAAACATTTACTCGCTTTGACTTTGTTCAGCCGCTTTCCTCTTCCCTTTCTGAAAAGTAGCTCGGGTGTGACAGTGGGAACCAAATAAATGCCTGAGAGTTTGTGGATGTAAAATTTTGGTCTTTCTCTCAGTGCATCAGCATCACAGCTACTGAAACTGCTACCCAGGTGCAGAATTCCCTCTGTGCCACCAAGACTTGTTTCAGAGAAGTCCAGAGTACGTGCAAGTACTGAGAAGAGAGCTGGAGGCTCTTTAAATATCAAGACAACTAAAAGGATTTTATAAACAATTTTTCCTGCCAATAATGCCTTTTCTTGCCACAGGCCCATTTTGCAGTCAGGAATGGCACCTTATATGACACTTTCCTCACAGATTTTGTTTAACTGTGTGACCACCTACTTAATGTCAGCTGAACATGGGAATTGTTGCTGTCTCTGCTTATTATTTGCAAATAATAACAGTCACCACGAAGCTGTTGCTCCCCTGCAATGGAAAAGCCCTTTTTGACAGAGCAGGAGGTTGGGTTGTGAAGCAGAAGCAGCCAGAAGGGGCAGGCTGATGGAGAAGGTCAGGCTGTGACAAAGGGTTAATGAGGTTTGTGGGATTCGTGTTGTGGAGAGGTGCTGGCAAGCCATGCTGGAAGGGGTTCCTGTGACCTTTGCAGCCTGTGTGGCTCAGCTGTTCCCAAACTGAAAGAGGAGAGATTTAGATTGGATATTAGGAGGAAATTTTTCCCGGAGAGGGTGGCGAGTCACTGGAACAGACTTCCCAGAGAAGCTGTGGCTGCCCCATCCCTGGAAGTGTCCAAGGCCAGGCTGGAATGACCTGGCCCTGTGGGAGGTGTCCCTACCCACGGCAGGGGATGGCACTGGGTGGTCTTAAAGATCCCTTCCAATCCAAACTGTTCTTGATTCTCATGAGGCTGTTGTTTCCACAGCAAAGTGTCTGGGGGCAGGAAGCTGGGAATGCAGGGGAAGGGACAGCCTCCCTGTGGAACTTACCCCACAGAAACCAGAGAATGAGGTGCCAACACAGCCTCAGTCAGGGCTGAGCTGCCAAGGGTGGCCACCTTCTTCTGGCTGAGAGGGAAAGGTGTCCACACCTCTCTTGAAATCTCCGCATCCTCCTCCTGCTCCTTCCTGGCGTGGCACTTGCTGGGCTTGGAGCCCACGCTGGGGACAAGCAAGGGAGAGGAGAGATCTCTTTTTGAGAAGTCCTGCACCCCACGTTGCAGCCCTGATTTCCATCAGTGAGCCTGTTGCCTGAGAAGTTCTGCATTCCTTGTGTGGGTTTAATGTGCCATTTCCCTTTTCTCTTTCAGTGAGAGAGAAAATGAATGTATCTCCTGCGCTCGCAGTTAAAGTAGATGCTGGGAGAGAACACTGGGAATAGCTGCCACCAGACTAGGCAGAAACACAGCTTGATACAAGTGGAAATCAGATGTGTAGCTATAGTTTATAGATCTGTTGGTTTTGGTTTTTTTTTTTTTTATGGTGATGACTGTTCCTTCCCTTACAGGGAAAAAGGAATAGAGCAAAAGAACTGAAATGTGAACGTCATCTTTCCCTGGCTGTCTTGAAACAACTGCGAGAGTTGGCTGAGGTGTCTGGTGCTAACTCCACCACAGACATGCAACCAGAGCTCGCTTTTGTACCCTTGAGTCTGGTTTACCATGAGCAGCACCCCTTCACAGTAACAGAACAGAGCAAGGTGGAAGGGGCATGCAATTTCAAACGGTGAAGAGGTTACTGCGGGAAAATGGGAGTGTTCCTGATAGGAAAGATCCGCTGGGTGCGGATTTTTACCAGACTTCTGCACCTATTTATGTACTGGCTCCCGTTTTGGTAGGAGACTGGTTTAAAAAAAAAAAAGGTGAAAGCCTACCAGACTGCAGCCCTTGTATTTCATTTTGCTTAAAGCAGTTTGAGATACTTTCTTACACAAAGGCAAGCGGAGCGTTACAGTGCTAAACCACCGCTAAATCACCCTTCTTCCTCTGGTTGGGGAAGAACTTTCCCCTCTCAATCTCTACAAATATTATTTCTTCTCATGAATATTTTCCTTTTCTAGACTTTGGTTAAGACTGCAAGTTCTTACGCTTTGGTTTTTTGGGTTTTTTTTAGTTGACTGCAAGTGTATTGCAAGTTTGTATGATATATCCTTTAGGTCTCCCACCCCCTTTAATACTTGCCTCTTTCTCTTTTCACGTCTTTTTTGACAGTTTGCTCACTTTCCCACAGGTTTAAGAGTGGTATTACTCATTGTTCACCACCTTTCAGCAGTTCCTTTTTCATGCACCATGAGTAAACTGTGAGTTGGTGGTGACCTGTGGCTTTCCTGAGCACATTCTGGAGTCACTGAGTGAGCTGGTGATTGCCATCCAGAAAAAAAAAAATGGTCATTTAGAGAATGTTAACCGCAAGCACTGGGCTTTGTGCGGATCTAAATTTAACTTTGGGCCTTGGAGTGATGAAGTAACTTGATTATTCAGTCCATTTAGTTAATAATTCAGTGCTCTCACTTGTTCACTCCCTGTTACAAAGATATCCATTCCCCAGAATTGTAAATACAGACATTTTCAAGTCCCTCTGACAAATTGACGTGCTAGGAATGTATGATGGGCATATAAATTTTGAATTTAATTAGGGCCCGGGAACGTGCAAGTTTAATTTGGGGGAAGACTAAAAGCTTTAATGCTGTGTGTTTTCTGTTCTGGGCCATTATGGTCAGGTGAATATTGATCCCGTTTCATATTGAAAGATTTCAACCCTTAAAAGCTGCTGTTTGGTATTTTTTTCTGCAGGGTTAGTTGTCTTACTGGGAGACAGTTTTGTTATTCACTGCCTAATTTAATCCTGCTAATGTGATGCTCAATGATTAACTTTCCCCTTTTGAATAAGCTGTTAATGATTTTTTCATTTCAATTTCCAGTGCCATTTACAGCCCCAGTGCCAACAAGGATACTCTGTCTGCCTTGGATTATCAGGGTCCCAAAAGGAAGCTCTACAGTGCTGTCCCTGGGAGACTTTTTATCGTCGTAAAGCCATATCAACCTCAAGGGGAAGGGGAAATTCACCTGCACAAAGGAGACAGAGTCAAAGGTGAGCACCTAATTCGCTTGGAATAAACCTTTTCTCCTGCTAGGTGGGAATTTTATGTCAAAATTCTCTTTTACAGGGGTGGAAACAATCTGTATGGCGAAAAGTGCTTTTATGCATTTGTTTCTTTGTGGGGTATTTTGCTCCTGGCTCTGTTTTGTAACCAGTGCATATTTAGCTGCCACTTTAACTTCAACTGACTTCAAAGTGCTGCCACAACTCACAGCCATGTGCAGTAATAGCACCCTTGTCTCTTACCCAGGGCACGGAATGTGCTGCTGGAGCCATTCCAGAGGCACCCCTCCGGGGCTCTAAGGGGTTATAAAAATGTCAGCTACCTAAACAGCTCAGGAGGGGGAAAAGGGGTAGGGCCAGCTCGGCTTCAGGCCCTTTCCTCAAGGAACATTTAATTGGTTAAGTAGAAAATGTCCCCTCATGGGATTTGGGATAAGTGGGTAGGGAGACCCTCCTGTAAATATAATTTTGGAGGAAGTGTGACGGTGCACGTGAAATTTCTGTTCATTGCTGCACTTCCCTGCTAAGACTAGGTTTAAATCAAGGCCAAGCTTTGTTATTGCTTCGAAGGCAGTAAATACATCCAGACACAGCTGCAGAAATGGGAGTAGGGTGTAGAGGACTTGCATTCCCAGGGTGAGGTGTGAGGCTGTGGTTTTGCACATCCAGGTAAAACAGAATAAAAGAGACTTTGTGTTGGACCCGTACAAATCAAACAACAGTTATGGAAATCAAACAAAAGGGAATAAATTCAGTGTCCTAAATAAAAGTGTTAAGCAGCTGCAAATTTTCTTGCGAAGGGAGCTGCTTATCTCACAGAGGAAGACTTCAAATACCTCCTCCCTTGAGCCTGCAAACAGTAGCTGAAAAAAAAAAAATAGGGAGCCATTAGAAGGTATTTTTGCATTTGTATTTTGGGATGTACTGATTCTGAGGCATTTGTGGGTTTAATAATTGTTGTTAACTGCAGCCCTCAGAGGGTGTAGGACAGAAATCTGAAGGGTGCTGCACTTACAGGTAAAACACACAACGTTAATTTTAAATGCAAGGACGAAGGGAGAAGGTTAAACTTGGAGTCTGTAGGGCTGAAAAGATAATTTTGCAGTTCTCAAGGTTGTTCTCTGATCAGGTAGGAAGCAGTGATGATGGTCTCATGGTGCACAAGAACTGGGATGAAATTTTGGGGGTACTAAATAACTTTGGGGGTACTAAAACACTTTCTCAGTGTTTACAGAGATCTGGCAGGTGGCAGTGGACAAGGAATGAGTGGCTGTTCCGTGGCAGGTGTTGGACACAGAGATGTTCAATTGTCCTGTTGGATTTAAGGATGCAGGAATATTCTGTGTGTGTAGAGGATGGAATATCAACAGCACAGGTCCTTCTCACCAGAATAAGACAACTCTGTGCAGTTCTGGGAAAAGACAAGACAGAAATTGTGTTTCTTGGCAAAAGAGGAAACACTGCAACAGGTTGCCTGGAATGCTGAGTATTTGAGAGGCATTCACTGTCTGGCAGGTGGTTTACATTAGGTTTTGAGACTATTATATGGAAAAATAATCCCAGAGTAAAAGATTTAAATTTCAATGAGGTGTTTAATGTTTTTGAGAAATTAATTCAGGAGCCCTTGGTTCTGAGTTATGATGACAGTCACTGGAAAACTTTGCAGGAAGGAATTAGTCCACATTTCATAGTTTCATATAATGGTGTGGTCTATATGTGAGACCAGTGATTTGGGGGAGGCACTCTAAATACTGAAATAAAAAATGGAATTATGGCTGGGGTTTTTTCTTTGTGGGGAAAATGTAAGTTTATTGAAAATAACACATGAATAATTACTGTCATTGAAAGAGCGACGTGCCCATCCCACAGCAGATCATTCCTGCAGGGATTATTTTTTCAGCTTCAAGAATCTGCTTTGCATGTTGAATTGAAATCTGGCAGGGTTTTTCCAGGTCCATTTGTTTTAAAGCATTTTAGAGAACTTTGCTGCAGCAAAGTCTGGCGAGGTTTCTCTACGTGTCAGCCTGCTTTTGGAGAGGGTTTGGGAACAGAACAAGTGTACATGGGGATTGTCAGTGCTACTCCCAAGGATGAAACCTCGTGAAATGTAATTTAAGGCTGTTTGCATGGCAGGGTCGGAACAGTGTGTGTCAAGCTCCCAGAGCTAATCAAAGGGAAAACTTCCAGAACGAGATCAAATCCTATTTCGTGTTACCATGTCAATGGTTCCTCAGCTGCAGCAAAAAATATGTCAGGATGAACACGGCAAGGTCATGGAGAGAACAAAGAGTGCAGGGGAACAGACAGTGAGGTCTTTTTAAAGAGGTCTCCGTTGTGTAATAGCGTTGAGGAAGCCGCTCAAACTTTTTGTGCCAAAAATCCAGGTCCAATTAAATCTGGATTCCCGTCCCTGTTTCAGTCAAAATGTAATTATTGCTAGGGAATCAGTGTAGTGATAGGACAAGGAGCAATGGCTTTGAACTGGAAGATGGTAGATTTAGACTAGATTTGGGGAAGAAATTCTTCCCTGTGAGGGGGTGAAGCCCTGGCACAGGTGGCCCAGGGAAGGGGTGGCTGCCCCATCCCTGGAAGTGTCCAAGCCTAGGCTGGACAGAGCTTGGAGCAATCTGAGAGAAGGTTGGAACAAGATGATCTTGAAGGTCCCTTCCAACCTGAACTATTCCAGGATTCTGTGATGTTTAAAAAAAATGACTCCATGTGAGCAGGATGGGCTCCCTCTCCATCCTCGAAAAGCACAAGGCAGTAGAACTCGGAGTCCTCAGTGCTGTGGGAGTGCCAGGACTGCTGACTAAAAGGAGATCCTGCTTTCTTCCTCTTTCTGAGCAGGAATTCTTGGTACTGGATGTATTTTCTGTTTTTTACAGACTTAGCAAGACCATGGCCCAGTCAGCCTGTTTGGGGTTTAGCAACTTGCTCCGTGAGGTGCTTGGAGGAAATGGGAGAATATTAAACCCCATGGAATTCAATTTTTCCTTCACTCTGGAAACATCTTAGCCTCAGTGAGAAATGGAAACGCTTTGTCTTGGCCCCTCTCCTCTGCCAGCTGGGTGACTGCAGTGTTCTGTGTGAGACACTGATGCCCAAGTCCTGGCTCTTGGATTGCCAGGGGAGTTCAAACGTGGCCTGGCACTGGCTGTGGGACTGTGCCCTGTGTTCAGCCTGACCCCAGGGAGACGCTCGTCACGAGTACATCCCATGAGACTAATCACAGCAAAGATGTAGCAAGGCATTTATTGCAGGGATAAAAACCCAGAACAACATATTGGAGAAAGGGATTACTTGGGAAATGTTTTTATGGATTTTCTTTTTTAACTTGGCAGAATTAGAAGGGTCACGGAGGGGGATGAATTCCTAAACTCTTGATGAAAAGTGTTTTCATCAGATGGAGATGGAGCAGGGTTGTGATTTTTTTTTTTTTTCTTTCTAAAACTAGTAGAAGTACATGAGTGACAATAGTTCACCATGTGTGATACAAGGAAATTGCTCAAAGAAATCTGTGAATGGGCAAGGTTCAAAGCAAATGTAAACTAAACAAAATGTTCTTGTATTAATAGGATATGATGTAGCCTGTCCATAAATACCTGCTGCATTCTTAGTTGTTAGTCATACACACTGACATCATTTGTGTGTCTGCCACTCATGAGAGAAGAGCCATGGCTGCTTGCAAAAACAAATCTGATATCCTTATTTATACCAGAATTGCCCTAATCTTACGTTTCCACATAAATGAAGGAGAGATAGTTTGTTTTCTCACTGAAACACTTCTAATATTTTGGTTTTATATATTTTGTTTCTTTCTTCCTTCCGTATCTGAAAGTCCATAGCAATAAATCTGCCACAATCCAAATGCACACACAAACATGTATAAAATATCTGTAGAATGAATTTGAATCAGCTTTTGTGTTCCTAAGTTGAATTCTTGCACTGGAAATTAAGTGGTCTCTTTGATAGCAAAACTCAGAGAATGCAATGCTCAAAGAATTCTTTATGAGCAAATGAGCAGTATTCTTAGCCATGAAGATAAAGCAATAGAGAAGGTTTTTGGGAAGGTAACAGGTCTGAGTTCCAGGTGCAGACAGGCTCTGGTCACTTGAAAACTAAACAATCAGAATTGTTTTCAGAATCTGGGTTATAATAAAACATATATAAAGTGCATGTGAACTATCCTTCACTGACTTAGAAAGAAAAAACCCCACCTGATTCAAATACTTTGAGAGCTTTTGAAGTCTCAGCCTGCTCACAGCTTTGTTTTTCATGGCCTCCCCAGATCCTTCTTTTTTCCAGGCTGCCCTCCCCCAACTCTCTCAGCCTTTTCTAGTGCCTGGTGTCGAGAAAAACAGGGAGTTATTCCAGTCTCTCAAATATGCTCCAGCAGACTTTTCCATGAGCCCTCCGGTGCAGGCACAGTGTGCACATCACAGAAGGGTTGTGGTAAACTCAAATGCAGCTCTCAGCTCCATTCCTCGGGGTCAGAGGAGCAGGAGTAACTCAGTAGCAGCAGCTCAAGCATCTGCTGTGGGCAGGAAGTCAGTAGTTCTGTGCATCAGAAATATTGACCCTAGCGACTCTGCTTTTATTTCAGCGTGATCTCAGCCAGCGGGGCAATCCAAATATATCACTAACATTTTCATTTCTTGTGAAATCCACTTGTAAGTCATTTGGAAAAAGAAAGATTATTAAACCCCTGCTGTGCTCAAAGATATTGCCAACAGACAGTGCTTTTGGGCAGGAGGAAAGTTGGTCTCCCGGGCTTTTGCACTTGTTAGATTAGTAAACAAAATGCTGGGAAGGCGAGAGCCTCAGGAAGGATGTTCTGTTTCTTCAAGAGCATTTTGTACCTTGTGTGGGTAAGTGTGGCAGCAAAATGGAACCTAAGAGGTTTGCCAGGTAGTGTTCAGCTGCTCTTTCACGTGCAGGACGAAATGAATGTGGAATGGAATATTAATCTTACCCAGGTTCACTGGTCTGTTTTGCTTCCTTTCTGTCTCCCGACTTGAATGGCTCGATTTCAGCTCTTAACATGATAAACTATGGCTCATCACAGGCCCTATCCTAACTCATTCCTTCAAGCTGCTTGTGCCTGAAGAGCAGGACAGAGTGGTGCTCTTGTAGCCAAGACCTGGACTTGCTCCCGCTCCAGCAGGAGAGTCTCCTTTGCTGTCAGAGGCTGTGGGAAGGGGTCAGGATTTAAAAACGTCCACAAATCCCCACTGTCATCGTGCTTGGCTAATTTAACACATCCTTTCTTGAGTAGTCAGCAACTGGCCTGGAATATCCAGGGGACAAGGGAGCACCAGGAGTGGCAGAGGAGCTGTGAGTGCAGCACTGTGGTGCAACACAACACTACAGGCTCTGTATCTGGGTTGTCTTGGGGCCCCTTCTCCATGAATTCTCTCTGAATTCCCCTCATTGCAAGTTTGGGCATCACTGTGGAGAAGAGCAGACTTGACTCTGACTGCACCTTCCTCAGCAGAGCTGGGGATCAGCGGGTGGATTTTGGCAATGTTTGTTTTCTGACCAAAACTCAAATCAGTGCAGGTTGATCTCTCACACCGTTTTCGTCTCCCCCTCACTTTTTCAAAACTATTTCGTAGACACCGAAATAACAGGGCAAAGGTGATCTTCATAAAAGATCCTGTATGACAGGGAGAAAAAGCTCCCACAGAGGGCCAAATGTTGACCAGGACAGTTCACTCAGTTCTATTTCAGCTGAGCCACATTTCCTCAGATTTAGAGGATTACGTGCAGCTTATTGTATTTGTAGGTTTGACGTAGAGAGTGGTTGCTCTGTTAGTAGCCCCAGTCATCTTCTCACCCCGAGGTTCTTTTCCTCAAGTGCTAGTTTGCACTCTTTCTTTCTTGGAAAGCAGAGGTGAGAAAAGGTGAAGAGGTGTTTTAAGTCAGGATCTCTGCCTTCCCTCCCTAATTTGGTGACCTCCCATAACTCAGGCTGGGAAAGAACTGCTGCATTTCCTTCTCCCCCACAAGAAACGTCTGTAGGGCCACAGCCCAGTCTGACTGCTCAGGTCAATTAGCCAGAATCATTAACTGCAGGTACAGGAGGCGTCCCTTCCAGGCTGTTGGTGGAGTCCACAGGAAGGTCTCCTGGGTGGCAGCTGGGGCACAGTCACTCATGTGTGTGCTGGAATCCCCCCTGTGCCTGGCAGCAGCGTGAGGGGCACTGAGTTCTCCCCACTCCTGTCAGGCTCTCTTGATGAGGTCTTTGGGAGCCAGAACCAGCCTTGCCCATGAGGCAGAACAGCCAGATCCTGCTCAGCATCCCTCACAAGGGAGGGAGGGATTGCTGTCAGGACCCAGGAGGGACAGAGAGTCAGGAAAATCCCTGTCTTTGACAGAGGAGCTTGTAACTCATGCTGACCTTCTACGTTGTACATAAAGTTTGTTTTCATCTAAGAATCATGGAATCACGGGATGTTTTTAGGGGTTGGGATGGACCTTGAGGCTCATCCAGTCCTAATCCCTGGCTTTGGACACATCCAGGGATGAGATGCCACAGCCTCCAATAAGTGGAGGCTCCTGCATGGATTGTCTGTCACCTGGAAGCTCTCCTGCCAAAGACAAATAGTTCTGAAAATTTACATCAGACATTTCAACAAGGGGAAAGCCTAAATTGCAATGTTAGTCATTTCAGAGAGAAAAAAGTTAGGCTTCTACCAATTACAAATTAAAAATCTGTATTTCAAAGAAGAAAATCTGGATGATTTTTACCTCAGGACACAAACACAGAATTCTTACATCAGCACAGGCTGGTTCAGCTGTTTGGTTTTTTTTTTTTATCCCCAATGGGTTTCCAACTTTATATTTTACTGTCATTCTGTTGATTTTTCTTTTTCTTTTTTTTTCCTGCTGGTTGCAGAAATGCTCTTTTTTCCCAGAACATGGTCTCTCATTCCCAATCCATATGATTATTTATTTTCCCAATAAAGAAGAATGCAGTTTATCCAAGCACTAAAAATTGATTTAGATATTACAAAGACATTTTAGGTACATCCTGTAACAGCTGTAAAGACATTGGCCCGAATTTGGCTTTAAATTTCCTTGACATTTCTGCAAATAAGGCTGTCTGGAATAATTCACTCCTGGGCATTTCAATATCATAAGGAACTTAGAAATAGTAGTCACCATAATTTGTTGGGAAAAAAATACTTTCATTTCTTGTTGGGGCATGGAGGGAGCTGTAATGTGGCAGGATAAAATTTCTACGTTCTTTTGATTACAATTATTTTTATGGTATATTGAGTGATAAATCTGTTTGAGATCGGGATGTTATATTAATACCAATTACAACAGACACAGTGCCAATAGACTTAAATTTGCCAGAGACAAAGCATTCTGTGCTCTATTCTATTAATTTTACATGATACTGTAAAATACTTGATATATATATAATTTTCTGGCAGAATCTCACTGATTTTAAGTATAATGCTTTCATTAAAATACCAGCTCCTGACTGGCACCTGCCTATCCATGTTTTCCTGTTACCCAGTTGTTTGGTGCTCGTCCAGTTTTGCTTTGCAGTTTTGTTCGGGTAATTGGACACAACTCCCCTTTTAAACCACACTTTTGTTGTGAGAAGATGTCCCAGGATTCCTGATGTTACAAGAACCTTTATTTCCCTCTTCGATCAGGTTCTTTTTGTAATTCAGGTTGCGTGTGAAGAGCCTCTGACCTATTCTTGCCCTGGCAACCACACCTTTTGATTTTACCAAAAGGAAAGGGAAAAGCACTGGAAATTAGGAAGCCTTATTGTTAGTTTTGGGAAAGTTATCCTTTGATTTACCATTGTTTTATCCTTCAGCAGGGAAACCATTGATTAGAAAATCTCTTGCTGGTAACAAATTATCTGTTACAGTGAGTCTCTTAAACACTGTTGGGAGAGGAAGGACAGAAATTAAGGCCTCATTCTAAAAAAAGCATTCATGGGTACAATAGATAAATCACATTTTTCTATTTATCCTTTAAGTTCTCCACGTTGGAGTGAGTGAAGTGTTGCCAGTTTTTATAGATCTACAGTTTATTATGGCCTTGGCTCTTGCTGCAGATTTTGTTATTAATGGCACCAGGTGAGGGGGACAAAGATAATTTCAAGGTTTTAGGGGACACAGAACCACACGGAGCTCAACTTCTACGTTGGAGTGTGAGCTTGTCCCCCATATCCCCAACAATTTGTCTGTCTCTGCACATCAGCTGAACCCAGGGCTGTCCCTCATTTGCCTCTTGTGCCATCTCTGTACCTCTTGCAGGCTTTTCCTGCTTCTCCTGGCCCCCAGCAGGAAGGTTTTCCCAGAATGCTGAAGGCTGCCTGCATTCCAGCAGCACTCATGTCACCCCTTCCACCTCTCTTCCATGGCTGTCATGTCTTCAGGCAGGACTACACGTGTTTTTCCTTTGCTCTGGCTATTAGGGATGGTTGATACTCAATAATTCATGCAATAATGGGCTGGAGTGGGTCTGGCTCTGCTCCGTAGGAATCCCTTTTCACTCTGCACTCACAGACAGGCTTCCAAGGCAAATCTCTTTTCCCAAAAGTGTTGATTTGCATCAGCTGCGACTGCCACTAACGCATGAAATCACTCCATGGGTTTGAAATACCCAACCTCCTCCTTTCAGTGCCTCTCTCTTTCCAGAGCTGGACAGATCAGTGCAATTTGGGGTGTCAGCGGATCTGACAGATTAATAAAATACCAAATTTGGGAAGTCTGTCTCAACATCTAAGCAGTTTTTGTTCTGAGCATCTTGCCAGTTTGTGGAGTGAAATCAGGACCGAGATTCAGCGCTGAAAACTCCCCCCAAATTAAAAAAAAACCAAAACAAAAAAAAGCAAGCAGCTTATTACTGGCAGCAGGACTCCTTCACTGTCCCACAT
Source organism: Sinosuthora webbiana (assembly GCA_013397395.1). NCBI lineage: Eukaryota > Metazoa > Chordata > Aves > Passeriformes > Sylviidae > Sinosuthora > Sinosuthora webbiana. The sequence goes on along the minus strand of VXBN01007266.1, from coordinate 962,895 downwards.
TTGGAAATTTCTTTTGGCTGGAGTCCTACACTCTTTTATGACCGAAGTTAAATCAATGTACAGTAGGATTCTACAATAATTCTAATATATACCTGTGGGTTATTAAGTGTTCTTGGTTCCTTATATCTAAGAAATGCATTCTTATGTGAGCAGAGGTTACATTGTTAAAAATGTATTGGAAGCTGCTGAATTCCCCATTTATACTGGATGGATGATCAGGGAATGTTTTATGTAACACTGAATTATCAGATGGACAATGTGTGCTAGCTAATGTGCACAGGCTTTAAACATTTTCAACAACACCTGGAATACAGCAACATTTTTTTTTTCATTCATTATGCCCCATGTTTATATTTTAAAAAAAAAAATAAAAATGCTAACTTTTTTTATTCAGATCAGTTTTCAGTGTAGGGTTGTTGGTGTCATCCAAGGTCAGGGCCATCCTCCAGTATCCCATAACTCACTAGGTTTATAGGAGTTATAGGTTTCCTCATATATGTCAGAAAGGTGCTTGACAAATTGTGCATTTGGGACCCGTCCAGGTGTAGGATTTTTCCTTAATGGATGTTTCCTGAGACTTAATATGTACCTCTTACTGCAGCGGTGTGTAAGTGTCCTGTTCCTGGAATCTGCCTCTTGGAATATACTACATTAAAAGGATTTAAAGTGACATATTTATAAAGATTTTGCTGTCAAATGTCTCTGTCAATAGATGGCCACGCTCTGTAAGTGATACCACAAATAGCTTAGGGTTGCATTAATAAAAAACCCTGGCAAGCATTTGCTTTCAAATGGAGTTTTACAGATCCTGGTGTCTCAAACCAGACTGCTTTCACATTACCGAGAATTTTAATTTTTTGGGCTTTGATTGATTTAATTTTCATCCTGCTCTGTACTAGTGCAAATCGAGTTCAGCTTCGGTGCCCCTGAGTCACAGCAGCCTCACTGATCCTGAGTTCAGCCAGGCAGGGACCAAGGTTTTAAAGCCTGGCAAGGTTTGAACAGTGCCAAAAGCGCTGATATTGGAGCCCATCAAAGCAGCTCTCCTTTCTGTCCCCCCTGCCCTGAAATTCCCTGCAGAGGCGCTATCCCAGGTACTGGAATCCCTCAGCAGAAAGATGGATTTAAGCTAATTAGCCTTGATCTTCAGCAGGGGCAGTTGGGGCTGAGCTGGCACTCGGTGGACGGAGCTGGGCTGATTTTGGGAAGCTCTGAGCACCTGTGCTGTGTGTGTGTGATCCATATTCCCAGTCAGCCTGGTTTGGTTGATATATCACCTTTTTTTGCAATATGAATATACAGCATCTTTCTAACAGTACATTTATAGTCTTCTAATATATAGTGAAAGTACAATGGTTTGTAGGAACTTCTATAATGCTAATTTAAACACCACAGCAAGTATTTAGGGTCCTTCCATCACCATAATTCACCTCCAGTTGCTTACTAATAAAATTGTTGCTCTGCAGGCTTTTGTCACAATCCTTGCTGAGTACTAGAATTAATATCAAGATAATTAGAAGTGCCAGATAAAAGCCTTTTCTCCTATTGACAAATCATTCTCCTCCATATTTTTGTTTTCTTCTATTGAGCAAAAAAAATCATTGAAACGTTTCAAAAGGCATCTCCATTGTGGATCTCACCTCTGGGAGGTTCAAGTGTTTGCTGTGTATTCAAACTCTTAAATCATATTACTCAACCTGCATTGCAAATCCCTGGAGCTCCCCACTAAATCAAATAACATGTTTCCTTAGGAGGCAGGAAAAGCAGGAGATACCAATTTATGTATTATTAAAATCCATTTCAGTGTGGGTGCAGTTTTACAATGGGTTCAGCACTTCATTTGAGCAGACAAGACAGTGGTTTTTTTGGTAGTGGTATCACCGTGTATTTATCCTTGATTAAACCAGCAGTGAGAACACTGAAACTTGTGGTTAAAAAAAAAAATTCGGGGAGTGGTTACAAAGACTGAGTAGGGATGGTCCTGCTGAAAAGGTTACTCTGTGCCCATTTTGGGGGTAGCAGAGTTAGTTATTGCAGAATGTTGGTTTGTTTTCAGCCCTTACTGACTGTGTAATGCAGTAACTGTGTGTTTGTGTGAGGAGGCAAAGTGTAACTCTGCCTTTGTGTGCCCTCTTTAGTGCTGAGCATCGGAGAAGGTGGATTCTGGGAAGGCAGCACCCGGGGACACATTGGCTGGTTTCCTGCCGAGTGTGTGGAAGAAGTTCAGTGCAAACCAAATGAAAGCAAACCAGGTAATCCCATCGAGCTCCTGTTGAACCCTCCTAATGTGACAAATGCCACGTGTCTGTCCCAGCAGAGACATCGGGGCCTTTGGGCACTGCTAGAAATGTTGGGAGTGTTGGATAAAGCTGAGCTGATGAATTAAAAAAAAAAAATACAGGTGGGTTGATTGATTGGATTTTATTGGCCAAGCAAACAGAGTTTCTCGTGAGGAACTACGCTGGGAGGTACCAAAGCTTTTACACAGAGCTGTGTGCAGACATTTTGTACAGGATTATGTTGGGTTTTTATTTTCTGAAGTGTGGGAGAATGTCTAACGAGACAATTAAATAAGGGAAGAAAATCTGGCCGGTCATCTCCCAGTTTGAGGGAGCCACACAATGCATTTAGCTCTTGTTCACAGCCCTGTTGACCTTTTCCTGAATGCTAGAGGAGGCATCCTTTGGTGGGATGTCCCATCCTGACTGATGACAAAGGAAATGGAATCCTCCTTTATGAGACACGTGTATTACCACAAGGGACTTCGAGCAAGGAGCCTTTATAGTTCTGGTATAATAAAAGAAAAAAAAAAAAAATCTACATTAAAGCAGGTTATTTTAAGAATTACCTACCATCTCATAATTTCTCTGCTTTTAAGAATTAAGATGCGAGGACATCCTCTCTAATTAAAAGCTCATTATAAATGAGCTCTGAGAATATAATTAATGTTCTCCAGGAGTGTATGCAGTTTGAAATCAGCTATTGATGTGTTTTTAGATCTCTGTTGTATTGATTAAGGACTTCTGGCGTCGCACAGGTGATACACTAAAATTTATGCATTGTGTCATTCATTTACAGATGTTTCTCTTTTATGCATGTCATTATAAACTGCAAGGTACACTTTTCTTTTTTTTTTGTTCCTCTGTGGAGAGGTTGTGCTTCCTATTTTATTTCCCTTTTGAGAGGGGAAAAGAGAAGGAGGCAAAACCAGATCTGGTATTTGGAGAGAATGGATGCAGGCTCTGAGAACAGAGGGAGAAAACAGTTGTGTAGTTCTTCAAAGGGCTGGAGAAAAGTCAGAATTTAGAGATGGAGGTGTGTTGAACAAGAGGGAGATTGGGGCTGGAGTTGCCCAGCGTAGGAACAGTAACCCTGCATTAAATTCGAGCTGCCCACTTGTCTCCAAATCTGAAGAGAATTCTGAGGAGGGCTTTAAGTGAAGATCTAAGATAAGAAAGAAGTTTTGCGTCTTTTTAGTGATTTTTGAAGAGAGAGTGACCAAACCTGTTTGTTACAAACCCTTAAATGACTTCCTTGAGAATTACTTCAGGAGGTAAATTCAGTATGTGCCAGGATTGTCTTAATAGATGGTGATTGTTTCTTGAGCAAGAATTTCTTCGATCATTCAAAGGGACACAAAAATTAAGAAAAGAATTGTCATAAGGGGAACAAAAGGACTCCAAAAGCTGGAAGCAAAAAAAGAATATAAACAGCAGCATGTTACAAATTTTCTGCCATGAAATTATGAAGACTTATGCCATGTGTCTGGCAAAGCACCAGATATTTGCTGTAATTTATAACTATTGCCTTCTTCCCGATTGTTTTCCTGTTTGCCTATGGTACAGTGGGAATAATAATGTTAACATAGCTTAAGGCTTTAAATATGCCATTCTTCTTCTCTAAAAAGGATGAAAATGTAATTAAATAGGAACAAAAGGGACACATTTGCTCTGGCAGCGAACCTGTGCACTCCCATATTTTGGTGGGCTGTCTCAAAAAACGTCCCACACCCAGAATGAGGTTCTGTGAGTAATGTGGTAGAGGTTGGAGTTGGGAGGGAAATGAGATGTGTGGAATGCACAGTATGTGCCATATTATTATTGAAATACAGCATGGAGTGAAAGCAGCTGATCACAGAATTGCTCTGTGCATTCCCTCCGCATAGGAAACAATGGGAATGAAAGGGGAAAGCTTTATAAGCAAAAATCAGCCAGTATTCCCTCTGAGTACAAATGCAGAAGTAATTTAGAGAAATGTGTTAGGCATGGTGAAATGATTAGAAATTAAATTAGGTCTGCTGGGATTGCTGAAAGAACATCAGCTGAGAAACATCACAAACTTGTGCCACTTGCAAGAATTTGCATCGTGGTCTTTGCACAGCAGCAGAACTTCTTATGATAATGATTTAGAAAGTGGATCATTTCAATGTGGAGGAAATGAAGCTCAGGCTCAGCCTTTTCCACACCAGCACCGCAGCAACAGTTCTTTCCCCTCAACGAGATTTAGGAACATTTCTTCCAGCAGCTTCCCCTTGCTATTAAGTTTGAACAATTGTGTTAAATAGAGGCTTGTCGTTTGCACACTGTGAGTGAAGGGAAGAGGAACAGTTCTTGGAAAAAACAAACTCCAATTAGACACTCCAGGCTCAGTAAAAACTGCTGGGCAGGTGTTTCATGTCAAGGTGATGTATAATCTCCCTTCTAAGGAAAGTTCAGTTTCCAGGGAACTTTACTGCAATCCCAACTGTTCTCTGGAAGTGGGCAGGATGGAACAGCACCTGGTTCCTGTGCTCTCTTCAAAGATGCCATGCCAGCTTGGCAGGTTCTGATTTCCAAAAAAAAATCATATTGACTGGCATTAATTCTACATCTCTTCTTCAATCCTTCATTAATTGAGACTTGTAGGAATTGTTTCATTATTTTGCTAGGGTTGGTGCCAGGACTATGGGCTCCTAATTTTCCAGGTTGTTTCGTTTGCCCTTTAATAGCACCAGCGCAGGACCTGCTGCTTTCAGGTCTAAAGAAGTTCCCTTGACATTTTGAGATCCAATGGAAAAAGAACAACAAAGAAAATCATTATTGTGGTTTGCTAAGTCCGTTAGTCTGCTTTGAAAAAATTCTTACAAACAAAACCTTCGTGCTATCTCATTTTAAAAAGTGTAGCCTTTGTAGCCAGTTTTCAACATTCTCCAGAATTATTCTGAGAGCAGAAGTATTCCCTCAGATGAGGTTGGCACATCATCTTGCATTTTACCTGCTCAGACACAGAATACAAATGTCACATATTTACTCTTTCTGCATTGACAGTTCTCTTGTGTTATTCAGTAATGAAACAATTCCATTCTGAAATGTCTTTCTATTCTGAAATATGTTAAAATATAATTATTTTTTTTGCTGAAGTGTTCTGGGTGAGTTGAAAAAAATTTTCTCCTGCTTTAATTTAGATGTTTCTGTTTGCTTTTCTTCCATCCTAAGGTATTACATGAAGTTGAGAGGCTTACTACATAAATGCTTTCTATTACACTTGTGATTTTATGCTCCACATCCTGCAGAATTCAGGCCTGTCTGATTGCCCACAACTGAGGTGAAGTGGTCGTGTTCAGGCAAGAACTTACCTTTAACCACGCTCCAACTTTATCATTTGTTACTCCTCCCTCCCTAAAGTGCCTGGAGAGCTCCTAGACTTTACAAATGGGACTGAAATGAAGACAGACTCAGCGTGTCTGAGTGATTCTTGCTGTCCTTCAACTCTTGGCCTCCTCAGTGCACCCTTCCTTGAGTTCCAGGCTCATTTTTAATCTTGCCTCAGGATGAGTTTTCATTCTGTAGCCTCCTTCGTGCCTTTTTCCATCCTGTGGCCTCGGGATGCGCCTTATGAGTATCTGTAGGAGCGCTGGGTGTTGATTTCAGACTAGATCTGACGCGGGCACGTGGCTGCAGCGATCATTAGCAGTGCTCCAGAGCTCGTGTTTCCAGGAAAGGATCCTTGTTTTTCCAGGAAAGGATCCGAGGTGAGCATCCCGAGGTGTGCCAGTCCTGGGGGCGGTGGCACACACGCCAGGCAGCGCTGGCAGGGCAGTTCCCTCTCCTGCTCTGCCCACGGAGCCGTGCCCGTGCTGGCCTCTAGTGCCACAGCAGCCTCTGCCAGGCCTCCAGACTGGCATGTCCCAGCCCAAATGGCACGGAGACACGGAATATTTGGGTCGGGAAAGACCTCAGGGATCACCGGGACCACCCTGTCAGCCAGGCTGAGTGCCACGTCCGGTCCTTTCCCGAGCACGGCGCCTGTGCTTTTGTTTGGTATCCCTTGTGCCTGAGTNCCACGTCCGGCCCTTTCCCGAGCACGGCGCCTGTGCTTTGGTATCCCTTATGACTGAGCTTCCAGCAACTTGAGAACATAGTGACAGATTATCCGGGAACAGCAGAGCTGCCTTGCCATTTCTTTTTTACCTGTGTAACCTTGCACTCGTGTTACGAGCAGAAGCTGCAGCAATCCTTGTCCAGCATTCCCTCTCGATCCCAGAAGTTACCGAGCAAGTCCAAGCTGTGTTAATAACACACATCCTTCTGCTGTTTCTGGAGCACAGAATTGTCTGTTTTCCACATTCTCAGTTGTTAACGCCCTGTGCATTCAGTGAAACCAGATTTGTTCCTCATTTCCACCATCCCTTTTTTATAATTAGCACAACACCTTCCCAGGCAGTCGAGTCAGCCAGGCTGCTAGGAAATGGATTTGCCTTCCTGCAAGAAGGAAAGATGCTTTACTGTGGATTGAGGAGCTGACATCTGTACTGGCCTTCCAGAAGGACAGGAGCCTTGGTTTCCCAGATTTGCTGTCTGGACATAATAGATACCCATATGTAAAACCAGCCCATATAATTGATTCCATGATTTCGTGGAAACACACCAGTGGAGGGGGGAAAAGACAGAAAACAAAAAACGTTTTCATCCAGCATAAATGACCCAGCTTTTATAAATGACCCAGATTAGCAAAATCCTTTTTAACAAAATTCCCCTGATTTGTTATGAGCAGTTCTGGCTAATTCTTGGCTAGAGAGGCAACTGAAGAATAAATAGAAATATTGTGGTGATTATCAGAACTCTAAAAAAATTGTATGCACGAATAACTTTGGAAACCACTAGGAAGAAGTGGGTTTCAATGGGACAGAGGAGACAGTATCTCACCAAACGAGCACCTCAAGGGTTTTGATAATAAATTTTGATGAATTCTCCTTCCACAAGACTTCTCCTTGAGTAGAAGGTACCTGTGTATCTGTGACAGAATTATTGTGCAACTTAAACTGTTTGGCGTGAGCAGCAGCAATTAAGGACAGAACATTGCTGCAGCTGGAAGGACTAAATGGAGGCAGTATAAAACAAATTTATGTATGTGAGGGAAAGATATTTTTGTTGGGAAAGTTAATCACAAACATTGTCATGGCAGTAGTGTAAGGAGCTAAGAAGTTCTGAGAGCTGGGAAACGTGTTCTGACTCAGGAGTGCAGGCTGGACTCAATATGGCCAAGAGAACATAAGCCCAAATTAAAACCAAGTTTAAGAGGCAAGGTTGCCTCACGTGTAGTTGAAAAAGTGTGCTGTGATGCAGATACAAAGGCAGCCATTTCAAATGGCTTGAAAACTTGAGGGATGACTATTACCCCTTCATTATATTCTATTTTATTATATCTTTGTAATGCCAGCCAGGCTCCTGCCCGTGGCATCCCATGGTAACCCTGGTACCCAGAGCCCAGACTGACAGGTCAGACACTGTTCAGCCAATCCCCCTGCCTTGGAGGATGTTGGCCAAAGCTCTGACCTCTGAAATATTTCCTTCTTGCCTTGCTTCTGTGTTTTGCACGACCAAGCACCTGGCTCACGGGGATTCTGAACAATTCCATCTTTTGTGATGAAGTGATTTTCTGCCCCGTGACGTTTCCCATGGATAAATCTGTCATTAATAAAAACGGGGAGGGATGACAACCCTCAACACAGCCATCCTCCACAAAGATGTTCTGTGTCTGATTTATGCTTTAGAAAGATCAGGAGTATGCCATCTACCTTTGGGTTGTTTTTTTTTTTTGCTTAAACTGCATTCTCCTCCATCAATCAGTGGGAAAACCATGCTGGAACAAAAAAAAAAAAAAAAGAGAAAAAAAATCAATGCAAAGAACTAGATGTGAGGTACTGGCAAGCCAGTCCACAAAGCCCCAGCTGACACAGGAGCTTGGTGCAGTCACAATCAACTAATTCTGACAACTCTCTGTAGCTGGGGATGTAAATCAACCCCACTTTTTGGTCTCAAGTAATGGAAATTCAAAGAATGAACCTCAGCAAGTTTCTGCACTTTAGCTTTGCTGAGCGAGGCATTTGTGTTCCCAGTAATGATAAACAGCAGTTTAGGAAAAGGCTCTGAAATGAATCATCACTCAATAATAATGGGGATGGGGAGGCAGAGGTAACTGGGGAGCTGTTTTTATCTGCAGGCTGGCTATGGAAGGGAGCCATCTGCTTCCCACACAACCTGCAGGGTGTCCTCTCTGGCCAAAGGTGCCTCGAAAGGCCTTTCCTTCTATCAGTCCTGATTTTCTGAGCAAGATGCAATAGAGATTTCTTACCCTGACAGGAGTATTTGTTAGAAATCCATGGGAAGACTGGGTCTACCAACCCGTTTCTCAAATGATGGCACGGGTCTGGTTTGTGGGAAGAGTAAAATAGAGGATTCCGTGCTAATAATTTCATCATTTTGTCCAGGTTTTGAGGACCTCATAAAGCCAAAACATAAAAAAATCCTATTCAAATTAAGGAAAAAAAAAAAAAAGCCTATGTCTAGAGCTCGTAGAGAATGTAAGGCTGTCTGCATGCTTATCTCTGAATAAGTAATTTTTAATTCATAATATTTTACTGTCTGGGCTTCACAGCTGACATGTACTTCATCCCTTTCACTCCCATTTCCATGCTTGCTAAGAGCCACTTAGGAATAACTCTAATCAGCTGGAAAGGAGCGGCACAACTCTCCAAAGCATTGAAATAGGCTAAAAATAAATTGCAGAGCAATATAAAATGAGAGTTACGTGGTAGGAAACTCAACGTTCCCAGTGCATCTGGGGTTGCTGCTGTGTGAAATCGGACATGCAGGTGGGGAGTTTTTCCTCTTCTGGTCCTTTCTGCATTTTTTTTCCCCCTCAAGAAACCATCTGTCACACCATAGAGGATCAAAGAAGTGCAAACTCTGAGAGATGTCTCAAGGAAGGAGTTACTGTGACAGCTCATTCCTTTTACTTTCAGTGATGCATTCCCATTTTGTGCTCACAACCGCAGCCCATGGAATATTTTCAAGCCTGAGAGCAGATAGAGACATCAGAGGTGTCTAATGTTACAAAAGACCGTAGAAGCACCAAAAAGTGAAAGCCGTGAAGTGATTTATGAAGTGATGGAGCCTCCTGGGGAATTTAAGCCCAATTATTGGTTTGAGAGAGAATACTTCAGCTTGTGGCAGAATCTGAGAATCTACAACATGCTAAAAAACCCAGGAGTAATACCTAATTTTGTGACTCCCAGTTGTTCTTGTGGAAACTACTCGTAGGACGTGGTTTTTTCAACCCAGGAAAATCTGTTTTGAGCTACTCGAATTTTAACAAACCCGGCAGATCTTAATGACTGTTGGTAAACAAAACTCTGTAGCTTTCACCTCCTGGAATTCTGGGGCATTTCAAATTTCATAAAGAACGTATATTTTAATGCTGACATCTCTATACGAATTGTTTTCTTTAGTTATTTTTTAATTAGTGATATTTTGTAATACCTTATGAACCTGTGATCAACTACAGTTGATCTTTTTGCTTTCTCTAAATATCTTAAATGACAGCAGCAATAGCTTTTACTTTGATTTAACATGCATTTTCTTCCCCCTGAAATTCTGTTTAGCCAGGATGCTCTGATGCACCTGTGTAAAAATTATTTATATCAGAACACGACTTCTGTTGAAATCATTATCAGGGTTAAATAAAATGCCATAATTCATATAACTCATTACATTTAGCATGACCTAACACTTTTAAAAGCAACTTTGAAAATTAAAAAAAAAAAAAGCAAGGCAAGCCTTAGATCTTTACATATTCCAAAAGTGTTGATAAATCATCTTTTTCTGCTGTACTAAATGACACATTGGGGCTTTTTTTTTCCCCTTCTGATTTTTAATGGCTCAGATAAAAGGCTTGACAACAGAGGCTGAAAACTCTTTGAAACCCTCCCCAGTTAGTTGAGATAAAATTCTTAATTTAAGGAAGATGATGGAGCAGCTGCTTCAAGTGTGGCAGTGCTGGAGGTGATCAGGAAAATGATGCCCAAACAGAGCAGCTCTCAGATAATCCATATTCTGCTCTGAAATCGTGGCACTGCTTTTTGCTTCTCTCCCTTGCTAGGGAGCTCAGCTCATTTTATTATAGATCAGCACTGAAGGGACACTCGGGGGTCAGAAATAGATTATTGGTCTTTGGGTTAAGCACACAGACCTGAGTGAATGTTCCCAACCGTGGACTTGCAGAATGGATCGAATTTTAACTGGTGGTGTAACCTGGTTGTGTTATTTACACACACAGAGTGTGCTTGTGTTTGTGGCTGAGTTTGAGGCTTGGCCTTTGCTTGCTGAGCTGAAATGGAGGATGTCCATCAACTTTCTCAACCCTCCAGTCAGCCCACAATTCACAAACGTAAAACGTGGCTGTGGAAGTCAGGATGATTTTGTGGATGATTTACAAGCATAAAGCACTTCAGTGTATTGTTTTGGAGCTTTTTTTTTTTTTGTAGCCAAGGGTTCAACCCTAATTACACAACAATCACTGAGTCTTTTCTCCACACTTGCAGTAATGTTTTGCACACATCAAGAATTGGTTTAGTGCTCTCTAGAGAGACATTGGAAATAGTTCTATATTTTGGCTGCTCTCCTGAAAATAATAAATGTAATTATATTGGATACACCGTACGATACATTAGTAGTTAAAAGAAATGAAATATATCAGGTGAGTTATAAAGCTGTTTTTTAAATGTTATATTAACATTTGTTAGTCAAGACTTTAAAAAGAAGGAAAATAGTTACATTCCTAACTGTAAATCCTTATAGATTATACTTTTCTTTTCATTTTGCCAGGATCAAACCTCTCCTTTGGGTTGATCTCATAAGAGACTTTGAGGCCCTAGGCCATTTTTCTTTGAGAGAAAAATGCAAATATAGATAGGAAAATCCAAGACACTTCTCCAAAATCCCCAAGTTTTCGTGCTAAGATTTTATCATCCAAGGACAAGACACAGCTACATGCAGCAAACAAAAGACTGTCAGGAGAAATAATGCCAGAACTGGTTTATTTTAAAAACCAGAGGATGTTTCTAATGTTATATATGCTTTGTGTGCAAAACTCCCTGTAAATTGTTCCTAAAATGGTGACTTCTGTGTCTAAAGTCTAAGTCACCTTGAACCCAAACTTGTGTTTAATCAGGCTGTGTCTGGGAAGAGAACTGTTAAATATTGCTGAACTTCTCCTCATTAAACAGGTGTTGAGTTTATTAGCATATGTCTTATTAGCTGTCTAATAAATGCAGGTGATACTGATTATTTAATGAGAAGCTTCACCTCTACCGAGATGTTTTTGAGTATTCGTTTTGGTACATGTTTTAGGGTTCAGTTCTGAAAATAAAAAATACTAAAGTTGCACTGTGATGAGCTACACCGTAGTTCCTGGATTTGGAGATCCAGTGAGGTTTCACCCCATTGATAGAGCTGGAAGACTGAAATGTATCATAAATATTCTTATTCAAAAGTAAATATTTAGAATTTTGGTTTTTTTTTGAAGTCCTGACCTTACTTTGGAGGATGCTGCAACTCACCCCATTTAAAAGTTAAGTGGAAATACTTCAGGTAATCAGCCAAGCACTTCAGAAAGTTCTTGCAAGGCTGTTTTGATTCAATTTAAGGCATATTAGTGAATCTTTTAAACGCAAAGAATCAGTAAATAGTTTGGTATCCTTCTCCTGGATTGACCTGAGTGACAAATAAGGCAGAATGTAAAATCTACCACTAGATATGGTCAGAATCAAAAGATATTAAGAATTTTCCTTGAAAAATACCGTCCAGTTTCTTAGGTTGGACTGTATGGAAACAATACTGATGAAGAGTTTCAATGCGTCATTAAGCACACGTAATTTTGGGATTCTCCCAGTGTTTCCCAGTACAACTGCAAACAGGGATAAATTTCAAGTTGTCATGTTATTTACGAGGGGCAAGCTTGAAAAAGCATCCAATATTCCAAGCGTTGTCAGAACAGAAGGAAAATAGCAGGCAGCAGGGTCACAGGTACTGCCACGCACACAGGGAACAGCATCTGGGCTTTCTAACAGGATTCCCCCCGACAAGGCTTTTCCCTCAATAATCCTCCTGTTTCAGATAGCTCAAACAGATTACTCAGGCACTGAAAATGGGTAGGCTCAAAATCCCACTTATCCCTGATTGCTGGAATCTTGTTCTGGGAAGCACTTGGGAGAACAGCGGTTGGTTTGGGTTTTAAACCAGAACTTGCAGCTTAACTCTGAAAAAAACCTTTTATAGTCCAGGCTCTGGAGGATGCAACCTGTCCCTAAGTGGCAGATTTATGGTTTGACTTTCAGCTCTCATTTCAAAGCACAGGGAAACCACACTGACCACAACAACAGACAGTTCTGAATGGAAATCAATCAGCTTGAAGTGATTATTGCCTGAATATTACTTGATTTCCAGTCTGGTATGCCCACACCCAGCCCTATCATCTGCTCAGCTTTGGCAGACACAGACTGGGGTAACCAAGAATATTGGGTGACTGAAAGGTTGTGAGAGGCTTGAAAAGCAGTTTGAACTGCAGGTGTGAAGTTAAATTGCCACAATCCCTGTCGTTCTAATTTATTATATTTTCTTTTAATCCATTCGAACTTCATACCTTTAGATCAAATTAAATTGGCCAATGTAGTCTCTTACAGTCAAGGTTTAAGGTAAAGGATATTTGCAAACGTGTCACTTGAAGGAGCATGAAAATAAGAAACTCATTTCACCCCACCCCCTAAAAAACATAAGCGTGGCTTTAATGTTTTCCCAAACACATATGAAGAGTTATAATTTAACATTATTGCCATTCATAAATGTAAGAGGCCAATGAATTCCTGCAATCTGCTTGTTTTTCTGGAGCTAAACTGCGTTTTTCTTGAAATGTGGCTGATGCAAAGCATTGGGACACTAAAAAATTGCATCATTGCTGATAAGAGATACTTCTACAGCTTTAATTTTAAATCTACACAGTTTTTAATTGGGTTTGGGTTGGTTGTTTCTGTTTTTGTTTTTTTTTTTGAGGAAAGTGTTTATCTTGCAAAGATACATTTTAAATCTTTTTTTTTTTTCTGAAACCTGCACTCTATAACACTGTGGTTTTCCCTCCTGTGACATGTGTACGTGCCACGTGTATTTCAAGCATTCATTTTTGATGCCCTAAATCAGGTTTTACCTGATTTTGCAATACTCGTTTTTGCTCAGGCTTTCATGTGGATATGAAAACACCAATGATTTGTATTGATTTGTCTCTTCCTTGTGGGTTTCCCCTTGATTTTCTTGCTGAGCTATTCTAAAGTGAAACAAGCCAAAGATACCCTGTAGACCATCTTCCAAATGTGCATAATACATGACCTGGTGCTTAATGTTTTTCAGCATCTCGGAAGCAAGAACATATTCTGAATTGTTACTCTGTGCATTTGATGAGCTATCTAATGGTTCGATGACAATATTTAAGTCAGGGTTTCTTGAAGTTAAGATATTGTATTGCACAAACCAATTCATTCCATTAGTATCCTAAAATCCGAAGCATCTCTTTGAGAGCTCAATAAATCGGACTGCTCTGGTATCTTTACCTGGGGTATCAATATTCAGGAGCCTTCCTACATCCTGAACGTGCTGATTGCACCTTTTTCCTTACAGAAAATCAATTACCTTGCCCTACAGTAGCAGAATTTTAAATAGATGCAATCCAAACTTGAGTTTCACTCTCTGATTTGACGTCTGGATGCTCTGTGTGTGTGCATCCCTTCTGTGGCCCTTGTTTAAATTCAAGGTAAGGTCACAACCTGATACTGTGCAAAAGCTTTTCTTTACATTTCTTAACAGCCAGGACCATCGAGGCTGGGAGGCTTTGAGGGAGTTTCTGTTGGCTGTCAAACAGGACTCAAGTTTTCCAAAGAGCCATCCCTAGTGAGTTTTTTTTCTTTGACTTGGTCCCACATTCCTGGCTCACCAAAATTCGGGATTAGCATCCTTCTCTCCCAGGCAGTGCTCTGGTCTTGTCGGCTGCCATCCAGAAATTATCTTTTCACAAGCAAAGTCAAAATTAATATGTATGGGCAGCAAGAGCAGAGAGGACCTTTCCTGACTAGGAAATGGTGGGGAACAGAGAATGGAACGCCTCAGTGTTCTGCTGTTTGTGGATGCACACGAGGCTGCCAGAAATGTTCCCTGGGACAGAAGCCCCGTTCCGGATGGAGCGACTGGAGCGCGGGAGGAGTGACAGATGTGCCAAGGGATGTCCTTGAATAAAAACACCCTGGGCTGAGGACTTAACCCTTCAGCTCCTCACACGCTCGCACAGGGTGATGGGGATGATGTGTAACGTGTGCTCTGAGCGGCGTTTTCGGGAGCAGCCCCTGCATGCAGTCCGTGGGCACTAGATGGCATCTTTGGGTACCGAATTTAGGGGAAAATCGTCTCGAGCGTTTCGTCTGTGCTCAGCCTCCTTTCCGTTCACTCTTACTTCTGCCTGGGTATAAAAACTTAAGGACAAGCCAAGGCAGCAGGGGACGGGGGGAAAGGAAGGATTTTTCTGTATGTTTTGTACTTTCTGAGCAGTGGGGTTGATCTTGAATTCTAATAATCATGTGTAGATATTTTGGAATACTTTTCTAGGTAATATCTGTGGACATTTTTAGGTTTTGTATGAATGCAGGTCTAGGAATCTGTCATTTGTGGGTTTTTTCCCAAACCCCTTACAGATGATGGTCAATCACTAGGAAATATTCCAGATCAAATCACATCTTCAAAGCACTTAAAACTGAAAGCAGCCAGTCAGCAGTTACCAGCAAGGATTTCCAGGTTAATACCAAAACAACTTCTGCAGCAAAGATGATGTCCAGCACTCTAACCCTTACAAATTAAGATATCTTTTTATATTTTTATATAGAAATACATAAAAGCTGCCGTCCAAATTCTCTTGATTTGTAGGTAGTGTTGATCTCTTCCCTAAAACCAGCTGAAGGTAAGGGTAACTCAGTAGGTGGCAGTCCTCTTAAACTAAAGAAGAAACAGTGTGACTGTGAGAGAGTGGGATTTGAATGCAGTGAAGTGTTTATTAAACATTTCCATGTCATCCAAAGTCAGTGTGGCTTGCATCTTTTATTTAGAATCCTCCAAGCTATTGACGCTTTCTTGTCCCGATCTGGAGCTGTTCTGTAAAATCCTGATGGTAACCCTCTGAATGTTAAATGCATTTGACAAAAGTTCTTGCAGACTTCTTCTCCCAAATGCTTCTTTGTGTGTCTAGAGCTTGTTTTGGTATTTTTTTCTTTTTTTTTTGCTTCTCACAGAACAAGAAGGATCTGTCACTCACAGATTACCGAGTGTTTTCATCTGAATTTCTTACAGGATGATCCTTAGAACAGGAATCGCTGTTCTCGCTCAACGAATGGCCTGTGCTGTTAAAAACCTCCTCTTGCACTCTTCCCAAAGGAGTTGAATCCTTTGGGAATGGTGTCAGCTGCCTGTTTCCCTCTCACCCCATGGCAAAGGTGGTCTGCAATGGATTTGTATCCATGATGCTGTGGAATCCATCACCCAAATTGTTTCCTGCTTGTCAGCAGCACGAGGGACCTCTCTTGGATTCAGCCCTCTTGGTTGCCATGGCCGGGAACAGATGCTGTTTTTTTTCAATCTTACCTACATGATAGATTTGTTACCCCAGCAGTATGCAAACTATTTGAAAAGTAATAGCACAAAAATACATTCCTTTAAAATAAAATAAGCCAGAGCTTTAGCGGTGTAGAACAGTGTGAGTTCTAAGCCTGTTAAATATAACTCCTGTTGCTTTCATCCCCCTGCGTGTTTGCTTCATTCCCAGCCCCTTTCAAGGAGCCTACAATCACTCCCCCTTGTGTGAAAGCAGTGCACTCAGAGATACTTTAAAATAAAGGCAAGGGAGTTGCTTGTTTTCCTGAAACACAGAAGGTGTGGGTGGCAGAGGCAAAAAGCTCTGATAACCTGCTTCAGCTGCTCTGAGCTTTGGTGGACACAGGAGGGGCTCAGCTACCAGCAGGTTGGAGGGAGGTTTTGATAACATTCAGGAACTTTTGACAGTGGCTGTGGCTTGTCCTTCTCCCGTGTGTCTGGCCAGACGTAGAGGATGGGGAGAAAATGTGGCAAAAACACAAATACTGCCAAGCAGGTCACTGAAGGTGAGGGCAAAGGACGTCTGAGAGAAATAAATAAGTGTTGAATGAATGTCTTATACCAGGGGGATGGTGTAAAAGTGAAAATTCGTGTGAAGTTTGCTGCTGCAGCTGTTTCCAACAACTTCTGAGCGTGAAGGTGTGAGAGGAGGACTTCTGTGGGTTTTACCAAGGTACAGATTGCATATGTGTGATAAATTATGGAAGAGATAATCAGGGAAAACTGTTGTGTCCTGGGAAGCGCTCGGAGAAAATCTCTATTGTAGTGGTCTAAAATAAACAGTCGTGTGTTATTTTTTATAGTCCTGGCCACTAGGGATAAATATGTTTTTAAACGTAGTGGGGTTCCATCACTTTGCATAATGTACTGGAAATACAGTCAGTGGAGGAGAAATAATTAAATGAAAAGAGAGTGGTTGATGGGCCTTTAATCTTTTTATGTGCAACTTAAATGGCAAAGTAAAGTACACAACCCTAATAGCTGCTAAATGGCCATGCAGGATGTTGTGCAGTGGGCAGATACCTCTGCAAATGAAGAACTGCTGCAGAAATCCTTTTAAAAATTGTGGAAGGAAGTGACACAAGCTTTGACTGGGTGAAACTGTGAAACAGATTGGAATGGGGTATCACCTTCTCACTGCTGTGCTTGACTGGGCAGAAATAACACAAAATCACTTTCTATTGTCTTGGGAATTGTCTTTGAGATCTCTGGTGATCAAAGGCATCGTTTGGGGCTTCCCAGTGTCTGTAACCTCGCTTGTGATTAGGGGAGGAGAGTCACATTCTGAGGTTGTGTCTGTCTGCACCTTCAAACTGCAGAGCTGAATAAATCTTGAGCTAAATTTTGTTTCCAGATCGATGTGTGGATATGACAGGAGATCTCATCATCTCTGCTTTGCTGTTGCTTGTTTCCAAGTGGCTCTTGCTGCTTCAGGATGTTGAAAATGCCAAAAGTTAGGTCTGCTTGGTAGCTTTCTAAAATGTCTTTAGTAAGTGCCTCTTACAGCAGCTTGAAATGTTGATTTGTGCACTGGAGCAAGAATTCCTGCGAGCAAAAGTTCAATCGAAGTTTAGTTTGGAAATGTGTTTATTAGCTCTGATAACGGAGGGAAAGAAAATAGATCCATGAATGTGGTTTCTAAAATAGAACCAAAATAAATCAGGAGAGGCTTTGGCCTGGGAAGTGTCCTCTGGGGTTTTTCATCAATCAAAAGTATACATTTAAATTACACTCCATGTATAAAATTTAGAGGATGTTTTTTTCCTCTCTGTATTTTGTACTTTCCACAAAGCTGATGAGGCCTTTTCTTTTCATTTCTTCCTCTGATTTCTAATCTCCTGATTTTTTGTGGGTAAAGAAGTCCATTTCATTAGATCTCTAATTATGTATTCAGGAAACTCCTCATTTATCTGGTTTTTTTTGTTGTTTTTTTTGGCTAATAACCACTCTGCTTCACCTTATCTCAAAGAAAAAAATGTATGATGGCTTTTATTCTTTCAGGAATAAAGCAGATGGCATTCAACACAACATCTGGGGAGGGGGGAAACTCCTCAGCTCTTTGAAGTGTTTAAGTAAAGTAAACAGTGTTAAAATGAAATGATGGATTGCTGGCTTTACCTAGAATATCCCTGGATGGAAGGCGGGTTGTCTTAGTTCCTACCTATTTGCAGTGTTTTGTATCTGGAGACAGGATTAGAAATCGACATGTTCCAGCAGTATTTCAGTTTATGACATTTTGTGGAGAAAAATCTGCAAAGAATCAGTGTTATTCCTACTTCTGTGAGGAGCACCTGATTCCCAGTCCTGAAAACGCCTCAGTGGAGCTGGGCTGCTGCTGTCAACACGCAACATTGCAATTGATTTTTGTGATTACAGGCCGACAAAACAAATCAAAATGCATCTAAAGCCGGCAGAACTGCAGTTAACTCTAAATCCCGCACTGTGAAGAGCAAATCTACCTTTATCTGCCTCATTCCCATTTCTAGATGGGGCTTCTTCTTTTAAACAATATTATCTCAGAGTTTTGACACCATGACGTTCTTGAGGTGACAAGTTGTCAGCTTCAGGCTATGTGATGAGGAAGGAGATTACCTAAAAGCAGTTATTTGTCCATTTTCTCCTGAAATGCTGGTGCTGTATGGCAGTAAGCTGAGGTGCCCTAGCAGTCCTGTAAAGAGTAATTAGACAGTGATGCATGAAAGAGTGATTGTTTAACCAGTTGGATCTTTCTGAGTGTCAAAAGAACTCTTCAAGCTGTGCAAATCATTATCACCGTGAGGTGATTATGTCTTGTGCTTGTCTGTCTGCAGGATTAGGGTAAATAACGACGTGGGATTTTTTGGTGATATATTTGGAGGATTAGATTTGCGTGGACTCTTTGTGGATTAAGTTTGGATATTCTGAGATGCAATTTATATGTGAGAAGGAGATAAAGAAGAAGGAGCAGGGGGAGAAGGTGGGAGTGTGATTATCAAGCACAGAGAGATGGCTAATCCAGGTGGGCTTAATACACTCAATTACATTTTTAGAAAGGAATAAACCTACCAAGCAGAGATCTCAATTAAGTGCATCCCATCTTCGAGATGCCACTGCAAAACAAAAAAATCACAAATTCAAAACCTCTCCCACTTTTCTTGATTTGCCCTTTTCCATTCATATTCGGGAGGTCACAAAGTCCACAACATAAAAGCCTCTAACAGGTCAAGGCTGCATTTTCACATTTTCACGTTGCATGTTTCAGAGTGGTTTGGGGAGGTTTGGGGAGTTGGGAGGTTCAAGCTTTTTGCATCATTTCTCTTTAAGAAATACCCAGACTATTTGATTTCTTCAGTTTACAATATTTTTCAAATCTCATTCAACTAAAAATCTCGTAAGCACAAAGATGCAACATAATTCCCTTTTTCTTTTTAGGTTATAGGCATTAAGCAGAATACATAATGGAGTTTCAGGAATATGTCAGTCTTAGGAGAATTCATTTCCATATCACTGCTTGCTTCCAAGAATTAGTCATTTAGGCTCGCAGAAAACATCTGGAAATCACAAGTTTATTTTGCCATCCCTGCTTTTGTGACCTTTGGGCACCTTGGAAATGGGTTTTGACGTTTCTGTAACAATCAAACAAACGTACGTCTTTATCATTAAATTTACAGGCGTAAAGCTCAGGTGCTTCTTCAGCTGCACGACTTTAAGCCAGGTTTATTGCCTGCCTTTGGTGTTTGCTGTGGTCTCTGGGATGCTCTTTGCACTCCCCGTGCCTCAGGTACCTCGTTGTCTAAATTGCAAAGTTTTCTGAGGAGAAACTTCAGGAATGTTGACCCACAGCAATGAGCTGGTCTTTTCTGTGATCCGTTTCAGGGATGGTTTTCACTTCTATTTAGGCAATATCATCCTAATTGCATGATCTGAATTAATTGTGTTATGTTTAATTTTTGTAATACTTGTATTACAAGTGTTTATCCTACAATTGCATGTTTAGATATTATTCCAAATCTGTGTAAAATCATACACTTTTTAAACCTTCACTGGATTTTGGGGAAAACTGGACAAACCGCTCTTCAGTTTAACCAGTGCACAATTAAAAGCCATCTAATTTTCTAGTGATCCATTCATGAGGGTTTCAAAGTGTGCTATAAATAAAACTTCTTCAGTTTCTGTCACAGAAGAACTCAAAAATCTTAACTTGGAAAACAATTTCACTGTCACATTGAAAAGAAATTCTTAATCTAGATTCAACTAACTGGTGAAAAATGGGACTTGAAAGGGTCTGGCTTGAGGTGTAGATAAAAGATTGTCAGATTTGAAAAGGAAGACCTACTTTCTGCTCCTTTTTGTGAAGACTTCAGCTGATGAAGAAAAGGCATTAAATGAAATAGTGAGAACTAACAAACGAAAAGCTAACAGAGAGGATGATATATATATATCAAGCTGATTTTTAACATGATCTTTTAGTGTTCTTACCGTATACTTATGCCCCTTCCCCTTTTTTCCCTCATTCTGGTTTTGACATCCTATTAATTTGAATCTAATTAATTAGGCTTTATTCCCAGTGGTGGCTTGGTGTCAGCAAGGAGAACCCCAAGCGGGTAAAAGCCCCAGTTCTGTGTCTCCTGAGCGCTTCCTTCAGTAGATGTTCCCAGTGTGGATGCAGAGTGCTCAGCTGTGGTCTGGAAATACCACATTAATCATTTGAGAGGCCTTTTCCTGTACAAGTGTATTTCCTCCTCCTCAGTTCCTCCTGTCTGAGGTCTGATTGCAATGTTTACTGGCAGAAATTGCATTAATTCCGAGTAGATTTGGCACGGGGGCTGCACGCTGCTGGTGTACACACAGGTAGCACAGACAGCCCATCTCCAATCCGTGCTCCAGACTTTGGAGCAGCGCTGTTTATTCAGTCACCTCACTTTTTATATAGAATGGCAACCACCTGGGAGACATTTCCTGCAAAATGTGACACAGGCGAGCAGAACTTGACAAAATTGTCATTAGAATTTGAAAGCTATTTTTTTTTTTTCAGTGTTTTATCAGCTCATTCTTCAAGAGTAAGGGGAATTGGAAAAATAACAGGGTAGTAACACTTAGTTCAGATAGTCTGAAATCACTCTCAAAACATTTGTACAGAATCACCAGCACAGTGCCTGTTCCACAGCTTTTGAAATTTTCCTGTGGGACATGAAGTAGGAACAGGATGAGTCCAAAGCAGTGGGGATGGGGCTTGGGAAGGGTCTGGAGTATCAGAAATGTCTGAGGGAGCTGGGGAGGGTTGGTTCAAGCTGGGGAAAAGAAGGCTCCAGGGGGGACCTTCTGGCTCTCCACAATTCCCTGACAGGAGGGGCAGCCAGGCGGGATTGGGCTCTGCTCCCGGGGACCAGGGACAGGACAAGATGTCCTGAACCGGGAGAGGTTCAGATTGGATATTAGGGAGAATTCCTTCATGGAAAGAGTTGCCAGGCATTGGAACATTGGAACTGGAGCCCGAGATATTTAAAAGCCATGTGGATGTGGCACTTGGGGACATGGGTTAGTGGTGGCCTTGGCAGTGCTGGGGGAACATTTGGACTCCGTGATCTCAGAGGGCTTTTCCAACCTTAATGATTCCATGATCCTACAGCTCTTTGATCAGTAGAGACCCAGCTGTGCCTGAGCTGTGTGTTGTGGTTGCACATGGATTTTTAGTCTTGTATTGATCAGAAACTATATTTACATCAATTGCTTTAAGGCTCATTAGCCCTTTAATGCAGATCAAAGCTTTCACTGTCTTATTACTCATCAAAATGACTCAAGTGAAGCCTCTTTGACCAGAGAGAACTTTTCAGGTGCTGTGGATTTTCCCGGCACAACAGATGTGTGGCACCAACTCCATTTGTGTTTTGCAACAGTTACCGTCTGACTTCACTGTATGCTCCTTACGTGAGAAATATTTTTATTGCATTTTCCTTTTTTTTTTTTTTCTCCCTCTTATAAGCAGCAAAGGAGTGGGTTTAAAAAAAAATATATATATAAAGCAGTATTGTTTTTAGAACACTGCAACAAAATATAGAAGTGATAGCTGTGGCACATTTCTAATAGCTGGGCTGAATCACATTCTGTTCCCCTAATGGCATGCGTAATTGCTCCAGGTTTTCAGGCGTCCTTCAGCCGCACTTATTTAGATTAGTGACTGATGCATTTCCATGGAAACCTGCAGCGGGGGAAAAAAAAAACCCAACCCTCTTGGTACGGCGTGGAGCTGAAGGGACGTGGGCTCTGAGCCTTGTGTAAAATCAGGCTTCTCAGTGGTGGTCAGCTTGGTTTGGGGATTTTGTTGTAGCTGCTCTCTGCAAAGGAAGAGGAGTTGCCAGCAGCATTTTGTGTAGCAATGTGGAACGCTTGTCCAGTCCTACGTTCCTTGATAAGCTTCAGCTTTCTGGGCGTAGTTGAAGGAGTGCATTTGGAAGTGAAATGTCTGGGGTGTTTTTTCTCTGTGAGGATGCAGAAGCACCCCAACCCCAGGTAAGCTGGTGAGAAGCAGGCTGGACAGTCAAGGTCCAATAGTGGAGTTAATGTTGTTGTGTGGAGCTCGAATGAAGTTTTGAAGTGCTAGTGGCAGGAATGGAAATGGTTTTACATGACCTCCGTCACTAAAATACCTGGAAAATATAATTACTCTTAAAAACTCTGCACAGTACTCTAGCTTTTCTCAATATCTGGTACAATCTTTATATGCATTACCTAACATAAAATATCTGATTTTTAGTGTTTTCTTAGAAAACATGATTCTCAGCATTCACAGCCATTTGTTCTAATTTCCAGGAGCGTTTAACGTTGCAACATGGATTTTCAAACGTGTTCATTTAAAGGAATTGCCCTTATGTGTCTACACAATGCTCTAAGGGCAAGTACCTTCCATACCTTTTAAAAAGTAGAGATATTTTTGGATTTGGCTCCTTTCCTAATTATTTGGAACACCGGTGTAGGTTCTCTAGGAGTAAGCGCTCCTAGAGAATGGTGATAGTTTCTCCTATTTGACAATTAATTATCCTGTGGCCTGGCTCAGAATCCTGTGTTACTTAGCAGTCATCAATGCAAAGAATCTCTAACCATATCTATAAACGATTTTGATACCGCATCTATGTTGTTTAGTTTATTATATCCATACATAGCCATATCTATATATTCTGATATGAATATGTAGATATTCAGCACCACAAGGTCAGTTGCTAAAGTCTGGTACTCCTGTTAAAAGTGATGAGGTGCTTCCAAGTAATTTTTCCTTTGTATTTTTGAATTTGTAGTTGAACGTTGTGTTTTAGACACATGCGACAGCGTGGCAAGGCAGGACCCCTTCTTCCTGGTGAGCAGGGAACTTCCACATCTCCTTGTTCCACCTCACCTCCCCTCCCTGGTCCTGTGTGAACCTGGGTACAGCACTGCTTAGCAACATCCTGCTCTGAGCTATTTGTTCACTCTGACTGGAGTTAGGACATTAAATTAGAAGTTATTCTGAGGCCCTTACGGTGGAAGTTGCAAAGTGTTCTTCTGTTTGTTGGGTTTCCGTCGTGTTCTATCCAGAGCGGAGTTCAGGCTCAGAATCCACGTGCACAGTCAAGGCAGAGGGAGCGCTGTGGTGGAAAAGATCGTGAGGTTCTAGGAACTTCCCACGGATCTCCCATGCTCAGCAGCTTCTTAGGTATTCAAAATTGTATCTATTATTGAAGGCAGAGAATTTGACAGATCATTGATCCTGAGTACAGCTGGCGAAGATTTAGAGTTGAATGAAGCTTCTTGTAAGGGAGGAAATTGAGGGGAAACATTTGTATCACCATTGATGATAGAAGTCCGTAATAGCTCTTGTTGAAACTTGCTGTACATGAAAATTAATGATTTTTGAAATGGAATAGAAGGAATGGCTTTCCAGGGCCTGTTTTTCCTTACTCAGCCCAAAATAATTCCCCATCTGTTCTTTCCAATTCAGAGTGCACAACGACCTTCTCCCAAGCAGTTGGTTGCCTTTGTGGGGTGTAAACACGTCTCAGGTAGGAACAATCCCTGTCATGCCGAGCAGGCAGCAGCTCCTGCCACACAAGCAAACACAGAGTTCCTTCAGAAACCTCTATAATGGAATTTCCCTAAATTTAATGCAAAGTCTCTGCGTCGAGGCAAGGTCATTAAGCCAGGTTTCACCTGGCACCTGCCCTTTGCTACAGGCCATCGTTTTGGGTTATGCTGCTGCCATCAGTGACAACACTGATATTCGCAGGAAATATTTGAACTACTTGCTGGGAGGATGAGAAATGCGAAATAAGGTGTTATGATTAAAAACAATCGTACCCTGAGTCAGTTCTAAAGAGCTGGAACATTACACCACCTGAGCTTTGTAAGTGAACAAACCATCCTGACCTTCAGGATAAATAACATTTGCAACAGATGATAGTGCCAGCAGGCAGCTCGTCAAGACTTCTTTGTTCTCCCTGAATCTGAAAAACAAGATGCCTTTCTTTATGTGTGCAGGAGCACTTTTGGATTGACATGGAGAGCTGTTTTTTGTGAGGCAGATGCACATATTGTCAGGCCACAGTTAAAGGTTAGGCAAAGTGCACTGGAGTTGCTTTGTTTTGGCCTGGCTGTGTAAAAGCTGGGTATTTCAGCAAGGACCAAACTAGGTGCACGTGGACCAAAGCCGTGTTCAGCTGCTAGACACTCTGAGGTCAACATCCAGCTTTTTACAAGCTCTTCACTCTTTTGCTTAAAGGTGCATTTTACTCTGTAAAGCAAGAGTGGGACAAAAAAAAAATCTTTCCTCTCCTGATTAATTTCTTTTGATGAGATCTCTCAGAGCTGTGTCTGTGCCTTTTCCTGACACTCTGTGGCTTAATCCTCTGCATCAGCTGAGCCCATGGTCACAGAGCTGCCATGGAGGGGTTGGAAATGAGGGCCAGAGGGAATGGAGACCCTCAGAAACCCAACAGGAGAGCTTAAAGGAACATCAAATGACCGTTACCATATTTTTGAAAATATTCTGCAAATGAGGGGAGAGCTGCAGAATTCCAGAATTGTGCGAAGAGCTGGTAAAGTTGTTAGGACAGCAAGCAAATGTTTCCACAACTGCATGCTGGGGTTTTATTTTTCAGGTGTTAGTAAGCTTTTTGTTAAATTAAAGGGAAAAGTGATGACATGGGAAGCATTGTTCTTCCATAACTGCCTCTCCGGCAGGTGCAGGTTGCATATTTCAGTTATTAAGGTTTCTCTTGCAAACAAACTTGCTGATTCACTCCATTGATCAGCCAGTTCAGCATCCTTTGTGGGTAAAACAAATTCACTGTATCCCAGCTAATCTTCCTCTGAGGATGAAGGAGGGAAATCAACACTCAGTCTTCCTTTCTTTTTTCTTTTTCTGAAAAGAAGATTTAGTAGGAGAAAAACAAACCAAACCCAAAAAAAAAAAAAAAAAGGAAAGGCAGAAGGACATCCAAGGATTTGCTATTCCAGTCAAGTTGTCCCAGAGACATTTTTATGCTTATTCTCAAATCTGAAAAACTTCAAAAACCACGTAAGATTTGCGATTTCTCAGCTTTAACTGAAAGAAAAATTGGTTGAGATCATCACATCAACTGAACACTGGGACTTAAAAAAAAAAATCATCCACAAACTGAAACAGAAGAAAGTGAACCATTAATTAAAGATTTTCATTAATTACCACTTATAATGCCTAGATCATCTTTTCTCTTGATCCTCACAGTCTGTGCCTTCAAATGAAGCATCAATGTTTGTACCTCAGATTTGCAAAGATATGAAAAAGGTAACTGTAGTTTCTTCTGAATTCTTGGGTGGTACCATACCTGCAGATTCCACTTCTGTGAGTTTTTATAACCCTTTGTCAGAATCCACGACCAAACAGCTAATAGAGAAAATTTCCATTTGTATTTCTTCATCCCGTTTTTTGTACATTTTCTAGACTCCATAATCCTCCTGCGTGTGATTTGGAGGATCCCTGAACTTCAGCTTTCCTATGGCTCAAATGAAATGCTCCAAGAAAGCAATAAGGAGTGTCACATTAAACAATTATATCACAGGGCTGAAAAGACTTCTCACTGATCACCCTTTTAATGTACCGTACTTAATAGAAAATCCGGTTTTGATGAATCTCCATTTTCTAAGGGGAAAAGGGAAGCAAGTAAAACAAGTTCCCGAGACTTCACAGTTTGTGGAATGAAGAATATTTTATCTATTAAGGCGATTATTTTCTGGAGCATCACTTGGCATGGCAGGTATTTTGGATATACTTGGGATAGAAAAATGCATGCTCTTCTCAGTGCTGTTTTCAATCCCATGAATTATTTCTCAGCTTTTTCTTCTGGCCAAATTTGGATCAATTTAAGGAAAAACTCATAAGATAGGAGCCCTGCTTTGTTGCAAACCAGCACAAGTGTCCTTGAATTGTGAATTTCTGCTGACTCTATTATTAAACTGCTTTCCTCTGCTTTGAATAACTTCTGGTCTAAGCCTCAACATAAACGTTCAGGAAAGGGCTTTTCCCCCAGGAAGGGGAGGCCTTAACCTCTGCCGCTGTTCGGGGTGTTGCACCTGCAGAGAGCTGCACCTGAGCTGACAAACATCTATAAATGTCTGTTGGGAGTGAAACATCTCCCAGGGCTGTCTCTGGGGAAGAAAGAGGAAAGGAAGGAGGAAAAGCCGCGTGTTTTGGGGTGGGGATGAACCCCACCTTTACCCACCGGTGGTACCTGGGGAGATCCTGCTGCTCTCTCTTGCCTCCCAGTATCACAGCACACATTCTGCTGTTCCACTCCTGTTTCCTCTTCATCCTGTGGACATGCTGGTGACTCTGAACCTTTCCTAGAGTGCTGGCAGGCCTCTGACAACATCCCTGCTGGCGGAGCATTCCCGCGCAGTTTCCTTGGAAACACGGCGCAGAAATGCCCTGCGAGGAGCAGCACGGAGGAGAGAAGGAATGGAGACAGTTGCTTTGGGATTTTTTTTCCCCCTCCTAGTTCTTTACCCTTTCCAAAGCAATATCAAATATGTAAGCAACCTACTCCAAGCACGAGCATCGGGGTGGGAATGGTGCTGGCTGCTGGAGCAGGCCCACAGTTGTTACGTGGGCTGAAACGGGGCACGAGTGGCCTGATCTGTGTGGTTTAGAGTCCAAAATTTATTCCTTGCTTTTCATGGCACTGATCTTTCAGCTTTTGGTAATGTCTGCAAGATCTGTTCCAGTCCTGTGGTCACCTGTGAGACTGAGGCCGAGAATCTGCAGGAAGTTCTACGTTTATTTGGAGGAAAGCCCTCTAAACC
The DNA here is from genome assembly GCA_013397395.1 of Sinosuthora webbiana. Taxonomy (NCBI): domain Eukaryota; kingdom Metazoa; phylum Chordata; class Aves; order Passeriformes; family Sylviidae; genus Sinosuthora; species Sinosuthora webbiana. The sequence goes on along the minus strand of VXBN01007266.1, from coordinate 935,608 downwards.
ACTCCTGAGGTGGAGGAAGGAGGAAATGTTTGCCACCTACACTTTCTCAGTGCTCACCCCTCTTTGAACCCCATAAATTAAATTCTGGAAGGGAAGGCTTTGAGCCTGTTGCTCACTGAGATGTCTGCAACAATAAATGATTCTAATAAAGGAACAGCTGGGGCTTTATTATTTGGATTGCCACTATTGCCCAGGGCATACAGCTTATTTCTGCTGCAGCTCCACTGGCTTCAGTAGAAAACGGACCAGGAGAACATTGCTGTGCTCTTATGGTATTTACTCTGGTAAAATATGGGCTTCTTAAGAGATCTAGAAATTTCAAGTGATATTCCAATGTTTCTCTCTTCTGTCAGTGTAAAGGGAACTGGACCATTTTTGCAAACCCTGGTGTTCTCTTCTACCTCTTAGAAAAACTTCTTGAACTGACCCAGCTTGACTTTTCATCTGTGGTGACAGAGGTTCCTCTCAGTAAGAATGCAGTATTACTAAAATGATTATCTTTATTAAAATAAAACTGCTAAATAATGCTTTTCTAGACCTTCTTTCCCATATCTTCTTGCTGGTCTTCCTAATCTCTCTGCAACCAAGATTAAGAAGAAATCCTTGAAAGACTCTGTGGGTAAAAGCTTCTTAAATAATGATGGGGCTGTTAGTCTTAGGCGGTCCTTAACTTGCTGCAAAGCATTTTGATCAAGAGTGCTGGTCTTGAGAAAACCTGGGACACCTGGAGCTAACCCCTTGGTGCTAATGTACCTACAACAGTGTTACTGTGCTATATTTGGCTTGCACTCAGAACAGCATTTGTTAGGCATTTGCCTGTGGGTTCTTTGTGTTCTTTTGTCAAGTCGGAGAATGGAATCCTTTTCCTATTTCAGTCCCCAGCTCATTCTGATGGCAGATTCCTGGTGGTCCCCCCGCTGCTCCTGGGTGTGTGTACTCACCAACAGGGCAGCCTGGGATCTGAGTCGGAGGGGAGGGGAAGAGGGTAATTAGAGAACTTAACACAGCAGCCTGGGAAAGTGCCACTTAGCCTCGAGTTCAGCGCCTTCTGTTTCCCCAAATAATCCCTGACTGCACACAGAGGAGAGGGGGCAAACAGAGGGGTGGCAGAGCCGGGGAGCAGATCCAACCTGCAGCTGAAGAGCGCTGACTCTGCCATCCTGGGGAGCTGAACAAAGCTCTCGGTCTTGCTGTGCCTTCCCATCCCTCCCACCCACTTTGTGTTCCTTATAGCACCGAAATATCAGGCAATAGAAAACATTTTCTGCAGGGGGAACATCTGGCTCCTTAAGGCTCAAGCAGTTTGCTTTAATATTTCAAAATATTCTTCGTCATAATTTGTTTCTTGTAATCATTTCTGAGGGACTTCTGAGAACAGGCCACGGGGAAACTCAAAGTGGACTCCAGGTTTATGATTTTCTGTGTTTCTTCTGTTTATGTCTCTTGGTATGAACCTGATTTTTAGAACGGCATGGAAAAAGAATGTTGCTTGATGGGGAACAGACTGCAATTTGTGCACTAGGAGCAGGAATTTGGGGTAAAGAAAAGGCCTTTTAGGCAGAAAATACAGGTTGTAGGTGAGTGACAAAGGGACAAAATAAACTAAACTATCAAGTTGAGTTCATATTATAATAGGGATTTTCTCCCTTTCTGGTTATCCTATAGGATGGAGGCCGGCTGGTCTCCACAAAATGTACAAAAATGTCAATATTTCTGGTTTTTCCTAGTGCTTTTCTTGGACCTTGCCAATCGGTGCACAGCTCCGAAGAAATAACTTTCTTACTCTTTCAGGCAGCTGCAACCTGCATGTACATTTCCAGCTGGAATTTCTCTGTATTATGGCTGTATTTCTATTTATGCCTCCAGCTGGGGGCACGAGCCAGTTATGTGTTAACTGCACTGGTTAAAACGCAGCGCCTTCTGTTTTCCCCACCACGCATTTTCCCCACCCTTCTTCCTCAACTCTGCCTCCCAGGACTTTCTCCAGCTCCTTGGCTGTGCTCAAAGCCCTTCCATCCTGTTCTTTTTCTCTCTGCAGGCTTGCCTTTGGTCATTTGCCAGCACGAATTTCTCAGTCATTTGTGCCATCCTTAAAAATGGTGCCACAGAGGTGCTGTGCCTCGAGGGTTCTGTCTGGCTTGGAGACTGAGTAAAATCTGTTGGATTGTATCGGGCTGTTCCTCCATGGAGAGGCCCCCAGCTATGCAGATGAGGCTTTCATCATCAGAATCCAAACCAGAAACTTTTCAATCTGATTTTTGATGTCTCTTAGCCAAGCCAAAGGTGATTCCATGGAAGGACCAACCTGTAGTATTTGTTGCCGATCTTTCTTTCTTTCTTTCTTCTCTTTCTTCTCTTTCTTCTCTTTCTTCTCTTTCTTCTCTTTCTTCTCTTTCTTTTCTTTCTTCTCTTTCTCTCTTTCTTCTCTTTCTCTCTCTCTCTCTCTTTCTCTCTCTCTCTTTCTCTCTCTCTCTCTCTTTCTCTCTCTCTCTTAC
>VXBN01007266.1:795775-933075 GCA_013397395.1 Sinosuthora webbiana | reverse complement strand
TCTCTCTCTCTCTTTCTCTCTCTCTCTTTCTCTCTCTCTTTCTCTCTTTCTCTCTTTCTCTCTTTCTCTCTTTCTTCTATTTTGCCTCTTAACTATAAAAGAATGTCAAAGTTTTTGCCACTGAAACTATGAGTGGGGCTTTAAAACTTGTGAATGATGTGATTCATGATCTCCAAGAAGTTCTCCTTATTCACGTGATGTGTCTAATGTGATAAAAGAATATCTCCAAAGCCAACATTTTTTTTTTCCTGAAATGCCTTGAAACTACGTTCATTCACTGCGAGGGAATATAAACAAATGCTTCAGCACTTGATTAAGAAATACAGAAGTATTGAAAATCCTTTTTTCTCTGTGCAGAAACACGAATAGATAGAACAAAGAAGCTGTTTAGACACTACACGGTGGGATCCTATGACAGCTTTGATGCTTCAAGGTAAGAACTTTTCCTTTTGGTCTCAATCTGTTCACAAAACCTTCCCAGGTTTTATTTAATTGTTACTTTTGGTTTAGCCTTTGGAGGGGAAGAGGGAAGCAGGTCACTAAGCAGATTTTCTGAGGGTACCATTTAACTTCAAAATCGGTTTTTATTGCAGTTTACTTTGTTCATATGGGATGGGAGTGGAAAATTCGGGAGCTGTGAAGTCATGAGCTTCACTGTTTTGTTTTGGGAGTGGTGAAAGAGATTCGTTGTTCTGAACAGGAACTTTGGGACCTCAGTAGGACTGAAACTGCTGGAAATGAGAAATGAGGTGATTTATTTGTGGAGAATTCATGATTTTTAAGCAGGTTCTTCCCCCCCATGTATACACCTTGAACATACAGCTAACTGCTGGCAGAAGGGATGACCTTTAAAACACAGAACTTTGGTTAGCTTTTGGTGTCTTAACGAGGAAATCTTGGTGGCACACTGGAATTATTATGCTTTTCTCCTGAATGTCCAATTACAGCTTGGATTTGGGTTTTTTCTTTTTGTTGTTGTTTGTTTGTTTTTGTTTTCAAGGGAACAACATTTATTGTAGGAGAAAAATTCTGAAATGTGTAAAGCAATGGCAGTGTTTCATGTAGCACAATATTGAAAGGAAAAAAAAATATGTGGTAACTGTTGGTTTTGTTCTGTGATCTTAGATTTTGTTCTGAGGTTCAGGCACAGTTTCTATGTGAGTTGAACAATTTGGGGAGGGAGTTCCCAGCTGGACGTGGTGTGATTGGCTGGAGGAGTCTAATAATGGCAAAGTTGTCAAAAGAAGCTGTGAGCCCATACTCTGGGACAAGCTCTGCAGAGCAGACTCACTGGTTACTGAGGACCTTTGCAGTGAGAAGAGTTGGCTTTTTTCAAGGTTCTTTGAATGATCATTAGTCCACAAAATCCATGTCCTTGTCCCTGTATTTCAATGTGAATGGATAGGGTTGTTTCTGCAAAAGAGAGAAGCTGTGTCTGCTGCATGTTGCCTCAGAGATATCAAATAATTCCGCTTGGAAACCTCCTGCTACTGTCTAACAACAGATTTTTTTTCATTAGAAAGTGTCAGTTCCATCAAAACTTTCCTTTCCACCCCTCTTTAATCTTTTTTTAAGTTGTTGATTTATTTCTCTGTGGTTTTGATGTTTTTTCCTAAAGGTATTGGGTTTGTGCATTGCAACAGTAAATCTCTCAAAAATGTACCTTACCTGATTCAGGACCGAGCAGGAGAGACAATCAGGAAAAAATGAACTTTTGTACAGCCTTATATATATTAGTTCCGAAGTCTGCAGTTGGTATCTATTAATTGTCTGAGTGGAGAGAGGGAAAGCAGCAGAGTTCTCCTGGCAAGGTTTGGAAGAAAACTCTCCTTGAGTTTCCGCAGAGAATCTGAGAGCCAGTGGATCCATTGGGAAGGGTAATGGTGGAAATTGAGAGGAAAAGGTAGGAGGAGGCAGAATTAGTGTGAATTTCCAAGAAATACAGTGGCAAGGTAGACTTGTTTAACACATTTTTTTTCAGCAAAGTATAGTAAATCTAGAATTTTTGTAAAGTAACACCAGGAGAACTAAAAAAAACAAACAACACACCAAGTTGTGTTTCAGGTACTTGACTGAGGCAGCAAATCAGCTTTTTGTACCTCTGAATGGTGATTTCACTGGTGCTTGCCTATCGCTGCTGAAGCAAAAAGAATTTGCATTTCAGAACCTGTCTGGAGATTAATGTCTCTTGGTGGTACATCCAGATTTAATTCCTCACAAGGGCTTCTGCAGGGAGGGGAATTATTCAAAGAGGCAAACAAGGTGTGAAAGTGAGAGCGATTTTTGATATTGCCAGATTTGTATTGCTTTGATTACTTTCTCTGTTATCATTTCATATCAAAGTCGGGGAAGAATACCTTGGAACAGATTCAACGCTGGCAGCAAAGGTTTCATAAACATTTGTCAGAAGGCAATTGTGCCCGTGTGCTAAGAACAGCCCTGAATCCAAAGTATTAACAAAGCTGATCCAGTTCCTTTCTGGAGATGATGTGGGGGAGTGAGGGGAAGTGTCTGCTCCCTTCTCTCTTTCCTTCTCCCTCCCAAAGGGCAAAAACTGCTGAGTAGAAACACTCTGTTCAGAAATCTATATTAATGGGCTTATTCACATGCAGGAAAATACATTGTACGTGGCATTTTTCATCTTGAGGAAAATGTGCAGCTTGAGTAATGGAGGTTCATTAAATCCTATTTCAGCTTTGCATAGGAGATCAGTTATCCATACATTAACTTCGGGAAGATGGGGAGGATGCTTACTAACGTGGAGCAAGGCACTGAGACTTGCTTGCCCGTGCAAATAGTCACTAAATATCATACAAATGCAATAAAATATTTGGAACTACCAGGTCTGATGTATTATCTGCTTTAAATGCTGATGACATGCCCTCAACAGGGAAGAATTTCTTCGTAATGTCTGTCCTCTTTCAGTTTAAATCCCCACTCCTTGTCCTAAAGGGCAGATGCACCACTAAAACTGCAAGGAGATAATGCAAGGCTGCTCTGCCACTTCTCTGAAATTTTCTGTCTTCCCTGGATTTGTTAGCAGTTAATTCAAATGAAATTATTTGTAGGGCACAAATGAATTAATTTATCAAGGTCAAATTCCAGTTTGTTAACATGAAGTATTGCTAAGGCAATACTTTCACTGGATGTCAAAATGAAAAAAAAAATTCTTTATTTTTAAAAACTTTAAGCTAAGGTAAACCTTTAGAAATAATCATTTTTCATCTGCTTTTTAACCGAAGTAAAGGAACTGATTACTTCTTTCTAAGATGGGGAAGTGGACTGTTCAGTCCGGAAAATATGTGGAATTAATTAGTTGTTTAATTTCAAGGGTAAAATGTTATCACCCTTTTAAATGGAATGGGACTGATGATACAGTGATAACTTAGTTTTATACTCTGGAGACATGAATAATATGAGGCAGTGTGGTGCTGTGTAAAAATGATAAACTCGGTGTGATGGAAAACATGATCCATTGCCTCCCTGAATTTGGGAACTTCAGGACACGACGGTGGAAACTTTTCCGACTGCATTCATTGCATCATCTCCCACCCCCAGCAGAACAAGTCAATAGCACAATTGAATGCCAACCTCAGTGCAATCAAATATGCACATAAATGGGAGGTCTCCTGCCTGATTCCGTGTCTTTTTTCACAGAATTATCGACTTTCACACGGGGCTTTTTTCTCCAGACACTTTAACCGGTTCCAATCCCTGCATGGGAGAAGATTTCCTGGTGCTTTCCTTGACGTCCCATGGCTCCAGCAGAATTAAGGAGCTCGCAGGAGAGGATGTCTTGACAAATAACCTTTCCCAAAGTCTGGTTGCCACCACAGTAATGACAGGACCATATTGATTCGCCTTATGGTTTTTGTTCTGTTTCTCTGGAGGAAGACAAAGAGGAAGATAGGATGGTGTGATCTGTAAGAAAACTTAATTAAAAGCTTAATTCATTAACCCTATTGACCCTGCTTGGAGTCAGGTGGCAACATCCATGTCCCACGAGTGTAGAAGGTGACAGGGGAAACTCTTTAAAAGCTAATTTATGTACAAACACCTAATAAAAAATGGAGAGATTCTTCTCAGACGTTCTTTCCAGGCCATTCTCTGCTGCTGTTGTCATCTGCGCTGTTGGATGGAGCAGCCTTCAGCTTTAATCCTGGGCAGCTCACAGGGACTCCTTGGCACAGCTGAGGCTGTCTGCCCCTGTAACTCAGCATGCTGTAGAGAGCCTGGTTATTTGTTTAATTTTTTCAGCCCACAGAATGTGCCTGTTGGATGCCTTTGTTCCAAAGGTGTGATGCAAGTGGTGCTGTCTTGGAAGTTTTAAGCATTAGGTGTGTTACACACTTTTTTTATAGTGGAAGCTCTCAGTGTGATGCAGAAATACTTCCTTCTGGTTTGAGACCTGCTTTCATGTGGATATTTCGCTTAAATGATCCTCCCTCTGGAGAAATGCACTTGCTCATCTCTTTAAATATAGATTTTGAAATAATAAAATATAGATTTAAAGCAGACGGAAATTTTGGTGGAATTCCGGCTACTGCAAGTGGGGAGGAACGTCAAACTGACAGGGAGCGAAGGGATTTTCTCTTGGTTATGGTGGGCCCGTGTCCCTGGGGTGGGGAATTTGGCACATGTGCTGGTGGAGTGCTGCTTGCCTGGCAGCAGTCCATTAAATCCTGGCAAATGGATCCCTGCAGAAATTGAGGGAAGCTATAAGAGCTGTTGTTGTGTTTTATATCCTGCTTCCCACATTCTCATGTTGGTTCTGCCCGCCCAGAGCAGTGAGAGGAGTGTTGTTGCACGGAGAATAGGTTGGATTTTCTGAATTGGGATAAAAACTGGATGATCTTTCAGGTCCCTTTCAAGCCAAACCTTTCTAGGATTCTGTGGACTGCTCTTTTGTTTGTTTTCCGTTGGATATCATCAGTTCCACTGTGCTAATGTTTCCTGGGAAGTCTGTACTGTTCAGGTGATCTCTTGAAGGAAATGGCAGCAAGGAGATTAAAATGGTGCTGTGCACTTTTAACAATAAATCCACAATCTGGGATTGACACATTGATAAGAAGTGGAAAGTGATTTTATAGCTGTTCTCACCTGCAGGCATACATTTTAAACAAATCCTTGGTTTCCTCAGGTGGAAAAAAGCAAAACCAGCAGCATTTTAACTTTTACATGTAGTTCAGTTTACACATAGTTCAGTTTTTGCCTAGAAGATGGCAACAAAAATATGGAAGTATGCTCATCATGGTAATTAAATCTAACCCTGTGAGACAGTGATGTGGTTACATCTGAAAGCTCTCTGAGATTTTAATGATTTTAAATCCCTGCAGATGTGATATCATGGTCCTTTTGGGCACAGAGAACAGTCAGCACCAGCCAGATTGTAGAAAAAAAAAAAAAGTACATCAAACATTTTGCGTGCCTGTGATCTCACCTGATGTCTGAAGTTATTTTGTTGGACTTGCCTGTTGTCTGTTCTGAATTAATTAACTAAGTCTGATGGCACTGAGCTGCTCTTAACGTGAGGCAGAAAGGCAGGGGTAGCTCAGTTTTAATGCCTTGTGCCTCATTAACTTGAAGAGCATAATTTGATGCAATTTGAAGAATTGCATATGTATTTAAGCAACGATTAACACATTGTAGCCTCCACGGGGCAGGTGGAGATCTAAAATGTGAAGTTTTTAATTTCCAGTTATTCGACTTCTAATGGAAATTCCTTTGGTTCCTAATAAACAACTTTGCACTTTGCCTCCCCTGCTGTTGTGTGATGCCACGATGGAGCTTTTTGTGCCGGGGACTACAGCAAATATTGACAGGGATTGCTGAAATAGGAGGTAAAGAGGGGCGTGTGTGTGTGTGTGCATCTGAATTGTGGTGCCTCTCCATCTAAACCTGCACTATAATTGCTCTATTAAGGTCTAATACAATCACGGTGAGATGCAAAACTCCATTGTGAGTGATAAAAGTTTCCATTAGCTTGTAAGCGCATTTTTAAGTTGTTTGCTGCCTTGACAGTAGAGTTTGCTCAAGCCATTTCGGTCGGATTTCAGCTTTTAGCAACTAATGGTTTGGTAACTAATGGCTAAAAATGTGTCAGTCATTTTCTGGGCTAGATGTTTGCCTAATTTTTTTAGTGATAAGCGTTAGCAAAGAGAGATCAAGAGCTGAAAAAAAACATAAAAAAAATACATACAGCCTTTCCCAAATCCAAAATTACAATGCTTCTTCTGAAAAACTTTTAGGATCCACCTCTAGTGCTAGTCCAGACTTCACTGTGTGCCTGGGGTAGAGAAGCTGCTTCTTGCAAGGGCTGGGATTTGGGGGCTGAGCCATTTCCTGCACAGCAATTGGTACTCTCAGGCTCAGCAGGATTTCCTCTGCATCTCCTCGGGCTGGATGCTGGAGGACAGCACGGATTTAAATGTCACCGCTGAAAGCAGCAGCCTGTGTCCTGTGCATGGCAGGGAATAGAGTGTTTGGTTTGTTTTTTTTTTTCTTTAAATAAGAATTGAGGAAATGAAAAAAGAAAAGAAAAATGAGTGGAGATGCAGAAAGAGGTTTGTGAGGGTGTGACACCAGGTGGGTTAGAAACAAGAGCCACATCATTAGAGCAGAGGAAAACAGGGGATTCAAACGGGATTTTTCAGGGGAGGGGGGAGAAAGGAGAATGACTAGGTTTCTAATAATTACTGTGTTCCATTCCTGCATCCCAGCCCCTGTGATGATTTAATTCCCTGCCCCGGGGCAACTTTGGCTGCCGTGCTGTCACCTCATCACCAGATGAGCAAGGCCTCCATATGGTGCCTCTGGTCGGGAGTGATGCACTCGGAAGTTTTGGCAGCCCCAAATGGAACAAATAACTGGTGAGCTCGCCCTGTGGGCTTGCCTCCAGTGGGAGTGATTTATACCACTCGTCCCCCCCATCCCCCCTCAGCTCTTTCCAGGCAGATTTGTTGCTTTTGGAGAATTTGATCTATGAGGCAAAATTCTCAGGGTGGCTGGCAGGCAACGTACGTGTTTTGTTCCTCTTCAAAGCTGAAATGATCCAAAATCGGGAAGGGGCGGATTTTCATGCTTGGTCTGCTCTGTGGTGCAAAAGGAAGGTGGTGGGAGGAGGGTGCCTTGTTTGTCCTGGGACAAACCAGATGTGCTGGAGCTGTGTTTCTGAAAGAAATGGAGTTGAACCCAAAAGAGAGAGAGCAGCTAAAGAGCAAACAATAGCTGGTGGTGAAGCATTCACCTGGATTAAAGGAGGTCTGGGCTAGAGTCCCGTGTGTGTGAGACTTCAACCCACAGCCTGAGCTGCTGCTGCGTGCCAGGAGCCTGCTGGACAGAGCAGGGCTTTATCCAAGCCCTTTGAAAGTGTCACCCTTTCCCTGAGCCAAGAGGCAGATGCTCTCTCCATCCTTGTGGATGTTACGGGGTGCTCCACGGGGATGATTGGCAGATGCACCGATTGAGTAGCTGGTGATGCTGCTGGGGCTCCCTGCTCTCTCTGACACAAGATGTCAGCCTGTTTTCAGAGAGATGATGTCTGACGAGCACTAAAACGGACCAACAAAATAAGTGTCACACAAAAAACTCCATGAGTTCATGGCAAGGTTCTGAGCACAGGAATAGCGAGTGTTAAATGCGTGCACTAAGAAAAAGTGGCAACTGCATTTTTAGGGGAGAAAAGACCTCTTACCCACGTGTCTTCTAATTTCTCAAATTTTTTATAGGGGCCCAGATAACAGATTTAAGAGTTAGGTGCTCCAGTTGAAAACAAGGGCTGATACTGAGTAGATGGTGGGATCCTTCAGACCAGTGTGTCCACACCTGGAGCAGTTGCACCGATGGCAGAGGTGGTTTATACCTCTACTGCAAACACTTCTGGCACCATAAATTCCGAAATACATTAAAATCTGTGCATCTGAATTGACTTGATAAACCAACGTTTTTACCCTGTCTCTGGTACACAGAGAACAAAAGCTTCACATTCCCAGAAATTCCACATCAGTGCAAGCAACGAGCTGAATGTGAAAGGCAAGGGGGCAATAAAGACAGGTTCCAGTTCAACATTCATGTAATTAAGAGAAGTCATAGCCAATTTAAATTAAATTGTAAAGTCAGTGATTTTTTTCACTGCTACCAACATTTTGGGCTAAACTGGCCGTGCTTTGATAGAATTGCTGAAAATGTTGATGCTGGTAGTCAGGAGAGCTGTTAGGATGGACACTTCGTCTTGCAGGTAAGCAAAATTTGGAGTAGACTTAAAAATCACTCGAGGCCTCACTGCAATTAGAGGAATGGAGAGTGAGAATACATTTCAGAAAAGAAGGCAGAGTTGCCACCTCCTTTCTGATGTTAACGAGACTGTGAAAAAAACATGATTAGTCAGGATTTTTAAAGGGATATGTGAAAATTTAACCGTAATTCACATCACCTATACAGCTCTTTTGTGCAAAATCCTAGAAAATCGAAGTCTCTCCCTGTACACTGTATTTTTAAAGCTCTTGGAGAAGAATAAAGACGTTTTCAGAAAAACTTGATGCCTTTGGTGAGGCCTCATTTGTTTTGAGACGGAACTTTAAACTTACTTGTAAGTTATATACTAAAGGCATAACACTTTTTGTCATAAAATTTGCAGCGTGTTTAACGCTGATTTGAGCGTGTGCTCTTCCGTACAATGCAGACTTGTAAGTGAAATACTTCCATCTGTAAAGCTGAACTGAACAGTCAAGGCTGCTCAGTTGTGATTGATTTTCCAAGGAATGCAGGACAGGGGGGTGATAATTCATCCTGCTCGTTGTAGCAGGGTGTGATGGAAAACCTGAGGGATCCCTTAAAACTAATCTGAAACTCGTGTTTATCACCAGTCCTGAAATCACCTGTTTCTTTCCCCTATTTCGTAGTTTATTTTTGTTTAGACTCTCTTAGAGCAAGGGGAGTTAAAATATCAAAATGCACTGAGAGGTTAAAAATTGTTTTAAAGACTTGCAAGGTCAAACTGCTAACTTAAAGGGCTTGTAACACATTTTAAAAGTGTTAACAAAACACTTGCTGTTTGTTTTCTTTTAAACCCAAGGTGTGACTGAAGTTACTTCCCTTGTTCTGCCTTTGGTACTTGTCCTGTTTGATAACCCTGAACATGTTCCTCTCCTTGGTGCTGAGGTTGTCTGTGATAATAATGACCAATTTTAGCCCAAACAGCAGGAAAATTATTAATTTAAAAGAAAACTATATAAAAAACCCACTGGGTTTAACATCTATGATTATCATTCCTTTTATCGAAATACTTTATACGTTAAGATGATTAGGGAGAAAATTCCTATTTCTCTGTGATTTGGTGGCAACACCAGCAGCTGGTTTGGGGTAGGAAAATACAAACCTAAACAGAGAAGTGTTTAATAGATAAACATCCTGGTTACCTAAACATATGTGAGTGTTTGGACAGCCTGTTTGCTCAAGGCTCATCGTATTAGCAATGAATATTAATATTTTCACAGTCCAGGCTCACACTGCTCAAATGCTCGATAACGAAAACTGAAAACTGCTGGTAAGTATCAGCTGCAGGTGGAGTGTGCTGGGGCCCAAAACATTCCTGTGCTAGGTGGAACGTTGGTGTGAAGGGGCTGGAAGGACTCTGGGCTATAAAACTCTCCTGTTCCATAGCAGGAGGGCTCCTGCCTGCATGTCCATTGGCTGGTTTTCACTTTGTCATGAGCGCTGTTTGAAATGACTCTTCATTTTCAAAAAGACAAATTAAATTAATGAATACAGAGGAATTAAGCTTTTATTTTTCAGCTCATTTATGCTTATTTTGCCACTCTCCTCACCCCCAGTGATTTTTTGTTTTCTCTCGACCACTGCAGATGTGAAAGAATAATAACATTTCTCTTAAGAAAGGCTAAAATACTCATTTTTTAATGAGTGTGTATAAATATATTCATACATGGGTATCAATCAATCCATACATATGGTACATATATACCCTATACATATCTGCTTAGGATTATGAAAATTTCCCACTGACTTTTTCACAGCCTTCATGTCCTATCCTGAGATTCTTACCTAATATAAAATCAGACTATTACTGGATGGTTTCTCTTTCTGGGAAGTCCTGGTTTGCTGTATCAGTACTTTACTTAAGTTGTTGCAGTTTCAGCAATGTGAAGTGAAAACAGAAAAAAACCCACAAGTACCAAAAGCCAAAACAATTTATTTGAAAAGCATTACTTTAGATTGGCTACTCCCTTATCCTGNTGTCCTATCCTGAGATTCTTACCTGATATAAAATCAGACTTTTACTGGATGATTTCTCTTGCTGGGAAGTTGACTTCCTGGTTTGCTGTATCAGTGCTTTACTTAAGTTGTTGCAGTTTCAGCAATGTGAAGTGAAAACACAAAAAAACCCCCACAAGTACCAAAAGCCAAATCAATTTATTTGAAAAGCATTACTCTACACACCAAAAAATAGGATATTAAGTGTAACTAAAAGCTGAATAAAGGAATGTGGACTGAGGGGGGAAGAGAGGGAGAGAGAAAGTTTCTCCTTGGTTCTACATAAAGAAATTGTGCACAATTAAATTTTAAACCTGTATTTTTTAGTTAATCTTTATAGCATAAACCCATTGAAGTGTACAGCACTGTTACTCTCTTTAAGACAGGTTGCTTCTTTGTAATGATGGTTGATGTTTTGAGCACGTCTGCTGATCACAGGCTGGAAAAAGCAGCACCATCTTTCTGACTTCCTAATTCTTACTGAATCCCTCCCTGGCTGTTATTAGTGTGAGTTTGGGGACTTAGTGGAGAACTGCTCATTTTTCACCCAGGGTATCAAGTATTCAAAATCTAATAAAGATGGCTTGATTCCTTGCTTAGAAGTGTGAATGAAACACCTTTTTTAGGTGGGAGATGTGATGTACCCTGTCAGGTTTGACTGGAGCCTGTGATTCCCTCACTGTGGAGTACAGATCCAGAACAGGAGAATACCTCCATGTCTTTGAGAACAGCCACAGTTTGACATATCCCTCTTTCATCAGCAGATTTCAAAGCAAAATCCGCAGCCTTGCTGTTCTCGTGATCAAAGAGCTCCAAAAGATGTTTAATAACTCTGGAGAAAGAGAGATTGGAAAGAAAAATAAATGAATATGGGGAGGTTACAGGAGTATTGCTGGAGCATCCTTTCTTATTTTCCTGTTCTCCTTTATCTGGCTTGACCATAGCCAGCTGAGGAAGACACAGCTATGCCAAGTTTCCCCATGGAGAAATTAGACCATGTCCTTTCTGTTGCCATTTGAAATGGTTTGCCACAAATTATGAAGCCAGAGAGGAAAACAGTGCAAGCAGGGGTAATGGTGGTCTTGTCTGTCTTCTCTGGGTTGTTTTATTTGAGGCCCAGTTGTGCCAGTCAGACGCTGACACACAACCAGTTATCTGTGCCAGGAAAGATTCTGCCCTTGGATTTCTCTGAGAGCACCTGAGATCCATAGGTAGTACTGAGCCTTGGATTCCATGCTGCACTTCCACATGCAGCCCTCATTTTCCTATTTCCTTTTTTAATGAAACAGCAGAATGACTTGGAGAACTTTTAGTTCTATGTGATTCCCTTCATCCCTTTTCCCTCATAGTTTAATTACTGTACCATGATCATACTCCTTGGACTTGTACCTTCAGCTGCCTAGTAAGGAATTTATTAATTTAAAGTTTACTGCTCTCCAGTGTTTCTGTTCTAATGCTGGGCTCTGTCTGCCCTGAGAAAAGTGCTGAGGTACTGACCCATCTGTTTGGAAATATTTTCTTCCTCCTCCAAGTTATTGCTTGCTATAAACTTCCAGATAAGCACATGATCTAAAGGAAAATCATTTAGACTTGTCCTATATGACATTAGGATTGCTCAGCTGTACAGAGTGAGCCAACCCCACCCCTTCTGGGATCCTAGGAGAGGTCACTGTGAGTTTGAATATATGATTGGCTACATCCCACAGTTCCTGTTTGGGTTGCCAGTGGGTTTTTAGGGACAGCCTGTGTATTTTCCTATCTGCTGTAGCTGCTGCCTCATGAACAAGGGATTGCTGCTATGCCTGACACAGGAGAGCTGTGAGAACTCTTCTGTGAGACCTGAAAGTGGATGATCAATGCCTGGGAAAGTTGAAACATCACAAAAAGAGTCTTCATTAATCTTGAAGGTTTTAATTAGCAGGATTAGCCAGTTTTCCTGAAGCCATTAGAGTAGTTGACTTTAAATGGTAAGGTTGACCCCTTCCAGCAGTAAGAGGAAATGTTTTCCAACTGGAAGTTTGCTATATCCTACAATAAGGTTTGCTGTAGACATAATTTCCATTTTATGTGGTATCAGGACAGGCTACTTCCCGAAAAAAAGAGAGAGAATATTTTTGATGTGACTTTAACAGGGATTGACTGTTGGATAATGCACAAAGGGCTCCTCCCCTTGAACAGATTTCCCAAATGCCCTTCTCTGGCTTGAGCATAGCCACCACAAATTGGCCATTTTATCCTGAAAGGAATTAGTGTGACTGCTTCCAGACATTGCATATGAATTTATGGAATGATTTAGGTATCGTTTTATTGCACCTGGCAGAGCACTTGTTTCTTCTAGGATGTACCTAGCTGTGAACTCAGTAGATCTTTCCAAAAGATTGCAATTGCAAGAGTGCTGAGGAGAGGAAAAAGGGCTGATGAAGAGATCTGGATTTATTTGGCCAAGTGAAAGAAGTGAACCTGGAGAAAGCCGGGCTCACTTCTCACTCAAGGGGAGAGCAAGTCCTGGCTGAAGGGCCTGTGGACTCAGGGGCTACTGAAGCTGAAAAGGTTGGGTTACGTCTCTAGGGGATGCATGACTGCAGAGAGCCAGGAAAATAATTCCTTTTTACATTCATTTCTTCCTCTGCCTTGGAGAGAGACTGCCAATATACCAAAGAGCCACTTTTGTTTCCAGGTAATGGTGATAATTTTCAGTGGAGTGTCCTCTACATGCTATTTTGCAGATCGAAATCAGCAATGAAACACTTGATACAAACTTGCCTAAACACGTCCTGTATCCTGATAGTCTCAGCCTCTGTAATTTAGGATTACAACTTGTGGAATAAGTCATGCATTAAGATAGGGCGTAGTTATGCCTGATGAGAACAGGAAACCAGGTTTCGTGGGCCTGCCTCCAGCAGGAACCTGCCCTCCAACCTTTATTTTCTTCATACAGGTCTTTATGAAAGGCTTGACATTTCTCCTTCCTTCCTCAAATATTATCCTAATGGGCTGTTAGCAAAGCAGAAATCCCTGCTCTTTTGAAAAGCCCACACAAATGATGGTTGCTATGTGGAACAGTGCTGAGTTCAAAACTCACATATCAGTCTGACTGTGGGCAAATCCTTGTATTTCACTTTCTCCATCGGTCAGGCTGTGAAATCATGGAAATTGTAACAGCTCTGCGCAGTTCTCGAGCCTTAAGTTGTTCAGGAAACTACATGAGCTGATGAACAAGGATCTTTTGTGATATCTACTGCTTGAGTAAAGCAGAGATTTACATTGACTGTTATTTTGGCCTGAAGTTTTTATGACTGCGCTCCGCACAGAAATATCCTGCACTTGATAGGATGTCTTTTGCATTTAACTTTGCCTGCAATGAATCTTGGCCTTGCACAGCCCAAAGTCAAAGCAGTGTGTGCCCTGTTTAAGTAATGAGCTATTGATTTTACAATTACTCATTTTATTACCATCATATGGAACTGGTCATATTCTGAGCTCTCCTCTCTGCAATGGAAGCTGTTTAATTTCGGTTTGGGATGGGATAGAAATGGACTTTGGGGATTTTACCTATTGAAATGTGGCATATCGCAGATAACAGGGACTGTCTGGCCTCACACAGAGCTGTGCATTCTGCTGAGAAAGCCTGGGAAGAAATCCCTCCTCTTGCTCCTCAGGCCTCTGAGCAGGCTCCTAATGTAATGCCACCTTCATTTGTCACTGGTTGCTGTACCCTGTGTTCTGCTGCTGAGTATTTACAACACCTCCAGGATCGAAGAGACGCTGCCAAGAAGGCTCACGGGGAGAAATTTTGACCTACTTTTGCATTTGGCACCACTTTGCCTGCCAGGAGCAGGTGGACTGTGAACAGACCTTTGGTGGAGGGTCCGCCCTGACTGGCACAGGGAGCTCTGGAGTGGCAAAGCAAGCAAAAAGCAGCACTGCAAACTGTCAGAGGTTAACTCTGCCCCTCTTCTGCCCCCTTTTCTCGGGAATGCCAGCTTTTCTGGGAGAAAGGGCGTGGAGGTTGCAGATTCAGTTGGTTTTTTTGTGTGCCCGTTTGTCTTCCCCCCTTTTCCTGCTGCTGGTTCTTCACAATTTGCTTTCTGTGGTTGCTTGAACAAGTTTAAGTTACTCAAGCCATAGGATTTTTGCAGGTTCCCTACTCCTAGGGAACATAAATGAGAAGAAATGCTACACATCTGATTTTTTTCAAGCCTACATTTTTACTTTCCAGGCTGTGATGCTGTTTCCTTTATGGCTGCAGCTGTATATCAGAAGGCTTTATTTGTCAAATAATAGAGATCGGTCTGTGTGTTTTCTCACCAAAAATCATGCTGTGCTTCTCCCTCCCTTCCCTCTCACCTCCCCCTTGCATGTGGCTTTGTAAAATATTGGTAATTTGGTATCCCCAATTTCAGTGCGTGAGCTGAAGTATAAAACTGGATAGTTTATGGAACAGATGTGCTGCACATGAGAAGAAAATCAAAGGTGGTTTTTATACCTTTAAGCTGTACATTAGGATGAAGTGAGCCTGACTTGACAATGCCCATCCATTTCATTAGCTGGCTCTGGAAGGACCCTGGATGCCTAATTTTTTTTTTTTTTTTTGGATGTAGACTCGGTGAATTGATCCTGAGTTTGCTGTACTGATAAACTTCTGAATTCTGTATGGAAATGAACTGACACAAAAATGGGATTTGGGGAGGGCACACGAGGGGGTTCTTTGAACCAAACTCTCTATAATTAGGATCTCAGAAGTTACCTTCTGAGCTCTGTTAAGCTATTGATTGGTTACAAGGAAACTTGAAGGGAATGGGTTTTATTAATTCGACCAAGTGTTAAGGAAAATAACGCTGCTGACTCTTCAGTGGATAAGCACAGGGACCCACCTTAAAAACGTGGTGGTGAAATGAGGGAAATGAGCCAAGACACTGGCAGGAGCAGTCAGCTTCTAGAACATCACGATGTTGATGGAGAGCTTCAGGGGGCTCTGAGAGGTGCATATTCCACCCTGCCTTGATATCCCTGAGCAGGAGGGCGTTGGGCTTTCTCAAGAAGCAGAAGCTTTTTAACTGTAAGGAGAGGAAATGCGTGAATGACACAGTAAATAACAGTAAGTTGGGAGATAGAAGAGCTGTTGGTGCTGATGGAGACCACCTCCTGCCCACAAAGTCACCGCTGTGGCAGTTTGAGTTCATGTGTGGTGTTAAACACTCCGCAATTTGGAAGACAACCTTACCTCATCGCTTCGGCAGCCATGGGAAGTTTCATCCCGCAGAGTTGGAAAGGCACCAAAAGGATGCTCTGTGATGCACAAAAAGATCTGGAATTTGGAGGCTGTCCATTGGTGTCCTGATATCATCATCCCTCTCTTTGTTCAGGGCTTTAAATAAAAAGGGCACAACAGTTTCTCTTTATTTAGTTTCCCCCTCCCCCTAGGGGATTATTAATGGCCCTGAGGCAAATCCAGTGTCTCCTCGCATTCCCTGCTTTGGGGACTGGACTCTGTACGAGACCAGTGGGAATAGAAGTGGGCTAGTAAAAAATGAAGGAAAGCAAACTTGCTCATGCTCTTTCCTATCTGAACTAGTTCTGTAGGTATTTTAAAGCAGCATAGTTTTCAGTGCTGACAATTCATGAACTTAACCCCTGCAACTCGTGCTGTGAAATGCTGTGGTACCTAAAAGAGCATTCAAAATTTTTTTCTTCTTCTTCTTTTTTTTTTTTTTTTTTCTTTGATCTTATTTTTAGTAACTTCATGTGGAACGAAAGATACTAAACACCTCAAGGCTTTTACAGATCGTTCCCTGTATCCGAAAGGTCCCATTTTAATGTGTATTTTGTGCATTTTCTTCATCTGCCTTCTACTTTTATCTTAGCCAATGACAGTGAGATTCCTGAGGCTACTTTCTCTTTAAGGGAACACTGCTTACATAAATAGTCCTTTACACCATCTCCTTGTTTTATAATATTAATTGTTTATCAGGAGACAGGAAATATTCCTTTAGAAAATGTGTTTTCCTGCTTGTGCATGCCTTGTTACTATTTCAATTATGCAGATTCTTGATGCTGTGGAAATTTGTGCTTGATGACGCCAAGGCAGCTGCACGTTGTTAGCATTGTAGGCTGTCAGATGATCATGTGGGATTCTTGCAGCATGCAACATTCAATAGGATTGAAAAAGGGCTTTTGATGCAAGGCATAGCTTTCAGAATATATTTGTGCCTTTTAGTTAGCTAATAGAAAATCATAATTTATTATCTTTAAATTTAAAATGCTGCCTCATTTTTCTTCTGGTTGGTTTCATTTTGGCTTCACTAGAAGATGCATCTGGTACATCCACGATTGAGGAGTTTATTAATGATACTGTCGTTCAGTTCACTTACTTTTTTTCCTTTTAGAGTCCTAGCTAGCCCACAGATTACATGATCACATGTTCATCCAGTCATTCATATAGAACACAAACCACCATGCATGATTTCTTCTTCTTTCTTTTTCCTCTCTGCCTTTTTCATTCCTTTTAAGTTGCTTTGTCATGTTCTCTTTTACCATCCAGCTTCGTCTTTGTCTTCCCCTCGCTGCTATTTTTTCTATATTTTCCCATGCTTGGTTACTGCAATATTATTTGATTAACGGGCTGTGATGATGATGAACCTGCACACTGGAGGAGCAGCTACTACAGTGGTGATGAAGGGATGTAATAATGGTCGCTATCCTCGGAATTCTCTCTACAGTGACTGCATAATAGAAGAAAAGGCAGTGGTCCTGCAGAAAAAAGACAATGAAGGATTTGGATTTGTGCTCAGAGGGGCAAAAGGTATGTGCTTCTGTGTGTGTGTGTGTGAGTGTGTGTGTGTGTGTGTGTGATGTGCAGTGGCATGAAGAAATTTATACATCTCAGAATATAAGCAGGAATTATTCTTGGTGCACTTGGTTGCTAGACAACAGGATTCTCTGTATGCTATACTACTCCGATGGATTTCGGTGCCTTCTCTCCGAAGCAGTTTGCATTTTTGCATGGGAGAAGCACTGCATAATCGTTCTGGGGGGAGAAAGTTTTGCCTGTATTTTTCTCATGCCGGTGGATGTAGTATTTTGCCATTAATCTGTTCTGCTGTGCAGTTTACTTAACTATGGGAAGCCTGCTTTCCTCATAAAAACTGCTGCTTTATTTCAAATGCCAGCCTGATTAAAACAGGGCTGCGAATAGGAATAGGCAAGAGAGGGACGTTCTGTTTAAAATAGGTGGGGATCTTCTGCAAGGTGACATTGGTGCAGTTTTAGTATGAAAATACGATCTTTTTTTATGTCTTGAGAAGCTGCACGTATGTTGCATGGCCTGTAGTGTGCACATTTTTAAAGCTGTTCACATGTTAAGCTGCACGGCACTTCTGTGTAGGCTAAAACCTATCACAGTGCCATTCCTACGAGTTAAAAAAGGCATTCTATTTAATACTGTGCTTTTTAACTTTCAGTGCAGTTCGCTCCCTTTATATTTAAAAAAAAAAAGAAAAAATAATATATATCTGTGTGATGGTATGTCCCATCTCTTGCTCCCCCTCATTTCACATGGGTTCTCCCTTGCCTTGCTTGAGCATGAAAATTATTCCATGTCTTCATTCTTGGGACATGCCTTTTGCTCTCCCCGTTCCCCACCCCTAAACCTAAACCGGTGCCGCCGCGGGTTTGCAGGGCTGGGAGAGCTTTGCCAGTTTCAGCCAAATGAAATGTTTGGACTTGAAGCAGGAAAGCCCAAGGCACTGCCTTATCTCTGAGCATCGGTGTGGGTTATCAGTGCTTTGAGCAGGGCTCGCTCCCTCTGGGTGAGCCCAGCAGCTTCCCTCAGATTTCCTCTGTAGCAGCGGGGGCACCTCAGGTGAAAGACCCAAGGACTTTCCTGCCCATGTGTGTACGTGACACAGAGGGGCAGGCAGGGCTCTCACAGGGCCAGCTGTGCCTCCTGTCCTAAAAAGTGATTTCTTCTGGTCTCTTCTTTGTTATGCACGTCTAAATTTAGGAGGGGGGAAAAAAAAAAAAACTGGTTGATCTTTTTCATCCTTCGCCACCCACCCCACCCCCCCTAGTTTGGCCAGATGCTCTCTCCTGGCTCTAGCACATAATTCGTTTTTAGGTGGATGTTGCCAGAGTTACAGCATTCTGCCAGGCACAAAAAAAAGGGGTTACTTGAGCCAATACTGAATATCCTGGAATATCAGAACCCAGTTATCGCCTGGTGCAGCTTGATTTGGGTTGTGTCACGAAAGGAGCAGCTATTTCCCCCTGTGGGAGGAAGACCTGTGGGTTGCTATTGCAGAGGGGTTGCACTCTGTCCCCAGCACCCTGATTTCCCGTGAGGCACATCCCTCTCACTTCCAGCACCCACCATTTTTTAACCCTAAATTGGAATGGCCAATGATAGGCCTGTAGTCAAGTGGTATTTGAAAGCACTCCATAACTTTCTTTTTTTAATGTGGTATTTATTTTTAAAGCTGACACACCAATTGAAGAATTCACCCCAACTCCAGCCTTTCCTGCTTTGCAGTACTTGGAATCTGTGGATGAAGGGGGAGTAGCATGGCAAGCTGGCCTGAGAACTGGAGACTTTTTGATCGAGGTAGGAGATCCTGAAATTTGATTCTCAGTGCTCTGTTGGGGAGAGAGTGATGTTCCCGTTGGAGAGCTGGCTCTGGAAAAAGGTGTGGGATGCCTCTGAGCAGCAAGTTCTGTGGGCTTAACACCCGTAATGTGCTTCACTTGATCAACTGAAAACTTCTTGCAGCATTGAGGAAAGCAGTGAAAGAGAACAATGGGCAGGCTGGCTGGGAATTTTCTGGTTGTTCTTTTTGTCCTTTGGGAATACACTCTCAGAGGTATTTGGAAGGTCGTAGTTGTCTTTCCGTTATGGAAATTGAGATGAATTTCAGTATTTATTGTGAGCTGTCGGTTCTGGTTTCTTCTAAATATTTTCAGGGAGTAACCAAAATTAATGACTTTTTATGCAACTGTTTCTGCACTCAGAAATATCCATGGTCTAGTGGCATTTAGTAACCATGGAGAATAAAGCAAATTACTTTGGCTTGAAATTGAATTTTTCCAACACTGCACTGTAAATACAAAAAAATAAGCAATGGATGTTATTGAGGTATAAATTATTTTAGAAAAAGGGTATATTTAAATGCTCTGTTCATTCATGCCAAAAATATCGTGTTTGATATTCTGGGGGATTTTTTTGTTGGTATTTTAGGTTTTGTTTCAATAGTTGGTTCTCCTTTTGAGTGTTGCTGGGCAGTTTGCAGCAAAATCATGATTTGGGGATTTTTCTTCCTCTTCCCCCCACAACCTTTTCACGACCAACAAAGAGATGCTGTGGTTCTGTGAACCCGAGTGTTGCAAACAGGTCTTTTGGGATGGATTGATCAAGCCTTGTCTGTAAGATCTATTGATTTTACATTATTTGGTGTGCTCTTCTCCAGGCTCATGTATGGTTTGGTGAAATGCTTGCTGGTGTTACAACGGTTATTTCTGCAGAGCTGGCTTTTGCATGCGGGAGAGGGTACAACACGCAGCTTTTTTTGGAGCGTGCCTTGAACTCCCATGGTGATTGAATTTAAATAGTTGCACCACTTCCTCACACTGTAGCCGTGAAAGAACAGGCTTTGCAGGCTTCTAAAGTAAATAGATGTGCATTTTTATCTCTGTCTTGAAGCACATTTCCCTTGCTGTTTGTTTACTTAAGAAGAAGCGTTTAGCGTTTAGCATTAAAGACCAGCTCACAAACGGAACTGCTGCGTTCCCTGGGCAGGGATCCTTCCAAAGCTCTCCCTGTTCCTCTTAGGTGGGGTTTTGAAACAAGGCTGTGTTTTTGGAGGTCGGTTTCCTGTTAGACTTTTAATCCCTGGGAAGTATGGAGAGTCTGTACTGGCAGATTGCACAGACAGAATTGATGGTGAACAGTGTGCAATTCAATTCATTATGGAATGACAAATGTGCCCATGGATTTTTAAAAGATCTCTGAAGGGGTGGAAGAAGGCTGGGTGACTGATCCTGCACAAAGCTTTACTGTTTTTTTTGGCAAATGAGAGAAGAATTAGAATTAATTGTCTAGACAATTTACTCCTAGCCTTAGCTTAGAAGAGCAGCTAAACATGCACGTACAGTGCTGAATCAGGAGGACGTTAATCCATACTCCAGCATATTTGTAATTAATTCTGAAAGAAGCCATTATTACATGCAAATCAAATCCATTTCTGTGTAATTTATGTTCATCGGGGTTATTCCGTTCTGAATTTTGCAACTTAATTAAGAGGATATGATAATCCTGAGAAATGACAACTTGGCTGTTGCAGGAGACTTTTCTGTTGGAGAAAGGCAGGATTTTTTTTCTGTTTCATGGCCAACATGCAGTGCCCAGCCCTGGCTGGGTGGGGAAAGCCATCTTTAGAGATACTTACAGTGATGCAAAAGGCTGTTGAAATAGAAGTCCACCTGCACTTCTAGGAATGCCAAGCTACTTCACCTTTTGTGTTGAATGAGAAGATTTAGATTTCCACGCCAGCAAGCGGTTTGTCAGCCCTGGTGTAGTTTTAGCCTTGCTGCTAAGTGATTTCTCCCATGACTCTGAAGTTTATGCCTCTGTGTGTAAGTGCCACCTCAACCATTTGTAAGTAATATCAGGCATTTATCATAAATGTCACATGAATAATAAAAGAGTTAACGGGCAACCAGGATCCTAATTAGTGCTATTTATAACACTCGTGGCAGGTGCCGGGCGTTGTTAGGGAGGGGAGAGTCCAGTTTGGCAGGGAGCAAAAGGAGAGGCAGAGCGGATGTTTCATTCTTGCTTGAGGAGGTTTGGTGCCTCAGAGTTGTGGAGATGAGGGGAACCTCACTCTGGAAAGGCAGGTTTGGCTGGGAGATAGGTCCTTTCTTCGGAGAGAAGACAGGGCATCATTTCTTCGTGTACAGTTATGGTCTGGAATCTTCTGAAGGAGGGAAAGCTTCCAAATCAGTTATGAGGCATTATAATAATTCATGTTTGGAGTTGATATACGTGGAGCAGAACAAATAAAAGATCTGTACAAAAAAGGAAGGAAAGGTGCTGTTCTTGCTCCAGCAGATAAATGGAGTAGGGATTACCTGGAACAGCTGGCACTGTATCATATGACTGAGTTTTTATTAAGTGTGCAGTTCCTGATTTGTCCAACCTGTACAATTAATTTTAACATGAGACTTCAGAGATGAGCATTACACTTGCCCTTGGAAACAGTGCTCACAGAGTCTCCATGGAAATTTCTGACAGTGTGTGGTTTGTCTCCTCCTTGCTTCAAACCCAGCCGTGGTTTTTTTTGTGATAAAAATTGTAAAGTGTGTAGTGGCTTTCCTGGAGAGAGCACAGGGCTAATGTACTGGAAAAGTGCAGGAGTAGTTTTAGAGCTGAAGGAGTGAGGTAGAGGCAGCTCTCAGTAGATGTGGATTTTCATAGGCAATTCAAGAGATGCAAATTCAATGTGTTTTTTTTTTTCTTATCTTTGATGAACAATCAGAAAACAAGGATGGGCATGATTTGGTTGTTATAACTGAGATTTCACAGCTTGCCCAACTATTTAAGTTGATCTTTTCCTGAATCTTGATATCAGCCTGATTTAAAAGATAGATAGATAGATAGATAGATAGATAAAAGTAAAGCAACATAGTAGGCCAAGTGTTAAATATTGCAGTCTCCATTAGAAAGGGGTTAAGAAATTACAACCATCACTAATTCCTTTGTAGGTCATTAATAATCATCAGTGACTGGATTTGAATGCTATAACTGCTCAGGTCTGGAAAAATTCAGAGTGTTCTGCCTTGAGACATGACTTCAAGAATTCTTAAAGGTGGGGTTGTGTTGGAGATTTTCTTTGATGACATAAACAATCTAACCATCTTTGAGTGAAGCAATCCATTAAACTGGAAGGCCTGTTTTAACTCAGAATAGAGGTTTTTTGAGGGATTTAGTGTGGTAGGATACAGATTGTCTTTTAAAATTAAACCCCAGTGGATTATTAACTGTTTGTTCTTGTTGTCCCCATGAGTGTGCAGCTGTTCTACAGGTGTTGCCTGATGTGGCTCGTGGGGATTTTTCCTGTCACACAAACAATAACGTTACAATATCAATACTCAGGAAGCCGAGTTAATTCCGCAATATTTTACCAGAACAATGCATTTGTTCTCTAAATGAGGCATTGCAGTTTGCGTTATTGTGCCATAAAATCTCTTTATTTTTCCAGATAAATTGAAATGTTATTGTCTTCGGAATAGCATGGCTGCTTATTTACATTCCAGTTAATATGTAAACTAGATAAACCTGGTGAATTATTCATTTCAAAAATAAAAACAAAAGGGCAAGATTCAAGGTTTAATCTGAGGATCCAAACCAGAGATGGTAATAGAAGAAATGCCATCATTTTGCTGCAGAACCCTTCAGGTGGTACTTGTACTAAAACATGCGAAATATCTGCCTGTGTTTCTTCATCCTCAAAAGAAAGCTTATACAATTTACTAGTGCAAACTTTTCTTTAACTGGTTTTGGGTGAAAAATAAATGTTTTATTACAGACAGCATTATTCTATCATTTTATTAAAGACATCTGCCCTCTGAGTGCATGCAAGAAGTAGCAGTAAGCATCTAGGAAGACATGTAAAAAATCTGAAATATTAAAAAAACCTCCCCAAAATCCCTCACCTTCATACACAAATGAAGGTTCATATTTAGCAGTAGTCTACTGGTTTTATTCCAGCAAGCACTGTGTACAAACTTGAAAACTGCTGTGGGAAGCAAACTTTGAACTTTATTGTTGTAGCTTAGATTCTAGTTATTAGGAACATTTTCAGCAATGTTATGCCTTACATTGGTGTTCAATGGCTGGGTGAATTAGTGGTTTTACAAAGCCAGCCATTACTGATTCCAGTCCTTCTAGCAATAAAGAATCCTTCCCATCCTTTGATAATCTTCATTAATTACCCCGTGGCTGCGTTTTCTCTTATTTCTAATGTGAACTCTGCTCCCTTCTACCACCAGATAGAAATCTAAATTCCTTTTTTCTCTTGGGCAGGCTCATGGGAACCACGATGCCTTTTTCTCTCTCCTGGAAATAAGTGGGGGCTTTGTTACTGGCTTTGTATGAGCAGGGGTTCTCACGTTGCAGCTGAAAGTTTGCTCCTCTCCTCCCAGCAGTGTGGACACAAAGCTCCATGCAGTGCTCAATAAGAGTGCCGTGTGTAGGAGGAGAAAAGCAAACCCAACATTCTCAGTACATTTCTGAGGGCTGGATTTAGCTCTCACTCTTAGGCCTTTCTGGGGGACCAGCAGAGTCAGGGCCACGTTAGTTCAGTGTCCTGCAGGAGGGTTTTCTGCTGCCAGCTTGGCTGCTGCTCCTGCCCAGCCAGGGAGCCTCCTGTTTGGCAGGAGAACAGCCAGGCTGGGAGCTGCTCTGTTCCTAGACAGCACCTACTTTGGGTTTGGATCAACTCTACAAACATCTTTTTAATGATGAGGGGTTTGCCAAAGCTGCAGCAGCACTGCAGTGTTTGAGCTTCTGGAGAGGGAGTTCCTGGCCAGGGCAGGGGCTTGGAACTGGATGGTCTTTGGTTCCTTCCAACAAAAACCATTCTGGGATTTTTTTTATATATGTACACAGCACCAGGCTGGGCACCACTATTTTTAAACCTGTATATTTAATTGGCACATAGTTTGATTTAACCAACCATTGGAGGAAAAAGCTTATTTCTATTAACCCGTTACTCGTCATCCTCTTGGTGACATCTAAATTATGTCTGTTAAGCAACAGCAAGCCCCTGACACTGCTTAAAATGCAAGCTTTCAGAGTCCAAAGAAAACTTCCTTCCTGTTTTGCTTTTGGAATTCTCCTGTTGAAGTGTAGCTACAGATGGACTGGAGGGTTGGCACAATGGGCTCTTGGAAAAAGCAGCTGTGGTGAAAGAGTGGAGCAGCCTGGTGTCTCTGTGCAGTGTCTGACCGAGGGAATTAATTTTTCATTTGATGGAGAACTGTTTTACTTCCTCTCCACTTAAACTGGGAAACTGAAGGTTTGGGTTTGTTTAGGGTTTTTTTTTCTTAGTTTATGCTTTTAGTGGATGGTGGCAGCTGAGTGAAATTATTGTGCCCTCAGAGTGCTTTGGATGTGCACAAACCCTCTGCACATAACTGCTTCTGATTGTTCTTTTCATCTGTTTTTCACATGAATCCTCTAACCCGTAGGAAGTGATGGTGTTCCAAATGTGCCAGTGTGATCATAAAGAGGAGGAACAAACCTTGGTTAATTTTAAAATGCATTATTAAGACTGTTTCCTTTTTGACATCGATGGAAACGGGCAGACAAAAAATAATTTGGTTCTTACAGGAGCTCAGTTATTCACACGGAAGCAAGTGATATGCTTTCAAATAAGAATGAAGAGCAGACAAGAATGAAAGCCCTTTGCTTTCCAGGCTGTGAGCAGAGCTGGGAAGCATTTTCCTTTAGCCTTGACTCTCCATGAGGTGTACACTGGGCTTCTGGTTCCCCGAAATTTAACAAGTAGCTCTTTGAAACCCAGAGCTGATTTTTGTGCTTCTTTGAGAGAAGGGTTTGCAAGGAATGGTGATGATAACAGCAGCAACAGCCAGAATTAGCTCTGTGTCCATTCAGTTCTCCATTTTCGGTTTTAAGGCATT
This sequence comes from Sinosuthora webbiana, assembly GCA_013397395.1. Lineage (NCBI taxonomy): Eukaryota > Metazoa > Chordata > Aves > Passeriformes > Sylviidae > Sinosuthora > Sinosuthora webbiana. The sequence continues at coordinate 908,112 of VXBN01007266.1, read as the reverse complement.
TTGGCTTGGATACCACAGTATTTTAGGAGAATTTCCTGACATTCCTATCCTATCCCTAAAGGGATTCTGCCAAACCTCGTGGGACTGTGCGTGGAGCGTGGAGATATCCACAGGGAGCTTTCTGACTCCTAGCAGGCATGAAAACCACTGTTTCTCCAAATTCCTACTACAAAATCCTCTAAAAATAGCAAATTTGTATAAAGTTAGGCTGCTTGGTATAAATAGCCAGTTCTTAGGCACCTAGAAGCCATCCAGTGGCATCCAGCCACCTTGGCTGTCCTGTGATTCACATGAAGCCCAGCTCTGGATGGTCTTCACTCGTGCAGGAATCTTTCCAGGCTCTCTTCAAATGACACAGGAATAATGCATCTCTTCCAATTCCAGCTCTCAGGTGTTGGGGTTAAGTGTTAAAACTAACACAAAATAAATAAATGCCATTTTTGTGGTGTGGTTGGGCAATTACCACGAGACATTCTATTAAAATTAATTTCCCTGAAGCCCGTTGGCTTTTTTTAGTCTCTGGATACTATGGAAACCTGGTTGCTGGATTGGAACTATATGAAAAACACTACTTGTGCCTGGTATTTAAAGGGAGAAAATACCATTTCTTTTAATTGCAGGATGTTGCTACAAACCTGCAAAACTGCAGGTGAGGGGAAGCAGATGAGTTGTTCCAAACGGTGGAGAATGAACTGGCAAACTCCTTTTGCTGAGGACACAGCTGATCTAAAAATCTGGAATGTTTCCTTCTTTTTTTTTTCCTTCCTTTTTCCTTTTTTTGGGGGGGGGAGGTGGAAGCATCTTACAAGCAGGAGAAATTACTATCATGTGTGTGTCATGGTTTCTTCATTTATTTATGAGCAGTTTTGTTTTTCCTGTTCTGAGACTGCCAATCAATTTGTGTGACACTGTAATGCTCGGTTCACCTGCTGGTTGTGTTTCATGAACCACCAGTCTGTGCAGAGGTTAAAAGGAAGATTAGGAACATCTGATCATCATATGCTTCATGAGCAGTAACCTTCCTCTCTCTCCCTATCCCAAAAATTCAAGTTTTCTGAAAAAAAAAAAATAGCTTCGCTCATGGACCCCCTACTAGGCAAATATATCTTTGCTGTTACCTCCAGATCTGAAAAAGCAAACGAGAGCTCTGTAGGTGGACACGTACTGTATTCATTTAGGGGTTTCTGGATTTCCTCAGTGTCATCCCCTTTTAACCTTTACTGTGGAATGAGGTTCCTAAAATGTTCTCGAGGTTTTGGAGGGGTTAAATAAATCCCTCCGTGTTGGTACACACAGCAGGCTCCCCACTGCTTCTGTGTGGGTGCTGAGAACTGCAGAAACGCTTGATTTGGAGATATTCTGAACTTTTGGGTCTGACCTAGCAGAAGCTCTGCATTCCTTTGATTAATATTCCTTTGATATCCAACCTCTAGCATGTGTCCTCTGCAGAAGGCTGGGTTCATATTTAATCCATTAATTGCTTAAAAAAAGCAAGAGAAGGCTTCATTCCCCATTGCTATTCTCCTGCTAAGATGGCTGATGGTAAATCCGTGGGAATATTCAGTGTTGGAGCTGTCCCAATAAATGGTGGTCATCCCACTCAGAGCTGCTGTGCACCTCTGAAATCACTGTGCAACTCTGCAGGACCCCAGTGAGGGAGAAGGTGGCTTTCCAAGGAGTCCTTGCCTAGGTTTTTTCTCTACCTTCAAAGCATTTCCCATGGCTTGTGACTGTGGGGATCAGCAAATTCATCTAATAAGCAAATTGAAATGTATTTTAAATCAATCAGATTAGAAATAACACGTTACGTCCTGTTGTGCCCCTGATAGAAATCTTCAGAGGCTCTTGCATACCACAATGAAGGATAATAATCCTTCATCACTACCTCATCTTTGCCTCATGTATTCTGGCAGCTGTTTGGGGAGTGGGATTTCTTGTCCTCCTCATCTTGTGGTGCAAAGTTTTCACCTGTTTCAAAAACATCATTTCTCCATGGTCAAAATAGGATCTCCTGTGTTGCCTTCAGCACCAAGTGGTGACTCCTGTTTTGGGTTCTGGGTGTGGCTGGACCTGAAGGTCTCTGAGGACTTTGCTGATCAGAGCACTGGAAATTGTCCTGGCAAATAGATGGGAATTTCTCAGGAATGCATGTGTAGGATGACAGGATAAGAGCAGGTAGCCAAGTGTTCCTTTATTTGCTGATGAAGAGAAAATCTGAAAGCATAGAAGTACATAAAAAAGAAGTCATGGAAGGGTTTATTGACAGCCTGTTCCAAAAAGGGTTGGTTCTGGACAAATATCATACAAAAATCTAGAGAGCAGACACCAAAGTCTTGTGTTGATTGTGTTGTAATTTATTAGAAAAAAAAATACAGGCAGCAAAATTATAGAATCCTTTTTTATTTCACCACATCCATCTCCCTGGTATTTTTTATTGCAATTCCTTCTTCCAGAACTGTTCTCCAAACAACTGCTGCTGTTTTTAATGGACTGAGCCTGTGACTTTTCAGCACCAGACAGATTTTTCAGAAGCCGTGGTCATTGCTGACAGGCTTGAGAGTTGTTAACTGCATCTGGTGTATTTATTTTCACTGGGGATGATTATGGCTCACTTTAACCCCTAAATTAAAGAGGAAATTGTTTTTAAATTACCAGAAAAACATCCATTGTAATAATTTTGTGAAAGTTTCTTGGGGTTTTTTTTGTATCTAAATATGCCTTATTGTCTGTGTCTCTTTTGGAGCTGGTTTGTGTGAAAACAGATAGATTGGGAATGGAATTGAAGATGGGTTTTGTCTGGGAGTAGCTCTTTGGTGCCCATAATTCCTGTGCATTTTTAGAATGGTTTGGAGATATTTAACAGAAATCACGTGCACACCTAAAAAAGTGGTGGTTCTTCAGAGCTGGATGTAGGCAGCTGTAATCCACGACTCAAAGCCTAGGAATATTCATCTCCAACTCTCCTTTTCCTACAATTTTTTTTCCCCCCTGTTTCTTTTCTGTATCCCAAGTAAACCTCTGCAGAAGTGCTGTTCAGAACTTTGGTCCTGCTGCTCCTTTCTCATGGTTTGGGCCCAAACCTGGGTGCCTGAACTTGTTCCTATTTGGTCTCCCCAAGGGATCGATCGAGGTGCTTTTCTCTGGATGAGTCTCAATCCACGTGTGAAGGTGTGGAAACCTCAGGCCTGAGACCTGAGGTGTTTCTCTTTGGCAGCTCTGAAGGTAAAGAAAGTTGCCCATGCCTTGGATGGTAGTAAATGATGCAAAATTGGCCAACTGCTGCCATTCTAAGGCCTTGATGACCTCTGCCTCTTCTCCCAAGGAGCAGGACAAGAGGAAGTGGCCTCCAGTTGGACCAGGGGAGGTTTAGATTGGATGTTAGACAAAATATCTTCCCAGAAAGAAGGGCCTGGAACAGACTGCCCAGGGCAGTGGTGGAGCCACCACTGCTGGAGGGATTTCAAAGCCATGTGGAGGTGGCACTTGGGGACATAGGTCAGTGGTGACCTTGGCAGTGCTGTGTTAGTGGTTGGACTCAGTGATCTTTGAGGGTTTTTCCAACCCAAACCATTCTCTGGTTCAATCCCTGCAAAGAAGTTGGGATACCTTGCAGCGTTTTAGGGTTCTGTGAGGCAGTTCCAGCTTTCTGCAGTTTCCTTGTCCAAGTGCTCACATTTCAGCTGCTTCACTGGAACTGGAAACACGGGATTCAGAACGTTCCCATGGTGGATGAATCCTCCCCTGGCTGCATGTGGTGGCCAGATCCTCTCTGAGCTATTCAAATGCTCCTAAGGCAGCTACGTTAAATCTTGTAATCCACGCACTGGCTGTTTCCTTGTCCTTTTTCAAGGCAGATTGAAATGAGGGTTAGATTCATTTTGGGTAGATTGGGACCTGCTAATGTTCATCTTAACCTTCACTGAGTAGAAAGATTGCATGGGTAGGTTTTTCCATCTCTGAAGGGATTACGTAGTGGGTAAATTCTTGTCATTAACCTTAGAAAACAGGGAACATAAAAATGGAACCGGTACAATATTTGACACTGTTGTAAAAGCCACCAAGAATACGTTTTCCACGCAGGAATATTGCCACCTCCCTGACATTACAGAGGAATTTTTAATGAGTGAAATTCCTCCTTCATTTGCATACTAACCCGTATCTAATTGCTGGATTACTATTGAAGCTTCAGCTTGACTCTGAATATTAAAAAACATTTGATATTTTAAGTAGTTTTATATTTTCTGGTTTGCTGCTTTTAATGTACAAATGAATGTCATTAATCCAATTTACATATTTCCAAAGGCCTTTTGATGTCGTAAGATGTAAAAGTTGTTTATTTTTAATTTTTTTTTTTTAATTTTTTTTTTTTAGTGCCAATCCTATATGCAAAAATGCTGCTGCCAGGCAATTATCCACCCAGATAGTTTTAACACAGTTACTCATAATCAGTACACAGATCAGTGACATGACAGCAGGTTTTGGGAGATGTACGACCCATTCTAAGCATTAACTTTCAGATTGGCCTGAATGTGCAAATCCACATTTTAGAAAACTCTTAATTCATATTTATTTGTCACCATGGGAGAATATCAGGGGTTTGTTGGTTTTTTTTGCTTTTGGTGTTTGTTTTATTGTTTTGGTTTTTGGGATTTTTTTTTTTCCCCTTCTAATATCTCAATTTTATCATATTCTATAGACAAGGAACATTTTTTTTCCCCCGCTTTGGATTTTGGATTCCAGTCCCTAGAGATCTGAATAAAGAAATGCTGCCTTCAATAAAATATGCCATGTTTGCACGGCAATTTCTTTATTGCTCTGCAGTAGTGTCTCTGGGAGAAGTGTCTCTTTTGAATTATTATTTTAATTAGTTTTGATTCACGTTGGTTCCTGTTCTCTCCTGTGCACACTGAGAACTCTCTCACCACAAAGTTTACTCTGAAAACTGCCCTGTTCCAAGGACAGACATTAAAAAATCATTTGGTCTGTAGCTGTGGGAAGGTTCCTGCCTGTCTGGCCCTTCATATACTAAATATAAAATGAGATCTTCAGTCTGCAGACTTGAGAATTTGCTTAATGTGGAGTTTGGAGTGATGTGTGCAAGCTTAGGCTCGATGACCCATTCCCAAAGGATGCTCCTGCTCTCTGCAAGCCCCGTCTGCTCCTAGCACAAGGAGGGGTGATTTTGTTTGATGCTTTCAGTATGGATAATCTGTATTTACAAGGTTTTGTAAGATCCGGTCTTGTTGCCCTCTGCTCATCTTTTACAAGTTAAACTTGGAGTGTTTCGCTCTGATTTGGAGTAAGATCCTCCAAGCAGTGGATGAGCTGCTATAAGACAGGCAGAGAGACCAAAAATAGATGAAATGTAATCCCAGCATACTTCTCTTCATTTGTCAATCTTCTTGCTAATGAGGAAAAATAAGTCAGGAAGGAAAACTCTTACAAATGTAATCCCCAAAGTTGAGAGAGATCGGGAGGAAACTAGAAAATGGGGGAAAAAAAAGTGATTACAAATTGTTTCATTTCTGTCAGCCTACTGAGACATTTTGATCCAATGGTTTAACAGACTGTGAGGTGTTTAGTGATGCAGAATAAAGCTTTAAGATATCAACCTGAGGATCAACTCTGTATTTGCAAGTTAACATCTTTGCTGAATGGCTCTGTTGGGATTTTAGGATGTATTAGGAGTGGTTGAAGGAAGAAGGTTATGCTTAGACTTGGAATTACAGAACCTCATTTAAAATAGAATGTTTACTAAACTTACTGTGCAAGGTAGAAAATGCACAGCAACTTATTTCCAGAAGGAATAAAGGCTAAGAGCTATGCAAATCAAAATAAAATAGTATTCCTTTTCTTCAAAAAATTCTGTAGAAATGATTTCTTTCTTAAGGACTTCAGGCCACAGCTGGGCACTAAACAAGGGCCTGGTTGTCCCAGTGTAGGGACACAAATGCTCAGAAGACATTCTGGGCAGAAATATAAGTTGAGCTGGATAAATCCAATCCGTGTGTTTCCACATAAATACTGGTAGGAAGGCAATGGCAGTACATGTTTTGGACAATTAAACGTTTGAAAATTGTCAGATTTATGGCTTTGTATCAAGGCACTGAATCACTCCAAGATTATCAACAGTAAAATACAGGAGTTAGGCTGGTGACATTGTTTGTATGTGGAGAAAAAAGCATAAATCCAGCACTTTCTAACATCTGGAAATGTCAGAAATCTTTAAAAAAATTATTTTGGTCACCTGAATTCCTCACTTTTGGAGGAATTCTTAAAAAGGTGAAGCCATTGATTGTATCTGTAGCACTCTTATCGCTCCATGTCTTGTCATCCTGATGTTAGTGCTAGATGTCCCCCCGGATTCCTCAGTCAGGGGCTGGGGATAACCCTGTGGTCCAAGCAGAGATGTCCAAATTGTGCACCTCATTTCAATCCCAAAATAAACTTCAGACCCCAGTAACACTGAGGGAGCTGGAATGGAGCAATGCACGTCCAGCTCCCTGAAGTGCTGTCCCGTTTTCCAGGCGTTCCTGGGGCCATGTGGTCTGGAGAGATCCCTTTTCTCTGAGCATTCCTCATGGCAGTGGCAGCCTGAGCTGGATGGAGCTGCCTCAGCCACCATATGTATCCATCTCTTCAGGCTGTTCATGTTTTGTGGCAGCTCTGGCAGCCTGCCGGGATTTTTCTGACTAATGCAAGTGGTGGGGAATGATAATAATAATAATAATAATAATAATACTGTTAACCCTTTGGTTTCTCAGCCAGCCAGGACAGGGGGGTTGGGGGAGTAGAGCCCCCCCTGCCCCCCCTTTCCCTGCACCCCTCCAAAAAACACCCCAGTGAGTACGTGTTAGAAAGCCCAAATTGAGACAGGGACATGAATAAGCTTTCTAAGGAGGTGAGAGTGTAAAAAAGGAAGATGATATGATTCTCCCTCTGACAATTTTCCAGCAGTTTGAAAAATATGAGGAGTGATTCGTTGTTCTCCGCTGTTCCCCTTCACTCCCAAGGTCAGATAAGAATAGCAACCATGGTGGTTAATGCTGACAACCTTTCTCCATCCCTGTCTGGCTTCTGCAAGGGAGGGATTTGCAGTGGCAGTACAATACAGCACTGTGAGCTTTTTTTTCTTTGGCTGAGGCAAAATCTTCCCAACTTCTGCGTGGAGTGATTTCCAGGGGACACTAATCCTGCACCGAGAGCTGGGGGGGTGGGGACAGCTGAGTTATGGTAACATTATTAAAAATATTGACAGCACGTCACTGCCGTAGGGATGGGATGACTGTATTTTGATAAAGGCAGGGCAGAGGAGGGATGAATAAACTGTTCTAATGCGGGGAAATGAGCAAGAAAGGGGAGTTCAGCTGGGATTGAACTTCCAGGGAAACGCACAGAAGACCACAGACGCTGATTTTACTGACACTGCTGATGTGCCAATCAGCTCTATCACATTATGAGAATCTCCATCAGATTCCTCCTCTGGTGGAAGGCGTCCCTGGTCTAGTGGAAGTGTCTCCCTCAAGGCAGGGGCGTTGGAACCAAACGACCTTTAAGATCCCTTCCATCCCAAACCATTCTGTGATTCCTTGAGATCTCTCCACAGGCCCAGACAACTTTGCCTGATACCCTTTGGCTGGATGAGGCGGGTTTTTTTGCTGGGAAATGCAGATTTTAGGCTGAAGTGCTGCTGGCTGTGCTCAGTGTGGGAAGGGAAGGCCCTGCTGCTGCTGCTGCTGTGCTGCCACCTGCCATGGCCGGGTGAGGATGAGCCCCCCCGGCCCTCCACGTCCTGGGGCGGGTTGATGAGCTTCCCTGGGCTTCCTGCCTGGCAGCAAACAATGCCACTTCCCCAGCCCTCGAGCCACCACTCATTGCAGCAGCACAATTATCAAACCCTTGGCCTCGTTCCACACCTGAAATAAAACAGCTGTGTTATAATGTTACGATCAAATTCTTTCCGCGTTATATGACCTAATAAATTAACGGTCGGGAACGGTGCGTTTGTGACTCAGTTTGTCACTAAAACACCCTAATTCCATCAATGCTCTTTTTTGGAGAAATTTCACTGAGTTTGCTTGGTCTGAAAAGAAATTTGGCTGCTCCAAGCCATCCATTCTAGAGGACTGAGTTGGTAGTCTCTGGGCTACAGAAAAGTGGGGGGGAAAAAAAAAAATCTGCAAAGAATTGGCTTCACAGAGAAGAGCTGCCTCATCAGTTTAGTGAGAGACACAGGTCAGCTCCTGAGAGCTCTCAAAATTGTCCTGGGTTGGTGTCCAAGGAGCTGTCTGGATCCACTTTATGTGGATTGATGGCTCTGCAGAAGGCCTGACCCAGCATGTGGCAGGATAACCCTTGCTACAACAAGCTCAAGGGTGAAAAATTAAACGATTCCAGAGCAATACCTGGTTTGCAAAATTCAAACATTCTTCTGCATTAAGCGAAACAGGATTTCTCTTTGGCTCTCCAAGTATTTTGATTTGCTCTGAGACTGGAAATTTAGCATCCTTCTACACAGATTGGCTTGCCTTAGACACCTTTTAAAACAAAAGATACCTGAAATTTTTTTTTTCTTTCCTTCCTCATTTTTTTGTCTATGAGGAGTGCAGCCACCAAAAAAGACAGCGTTGTTCGATGGCCTCTAAACGGTGTCACTAAGAATTAGGAAGTCTTAGTTTAAAACTGGAAATATGAACAAGGGAGAAAAAAGACTTGAAACCCTGCGGAGTTAAAACTCTGTCGTATGGCTCACCAAAATAGATTTCGAGGAAGAAGTAGCCAAAGGCATAAAAATCTGATGATAGATGTTTTTCTTTCAAATGTGCCAGAAAACAGGGAGGTCTGCCAGAGGTCAGCAGACCTGAAGGATGATGGACCTTTAAAAGGCAGCACTGTTGAAAGAGAATGTTATTGATGGAAACCTCAGGGAGTTCTTAGTCACAGTGCAGCCATGGAGGAGTTTGGGATATGGCTGCTTCCTCAGGACATTAGGAATGTTCCCACAGCTGGAAAGCTGGTGTCAGAGAGATGAGAATTGCTAGAAAAGGGATTAAAAAAACCACCAGCCTTCAGGAGCCAAAATTTAGCATCTCATGATATGGTTCAGGGGCATGGTGGTGTTCAAGTCAGAGGCTGGACTTGATGATCTTGGAGGTCTTTGCCAACCTTGGTGATTCCAAAATGGGAAGTCACGTTTTTGGAAGGAACTGGTGGTTGTGTGAATAACTGCCTTGGCAGACTCAGCTGTCATTTAGACATTGGGAAAGATGTGCTTGAAAACCAGCTTATTGTGTGGTAAGGGAAAAGGACCTCCCCGGATAAAGAAATAAAGGGTAGAGATAAATGGACTGATTTCAAAACACAGGGAAAAGGAGCACAGTTTTTGAGGGCTGTGCTCTGTGAGCTGTCCTGTTAAATTTGTACAACAACGATCAGGTGTAGGATCTTCAGCATCATTCAAAACCAGTAAAGCATTTGGAGCTTAACTAAAAGAGCAGTTGGTGCCAATAGCAGGGATGAGCATGAGCAGAGCTGCCAATGTTGAGTATATGTCAAAGGAAGTGTACCTGGGGAGGAATCCCCCCGGGCACCAGGACATGCTGGGACTGACCAGCTGGAAAGCAGCTTTGCAGAGAGGGCCCAGGGATCCTGGCATCTCTGCTTTCTGCTCCTGAAATGTATTTGTGCCTCTGTTTCATGGTTGGCTTAAAAAACATGCATGCAAAGTGCAGAAGATGTCAGAAATACGAGCGAGGATAAGCTGCTAAGGGACAGAAAGAGTGGCAGTAAATTAAATTCTTAGTGTTTCACGTCAGGTAGCTCTGACACATGGTACAGATTCACATGGATAAGAGAGAAATGTATTTCGTATATCCTAATACTGAGCAAGAATAAAATGCAGCTACTAATTTGTAAAATATGTCTTTTATTTACTGAGCAAGCATATGAAATATTTCTTTCGTCCTGTATAACGACGATCTCCACATTTTTTCGTGCAACTAGAATAATGCTGTGAGCAAAATTCAACCCGGGGAAACGATCAGTGCAGTTTCAGAAGGTTTAATTTGGTATTAAACACGGATCACAAATGGCTCAGTGAGGACAGAAACCTCCCTAAGTCATTCCCTCCTAAACACCTCAACCTCGGCACCTTCAAGAGCAAGGAGAGAGCCCTGAGCAGTCAGCAAGTACGAGGTTCCCCCTTGACAGAGTATCACCAATCTGTGCCCGCGGTGCTGTTTTACAGCTCCAGTTGACTTGTAACGCAGCAACTGTCTCCAAGCAACCGAGAGAAATACCGGGATGTACAACCGGGATACAGAACCCGGCGGGGACAGGGATGGGCAGGCAGCTCTGCACCCCTTCCCACCCAGCCTCGGCTCCTGCCTCCCCCTGGAAAAGGCTCCAGCTGCCTTGGAGGTGGCCTTTGCCCCAGGCAGCAGCTATCCCTGCGGGTGGGAGATGGGACCGGGCCGGCGGCTGCCCACGTCAGTCATTTTGCCAAAATAACTCTGCACACATTAATCGATCCAGCTCCCTTGTCTGTGCCAGTGGGGCTTGGCAAAATGGTGTTTTTGCAGCCAAGTGACTCCAAACGAGCTCTCAAAACCAAAACAAAATAGCTGTAGATTTAATCTAATTCTCTACAATCAATATACAGCAAAGAAAGAAAATTTATATGCTTAATATCATTTCTCCCCAGCTGCTTTATCAAATTGCAAAACTAGCAATGTATGTAGGAAACATCTTCTTTTAAAAGGTAATAATGTGCATTTGCAGTCCTTGTCCTTCTGAGAAAACTCATCATTTTGTTATTTGCTGTATTATGCTTCATTTAGGACCCATTCCAACTATTTAAAAGCTGGAGGAATGTAGCAATCCACTTCCCCCTGTTTAATTCCAGCAGAATACTTGGAACCCTTTGTGGAAGGGAATTGTAATCTATGAAATACTTGCTATGAAACCTAGTAACAAAAGAGGATTTTTTTCTTTTTATGGTATAATTTGTGTAATCATTCGTGTGACTGTTGGTTTGGGGTATTATAATTTTGAAGAAGTGTTTTGAGATTAAAAGCTTGAGCCTTTTCTTAGGGGGAATGAAGAGGTGGAAAGGAAAGGAAAGGAAAGGAAAGGAAAGGAAAGGAAAGGAAAGGAAAGGAAAGGAAAGGAAAGGAAAGGAAAGGAAAGGAAAGGAAAGGAAAGGAAAGGAAAGGAAAGGAAAGGAAAGGAAAGGAAAGGAAAGGAAAGGAAAGGAAAGGAAAGGAAAGGAAAGGAAAGGAAAGGAAAGGAAAGGAAAGGAAAGGAAAGGAAAGGAAAGGAAAGGAAAGGAAAGGAAAGGAAAGGAAAGGAAAGGAAAGGAAAGGAAAGGAAAGGAAAGGAAAGGAAAGGAAAGGAAAGGAAAGGAAAGGAAAGGAAAGGAAAGGAAAGGAAAGGAAAGGAAAGGAAAGGAAAGGAAAGGAAAGGAAAGGAAAGGAAAGGAAAGGAAAGGAAAGGAAAGGAAAGGAAAGGAAAGGAAAGGAAAGGAAAGGAAAGGAAAGGAAAGGAAAGGAAAGGAAAGGAAAGGAAAGGAAAGGAAAGGAAAGGAAAGGAAAGGAAAGGAAAGGAAAGGAAAGGAAAGGAAAGGAAAGGAAAGGAAAGGAAAGGAAAGGAAAGGAAAGGAAAGGAAAGGAAAGGAAAGGAAAGGAAAGGAAAGGGAAGGGAAGGGAAGGAAAGGAAAGGAAAGGAAAGGAAAGGGAAGGGAAGGGAAGGGAAGAAAAGGGAAGGGAAGGGAAGGGAAGAAAAGGAAAGGGAAGAAAAGGGAAAGGAAGCAAACATAAGCTTGCTTTTTGGTTGGTTGCCATTGTTTTTTTTCCCCAGGCCTAACCTGTCAGGCTTGTGGGTGATGCTGGGACATGCACTGTAAGGTTTACCTTGCTTTTCCTCATTTATTCCCTTTTTTTTTTTTTCTCTTCCTAAGTTCTAAGAAGTCTACAGTGAATGAGTTCTGTTAGTGACCACACATTAATAGCAGATGACCACTGCTATTTTACAGACACTTTCTGTACTGTCACTCCTCAGTGCTATTCAAACCAGAGGCACTGCTTTAGTGATCTGAATACCTCAACCCAACAAACTCGCTGAAACGTGTTTATATCACAGGTTTCATTGCCTTCTCCAGCTGGAATTTTTTAAAAGGAAGTAAAAGCTTCTGGGTAGAAGAATGTGGCAGATCCTGCTGCAGAAACATCAGTGTGCTGACAGCCCTTCATGAGTGCTAGCTCCTGTGATTAGCCCTCTTTCAGACCATAATTAATATTATTATTCACTACAAATGTATTATTGTTGTTATTATGTTCATTATGTTCATAATGTTCTTTTTTTTTTTTTTTTTTTTTTTTTTTTTGTAACATAAATGGCACACAGTCAGCATTTGGTGTACACCCAGTACATTGGAACTATCCATGTTTTCAAGATGGTCCCATCACATTTGAGAGGAAATGGCCTCGACTCATGCCAGGAGAAGTTTAGTTTGGATATTAGGAAAATTTTCATCACTAAAAGGATGGTGCAGCCCTGGTCCAGGCTGCCCAGGGCAGGGCTGGAGTGCCACGCCTGGGGGGATTTAAAAGCTGTGTGGATGTGGCACCAGGGGCATGGGTTAGTGGTGGCCTTGCAGTGCTGGGGAATGGTTGGACGTGGTGATCTTTTTCCAACCTGGATGGTTCTATAATTCTCTGGAAAAAAAANTAATATATATATATATATATATACACATATACATATATATATATATATATATTACTTTCTGCTTGACAAAGAGATTTGAACTGCATCCCACCCATTCCACGATTAGCTCTCCATCCTGAGAATATGAGATAGATAGATAGATATATATATTCCCTTTCTGTGAATACAGATGAAGCTGCTGGCTTTCTCCTTTTCTTCCACTGGAATATTTTCTGTGTACTGAGGGAAATAAGGCAGTTCATTCTCTCTTAGATCTGGATAGCAGCAGGAGAGGGAAAGCTGCTGGCTCCTCAGGCTGCCTGGGGTGCCCCAAGCCTTGCTGTGAGGGACGGGGCTTGGAGCAGCCTGGGACAGTGGGAGGTGTCCCTGCCCATGGCAGGGGTGGCACTGGATGAGCTGCAAAGGTCTCCCCCAACCCAAATCATCCTGTGATTCTGTGATTTCATTTTGGACTCTCAGCTTTCCCCACCAGTTTCATAGAAAACACCGATTTTTTCCACACAGACCCCTTGTTTTAGTGGTACATGATGTAGTCAAATTCTGATTATTTTACTGTTCTGTTGACTGAGTTTCTACTTATTAACATGATTTCTCAGCTTTTCAGAGACACACTTTTGATTTCAAGGTACTTCCCAAATGTCTCCTCCTTTAATTAATCATTTATGAAATTAAATTTCACTCTTCAAAAACACCCTCAAAAACTAGTATCTTTAAAAGTAGGCTTATCTGTGCAGCATCTATAATTATTTTCATGTATTTTTTCACAAATCAGATCTGGGTTAATGTCAAGTTCAGCTTCCTGCTATAATTTCAATCTTCCTGCTGTGTTTTTTAAAGACTGCAACTGATACCCATCTTTTATTGAAAGACCACCAATTTTGCAATTGAGTGAAAATGTGAAATGCAGAGCGAACTGTTATTACTGAGGTCATATCAGCTGTGAAGATACTATTTCTCATTGAAGGCATTTAAAAATAGCATTTTTTAGGTAACACTACTATGGATTAAAAACAAAACAAAAAGTGTGTATAAAAATTATTAAACCTAATTAATTAATTAGCAATATCCTACCTCATAAATGATAACTGCAAGACACCGCTTGAGTTCTGTGGTTGGCAAGGATACTTTATCAGAAGTTTAAATATCTGCTAATTTTTTTTTTTTTTTCAGAATTTTAAATGTTAAATAGCATTTATTTTGCAGTTTTAATGCAGTTCACTGGTGGCACAGTACTTGCCTCAGTTTTTATCTCACTCATAGATATTAGTGACTAGAAATAATCTAGAAATACTTGCACTGTGGCATTTGCTACTCCAATTACCATCTTTTTCCCCACTTTTCTACACTCAGCTTTTTCTGGTTCAACATCAAAAATTCAGAAGGCAAAGTTGTCCCATTAATTCAATTAAGCTCCTTGCTGGATGAACTTTATTGGCTTTAAGTGACTCATTTTGGAGTTTATGTGCATGTGCAAGCTTTGTCTGCTTAGATCTTTTAAAAGAAATAAAATTAGATGTATCTTGAACTCATAAGGCTTTTCTTTTGTGGTTTTCCATGTAAAAGGAATTGAAGAAGACAAAAAATGATTCATTTAACTGCATAATTAGCTGGGCAAAGGGGCCAGTGTCGTTATTTCAGAGCTCTGATGTTGGTGTGTTGGTTGCTTTTGGTCTGTGACAATAACAGGGCAGATATTTCATTTGCATACGAGGTCATCAGCACAACTTTGGAGTGGAATAACCATTTTAAATGAGCCACACAATGACAGGCAGCGTAGTAACAACTTTATTTACCCTGTTTGACCTCGTACAGTTTCCTGTGGGATGAGATGGAAGTTTCTCACTAGAACCTACATTTCTGTATCTGCACATTGGAGGAGGCAAAGATCGCAAAAGTTCACGGTGTGTTTTCAAAGTTTTACTTTATCAAAGTACATTTGGATGATTTTACTCTCTCAGTGAACAGCAGTTGAAGTGGGAACTGCTGACAACAAGGTGACAGGAGGCCCACAGCCACTGAAGAATTGAGAGGAAGATTTTGGGGTAGCAAATGTGGGATCTTAGACCAAAAAGTGATTGTAGCCTGAAGTGAAAGACAACATCTCCAAGGCGTATGGGAAGTGTTGATAGCCAGGCCCAGCTGAAGAAATCAGTTTGAAGTCCTTTATGTGCTCTTACACACATGACCTAGCCATAAGTCACTTACAAGATCTGAAATTAGCCTGCACTTAATGAACAAGTGGGATTTATTGCTGGTTTTCTGTGTGCAGTGTGTTATTTAGTATCTACCGCCTTGATTTTTAGAAAGTTTCCCTCCCACACTTGTGACACCTCTGGGAAAGCTGCACCTTTCGCTTTGTGTTTCAGCTCGGCCCTGGGGGAATGTGACAGGGGCGAGGCTGTTTGTCTTCTTCTCCCTTCCACCTCCCCAGAGCCCTGGAGCTGCCGTGGGGAGGGTGCCCAGGACCTTGCCGTGGGTCTTTGGTGCGTTTTATCTTCTTTTTGCCTGAGCTGGGATTAAATGCTCGAGATGGTGTTCCTTGTTCAGACTCAGATGTTTATTAATTCTTATCTACATTACAGTCTCACAGCCCATGAGCTCTACAGCACTTCTAGCTAACAAACTAAAAATGGCCCCCATCTCTCTCTCTACAAGGCCTTTTAAGGATAAACTGTCCAATGGAAAAATGACACCTCAATTATTTTTACTTTTAACCCAATAACCAACCACCCATGGCCCGCAATGGGGACTTTTCTATCCAATTACAAAATACCACCCAGACCCATGGAGAAGAAGGTGAAAAAGAAGGACTGGCCTCCACCCTAAAACCTCCATCTTGCTTTATATATATATATCACTATAGTCTAAACCCTTAAACCCTAAGTTTTCCACCATGTGATATTACCCACTTCTATTCAAACTACACACCCACAATCCCAGTGCCATCATTCAATTCTGGAAGCCTCTTCCATGGCCTCAGGTGAAATGCAGTGTTTTCTTGGGGGTCAGTGGCTGTCAGCACAGAAAGTCTAAAATCCTCAGTGCCCAGGGTTCCAACAGAACTTGTCCATGATTCCCTCACAAACACGGTGCTGGCTGCTAAGGGACTCAACAGGCCACCTTTTTAACATGCTTATTCCATAATTTGAATGTCTCCCAGCACAAAGGTTTTTAAGGGATAATTATGCTGTGTAAATCTTGTGTGTATATTGGCCATGCTTGGGATTATATAGGATCTGCCTTTTCCATGTTGATAAGCATTTTTATTTTTGTTTCCTTCCTTAAAACTGAGTGCAGTCCAGGAGCTGGTGGATACAGCCTTTATTCAACATCCATCATATCACAGTAGCAGGAAGTAAACTCAGATAAATATTATTTGAATGAGCTTTGACTTTATTTTGGTTTTGCTCATCTGATCAAATATCCAGAGGTTTAATTGCATTCTCCTGATCAGATCCTAATGCTAATAATTATTTTAGTTTTATCGTATTATTAGCCACTATCAAAAGAAGCCCATATGATTATTGGATTATACATAGTTATTAGTGAGCTGGAGAAAGTAGTTAAGTTCAACAGAAGCCTGAATTGATGGCATTTTTTCCTCATAAATATCAAATCATTTTTTAATTAGATTGAACATGCACAAGGAAAAAAAAAAACTCTAAGAAAAGATAGATTTTGGGAGGATCAAGTGAAGCAAGCCAGAAGTCTTGAACAATGAACTTCTGCTTCTCATGTAAAAGAATACTTGGGAATAGTGTGAGGTATTCTTTTTAACCTGTGATCAATGTATAGAGCTGCCAAGGGCTGCAGTTATTTCAAATTCTATACTACTCGTTGTTTTTGGGGTGTTTTTCCCAAAGAAATATATTGCTGGGGTTTACACACCTGTAATTTTTACTTTCTGCTTGTGCTCTGTTAAATGCACAACACAAGTTCCAGCCTCCTGGTTACTCTGAAGAAGTTTTTTACATGGTGAAAATGTATTTTGCACAGGTGATCTCAGTTTGATGTGCCCTGTGACTCCTGGATTAAGCCTCTTTTGGAGACCAGATGTGCCCTCTTAAAAGGCAGAGTTCCCAGTGTTCTGCTTGGGTTACCTGAGGAATTAGATTTTCCATGAGAACCTGGAGTGCAGGAGCATCCCATATTTCCAAAACAGAGAACCGTCCTACCCAGCAGGATTTTCCTTGGCTGCCTGTGGTCCAGTGCCTGCTTTGTTTTAATGCATTTCGTGTTGAGATTCACCGAGGCCACTTTTGCAGGCAGCAAAAGGGGCTCTCTTAGAATGTGTGTCTCCCAAGCCATATTTTAAATTGGATGAAGGTGAGAATTGTGCTTTCCTTGGGGAATCCTCCCTTGATTGTGTCTATGCCAGGAGCTGATGCCCACTCGGTGCTCAAGCCTAACCCCCCCATGAGGGGAGCAAAGCACGGAGTGTTTGACACACTCTCCTCCTGAGCCTACCCTCCAGCTCAGGACAACTCCTCCTGAGCGTGAGCTGGAGCAAGGATGGCGTTCTGAGGTGTGTGATTAAAGTCCTCCTGTGGTGGGTTTCCCTGGGAGAACCTGGAAACGTTCCGTGTGGTTTGACACCGCCGCGGATCCGGGCTGCGGACTGGGATGTGTGACAGGCTCTTGGTCATCCATGGAGCTGCTGCCCTGAGGAGAGAAGGGGGAACAGAGCAGGGATGTGTCCCTCAGGCCCATCTCACATGAGAGGTCTGAGTGTCAGGAGAGATCTGGGATCCCTCTTCTTCTCCGTGGAGCTTGGGTTGGGTTGGAGCGTGCTCCCCGTGCTGTTCCCAGCCCCAGCACTCCCCTACCTCTGTGCCTGAGCTCTTTTTGCTTTACTCTTTGATGTTTGCAACTAGGTTACCCAGTGCTTGCTGTCCTTCACAGCTGTAATGAGTTCTTGGTGATCCTGGTGCATTTTTCTTTCTTTTTTTTTTTTTAATTTTTGCCTAACTGTGGTGACAACCCAGATGCTCCAGCTATTTTCCAGGTTAACTTACTGATAATACTTGGAATGGCAATAATGCCAAATCCTCTTTGTCATCTTTCAACAAGAGAGTTCTTTTTAGTCATTAAATCTGCTAAATGGATGGTTATCTATTTAAATCTGTTGCCAAAGTAATTAACCCTGAAAAGTAATTCCCCTGCCCAATCAAATCAGGGTTGGTTTATTCTGAAATTCTTTTTAAAAGACACTAATTCCTACCAGTAAAGACCAGGGGCCTTAAGAGAATTCTGAAAGAGATTTTAGAGTTGTGCCAGTTTCCTTCTTTCAGGCTCAGTGGAAGAAGCAATTGAGTCTCTTTTCTCAGTTTAGATATGCCCAGCAATCAGGGCAAGAGACTGTGTCATGATAAAGGTGTCAATGGGAAAACAGTTCTTGTTGGATAGAGGGCTTGTCCCACCCCACACCTCAGCAAGGCACTGACTCAACATTTCTTAAAAGAGAAATTAAATATGGAGTTATAAATACAGATGAGTATGGGATTATTTTTTTCTTTTTTCCTCCCCAATGGTTCATAGTTCATCTCTGAAGCAAAAATATCAAAGGGGTGGCAAATTGCAACAGAAGATGAGGGGGCAAGATGGCAAGGCAGGAGGTCAGTGGAGCCAGAATATCTGGAGACAGCTGTTGTTGGGTCCTGTTGAGGTTTTTCTGTGGTTATGCAGATTAAAATACCATTTTTTCAGAACTGTGGCACAGTCAGGGATTTTTGAGTGTGGAAACTTCCTGCTGTTTGTTTCTACTGCGTTCCCAGGAAATACAGCTTAACTCATTGCTTTTGTAAATAGGCAAGATGACAGCAAATGATTATTCCAGACAGAATAGCTGATGAATTGCAGATACCTGAGCATAAATATCCTCTTAAAGCCCCCAGGACCAACTGCTCACCTGAAGGATAGTGCTCAGGCACTAATGGGAAGATGTCCTGAGCCTTCAGGACAATGTTGATGGCCTCAATGGGCACAAGTGTTTTTTTTAGCCCTCAAGTGAGTCCTGGGCTCAGGAATGTAATAAAATTTTAACACTAGAGCTGTGGTTTTCCATACTCAAAAAAATCCCAAACCACAAACCCTTCTGTTTCCCTAGAACACAAATGTGGAGTCCTGCTGGCTAATTGGAGGAATTCTCTTTAAACTTCTGCTTTTTTTTTTTTTAATTAACGTTTCTTAAATTATAGCAGTGAAAGTATAAAACCACAACAGTTTTCAGATCATTTTCAGACTTGGAGGGGGGAAAAAAAAAGTCTTCTCTGGTTTTCTTTTTTCCTCTTAATTTGCCCATGGGCAGGATGACATTCCCAAGGGAATTTTGTGCTTATACTGCAATATGCAGCACAACTACTAAAAGTGTCGTGGCTTTAATCATGTGTGCCTTTGGAAGGGCACCAACGCCGGATCACTGCCCTCCAAAAGAGACAAAAAGGGAGAGAGAAAGAGCACGGGATTGCTCCCTTCCCTCTGGCTGCTCTCCATGGTCTGGCTTGGCTGGAGAATTTTCCCTCTCCCTGACTCTGTGTGGCTGGAGAGCACATAAAGAACGAGCAGCTGCAGCGTCAGCTCGTGCTGATGTTTGCACTCACGAGGAGCCTTGTGCATTGCTGTGGCGTTGATCTCACTCACAGTGACTCAGGCTAAGTGAAATCCTCAGGTTCAGCTCAGTTTCTCAAACCAGGCCTGAATTCTCTTCCTGGTTTTAATACCGCAAAAGCTTTAAAACTTTGAGCCTTGTTGGGCTTCAACCCTGTACGTCCTCAAAGGGCTGGGGCTGGATGGTCTAGAGGATCACTTCCAACCCCATCCATTCGGTGATTCTAAATGCTTTAACTAAAAGATTTGGAATCAAGAGAGTTGTTTGGGGTTTTTTTTCTGGAATGCAGGAAATCCGAGTCACTGAGTTCATCACGGTGCAGATAACCCAGGTCAGGGCCTTGTTGGAAGCAGCACAGGTGGCAGGACAGCTCTGGGATGTGTTGGCTCTGTAACCTGGGAACCATGTGCTCATCAGGGCAGACACTCTGCAGGCTCCAGTTTTGTTTTTGTGCTTGCTTAAATCCACTTATCCGTGCCATACGAGGTCTCAGATCACTGCTGAGGCCACAGTCGTGAGCTTGGAAGACACAAAAGGGGACAGGTCCATGGGTGAATCTCAAGACTGGTTTGGATGCAACTCCTGGAGCAATCAGTGACTCCAGACTGAGACTGCACAAGGGGAAGACCATTGGAAAAGAAGTCCAAGGGAGATGGGATGGAGCTCTGGCCTCTCATGGTGGTTTCTACAAATCTTGCCAACTCATTGTTAGCTCAAGCACGTAGACCACAGTCTCTTGAGAGACAATGACTTACCTTCAGGCTTCTGAACTCTTTCCCTTTCCTTCCCCCAAACTGGAGTCCTTTGCCATTTTATGCAGATGTTTTTTCCTTATTCTATTGAGTTATGTAACAGGACAACTGGTTACATCTGTTACTGTTCAGTTAAGCTTTTTAGGTCACATTCAGAGGACAGCAGGGCCTTTCCAGAGCGCTGAATCCATTGGTGTGGCATGGACTCAAACCTAAACAGGGGATTTCACCATTTTGTGTGGCTGTGATCACTATTCCATACAAAAATATACAAAACTGGCACATGATTCTTTGCTATGCTGCCTGTTCTCCTAGTCTTTGCGATTATGATCACACAAAAATAAAGTTAAAAGAACCTAAAGGCTGCCTTTTGCTGCATTCAGCTGTGAAGAACTTAATTAAGTAGGTGGTTAAGGAAATACAAATTGTAACTTGTTTTTATAGATATTACTGTGAGCTGCCCTCTATGCCTGGAATGAGATTTATTCATGAAGATCTTGACTTGTACCAAATGCCTTCTGTTAGCCTAAAACCACGTTATTTAACATTGGGATTTGATGTGATTTCCTTGATCCACATCCAGCACATAAGACAAAGAATAACTTCCCACCTTTGGTGTGAATGGGATCCTTTCCTTGAGTATTGACTTTGGCCTTACCCCAGCCTAATAAGAACAGCAAAGAAATACAAATGAAAAGTGTCACCCTTGGAAAACTGTGCATGTACGAGCAGTTTGAACTTGTGATTTCCATGGCTGTTAGCCCCTGGTTTTTACATTATTTTAGGCTGTCTTTATTTAAGGAATAACAGCCCTTCAAAATATGTCACATTTAAAACGCGGGTGACAAAAGAGTTTCTATTTCCAGAAGAAGAAATGTTTGGGTTTTTAGGTTTTCTCTGCACCAAAAAAAAACAATCATATAATGTTAAATCTTGCATGTCCCAAGCTGTGATTTGGGGGTAGCTCATTTGTTTTCACTGGCTTGCTTGGCAGAGGAGAAAGGAAAGTCTTCTGGATTCTATTTTAAACATTAGAAGGCTATTGTGATTCTTGCATTTAATTCACTACCTGGTGGGAAAAACATTGAATTTTTCCCCTGTCACTGTAGTATATCAAGCTTTAAAACGCATTTCTTTGGTGTTCTCCTGCCTAGAGATGTTTGATAAAATGTGGATGGGTTGATGGACAGACAGACCAAGGGATTGATTTATTTGGGTGTGACCATAATTTATACAGGTCTGTGGGTACACTCCTCTCTCCATGTGTGCATACATACATATCAGAGAACGCAACATGTTTTGCAGACAATACAAATTGCAGGGTTTAAATTCTTCCAGAATTATGGGAAGGCGTTTTTGCTTTTTGACAGTGGTCTGACAGCATCCCAATCTCCAGGATGTCAGGTTTTCAGCAGAGAACCTGCAGGTTCCTGGAGACAGCTGGTAGGATCTAATAATGTTTGAGGGTTAAAAATCTGAGTCTACTTAACAGCCTTCCCAGTTTGCTTCCATTCCCATTTCCAGGGTGTAAATAGCGTTTTAGCGTTCTGGTGCTGACGGTAATTTGTGCTGATGTTACTATTTTACAGCTAAAAAGGTGATGATGATGTTCTTCTGCTCTCTAGTTTCACCTGTGCCTAAGCACAAATGTCATTGAATGCTTCGTTTTTGTCAGGGCTTTCTAGAGACGATGATGAATTGAAGCACAGCCTCAGCTGCATTTCTGAACTAACCATATGTCCATTGAAGGCTTGCATATGTTTAGCAAAGCTTGGTTGACTTGATCCTTGAGCAAGCCTCAGCAGCAGTTTGTAGTAGAGTTTTAAATGGATTAAATGTGGGGAGATGCAGATAGTGGCTAAAATTGTTGATAGTAACTAGCTGGGGATGGAAGGAGCTGACCCCATGGACCTGCCTTTCAAGTCTTGCTGGGGATTGGAATGTGCAGCTTGACAGAGTGAGAAGACACTTTGAATATTCCCAGTTTGGAGGAGTAGGATGGTACCTAGTGGAGGTGGTTCTAGACTGCACATATTTTAGCTATAGCAACGCAGATTTTTGTCTCTTTACTCCTACTTCTAGTATTTTCTGAATACTCTCTGAACGCCCGTGCAGCAGCAGTGAACCCTGATTAAGTGGCGGAACATAATTGAAGGAATTAATAGTAATTCAGTGTACAAATGCCTGACCTAAAGCTGAAGTTAACAGCAAATAAATTATTACTGTTCCCAGAGTTGTGTTTTCATTGTAGGTGTGGTATAAAGTGGATGTTCTGGATGTGGATTTTGGCAGGGGAAATCTTTGATCTGCCACATCTTTATCAAACAAGCTGAAAGGGAAAGCTGTCTTCAGAGCTGGTAGGCTTTATGGCTGCCATAGTTAACCTGGAGCTTGCTGGAGTTAGACACGACCTGCTCCACTTTAACACTAATTTTACAAGTATTCTGTTTCCTACAGGAGCAAAACCACTTTTCTGAACACCTAGACCTTTCCGTGGTTGTCTGTGACTGACTAAGAGAATTCTGAAGAAGAGGTAGCACTGTCATTTTATTGGTGGTGAGCTGCTTTCAGGGAAGGTTTTTGCATTCTGTTCGTGCACAGAGTGTTTTGCATGTGGAGGTTTTAGAATGTTTCTGTTGTCATTCCTTATAAGAACCCCCTTGTTTTCTAAATGGCACGTGCAATTTGTATTTAGACTACTAAATACAAATGATTGAATACGTCTTGAACATGAGAAAATAACTCTGGCAGCATCTACTCTTCCCTCACCTGCACTGCTGGTGATCATCTTGATACCTGGTTTATGTTATGACTCAACAGAAAATCTGGGTTCATATTTCTTGTAAGAGATCCTCTGCAGGTCAGGGATGTACTGTAGAGGCTGCAAAATTATTTTCTTTGGGGAAAGATTTATGTTACTCGTGGCTTAGAAACATCTCTTCCAATGGGTGGGAAGACCAGCCTTCGCTTTTTAAGGAAACAAAAATTTCGGCAGGAGCAGAATTTTTAGGATTGGCATCTTCAGGTTCCATGCATCACCTTACACAGCACTAACAGGCAATGTCAGGGCACTGGGGCATTGGCCTGGAGATGGACTTGGGGGAACTGTTCATTTATTTGCTGTGTTGAAGCTGTGGGGATTTATTTCATTGCAGCTTTTGAGCCTCAGATTTTTTCTGTAGGGAAAGGAACGGTGTTAGAACCTTGAATTGGCAGCTTTTACTTTCAGCAGTCAGAGGCAGGTCTGAATTTCACTGCTGGATTTTTTGGGTTGATTTAACTGTTCCCTGAGGCAGGTGTGATCTGTGTTCAGGGTTCTTGTCTTTTTGAACATTTTGTTGAGTGTTTAGAGAAAACAACTTATCTCTGTGTCCTGGAGTGAGATATTTGCTGCAAAAAGGGAAGGATGAAAGAAACAGAGGCATCTGGGACAAGTTTCTTCACTGCTGTATGAAAGGAACCAGGCTTTTTTTATTCTTTGGGGATAACTGTTAAGATGAAGGTGGGTTTTGCAGTGATTTTATTGATAAAAGCCAGGTAGGCATGGAGCTGCAGAGGAACATACAGACCATCCCTAAAGCAGGTTTCTAATCGAGGAAAAGGAATCAAACGTTCCTTCTCGTGTCAAGTACTTCAGACTTCCCAAAGCTGAAGCTGACAATGAAATGCTTACTTCTAATATCCATTTCTTGGAACCTGACTGTTACTGTGGCAGTGGCTCCACTCAGCTGCCTAATTTCAAGTGACTTCTCTGCAATATTATAGCCTTGATTTTGAAGCTAAGAGCTCTGTTTCTCCTATTACCAAGCAGCCTGACTTAAATCATTTCACAGGAACAGAAAGCTTTTTTCTCTAGAACTGAATCTACAAGTCCAACCACATTAGTACCCTGATAGAAAAAGGGGGGAAAAATTTTAAACTGATATTTCCAGAATAACTTTTTTTTCTAGGAAAATACCATGCAGACATTTTCTTGAATCCCGGAGATGCCATTTAATAGCGGTCTACATTTTAATATATTTCCTTGATCTTTTCATGAGGAACTTGATATTATTTTTGTTTCTCACAATTATGTGCCATTTTATGGGAAATGGGGAGGTAGGGGACATTAATGAAATGCACTTCTGTTAATGGATTATGGCATTTCTGCATGTCAGTGGAAAAGCCTGGTGGCTTTTTGCTTTAGTCCAGTGACCACTCTAGTAGTTTAAAACAAAGTAGTTAAGAACTTGTTTTTGGAATAAACAGCATTCCCAAGTGGCTGAGGTTTGGATTGTTCACGTGGTCTTGTCAGAACCCCAGATCCTTCTTCCACACATCCAAGATATTTGTAAAATTGTTGTGCCATTAGACTGAGTTCTCAAACCTTGTTTTTTCAAGTTGAGTGTAGAAACAGCAGCACTAATACTTTGCTGAGCCTCGAATTTGACTAGAAAACTCCTGCTGCCGCTGTGATCTTCCCGCTCCTGTGCCTGTCGTGATGTTAAAGGCGCTCCACAGAATAAATTCAGCATTTTCTCTTCTGTCGTGCTGTGGTCACAGCAGCCCGACAGGGACAGTTCTGCCCCTCTGTTGACATTGATACGGCAGCCACATTTTCGGCGCAGTTTCCACTTCGCTGACGCGAAGGAGCTTTTGTTTGCTCAGGGATGATGCTCGGGAGGCAGCAGGAAAGCTCCTACAATCGGCATTTCCCATCTCTCCGCGCAAGGGGCTGCGCTGACGCGGCGCTGGCGCTGTGAACCCTGTCATGGAACGCACGCAAAATTAAACTGGAAATTAGAGGAGAATGGAAGAATTTTTAGGGAGAGTGCAGCTCAGTGGTAGGTTCGAGTCTGCTCCATGCTGCTGTTCTGGTAGGTTTAACAGAGGTTCGTGTTTCTATCTCTGTGCGGGAAGTAATGGAGCATACAGAAAAACAGGAAAGCCTTCCCTGAACTCAAAATGCTTTTATTTTTTTTGTGGGAAAGGATGAGGGCAGGAAAAGCTTAGAAGTGTAAGAACCAAGTGGTAAATTTGAAGGTCTTATATGAAGCAGTCTATATTTTCATACCAAAGCCTGGGGTCAGAGGCAGCAAGGAAACACTCGCAGTCATATTCCAGCAGGGAATAACCAGCAGCCAGAGCCTGCAGCTGGACCCTACAGCAGGAGCGTGCTGTAGTCAGAGTCAGTGAATAGTTGGAGTCAGGGTAACTGAATTGTAGGGAGAAATAAACCAAGACCCTTTGCATGTTGTTAAATAAGAGTCTGTGCCTTGGCTCGTTTCTACCCCTAATGAGGGGGCTGCTGCAACAAATTACCTGAAGCTCTGCTCATATCTGGACAATGATCTGCATTACTAAGGGTTTGTAAAGTTCTTAGGTGACTTATTGGTCATATTACCCTTTCTGGTATTTTTTCAGAACGCAGGCAGGCAGTAGAGATTCCAAACTGGAGATGCAAACAGGGGTTTCACTAGGAAAGCTCAATTTCCAGCCCTGGTGGATGGCAAAACATGCCTCGTTTATGGTAAATTGAGCTCAGCATGTGTGAGCTGGTCCTTCTCTGCTTGTGTGACATAATCGGGGTTTATTGAATGCACTCTGGATGTGATCTGTGTGTGTTTCAGATCATGCTACTTTCCACAAAGCCTATTTGCTCGGTATGAAATATTTACACATCATTCCACACAAAGATTTGTTAGTCATACATAATGCAGAGTGTTGAGTCTTTGGCTGTGTTAGCATCTGCCATCTTAGCTAGCAGTAGGCTTGCTAATTTAAATATTTTAATGAATGAGTCATAACCTTTGTGTAAGAGCACCAAAATTATAATTGTAGTTTTATTGTATCCACCAGTGTATTTTTAGCAAACCCCCCTGATTTTAGTGATCGGTGTGAGGTATTCAGCATAGTTTCATGTAGGACCCAGCTTGTAAACTGGTGGAATTCACTTTAATAAACGTGTAGGACAGATATATTAGATGATAAATACCCTACTACTGTGTTTTGTTCAAATATATTAAATTTTCTGCTTTATCGTTTGACCTTTGGATGGAGTTGCAAATTGCTGATTTGAATCTCTGGGTGAGATTTGAAATCCTTCATATCTAGCTCTCAGGTGGAGAGTAGTTTTTTTTTATTCAGAGGACATTTTTCCCTCTGTCACCCACAGGAATCAAGGAAAATGTTACTTCCAAACGCAGTAATCATCCTTTTAAGCCTCCTGAGCCTTAGAGATGCCACCAGAAAATTTGCTGTACTTGTAAATAGGTACAGCAAAGCCTTCACTGTGATTAGCACGGATTCAACTGGAAGGGATTTGTACAACTCTCTGTCATTCAGGACTAGTGATGTAAGAAAAAAAAAATACTTGTCACAGTCATTATCTTACAGCTGAACAGCAGAAGAGCCAACAAGTAGAACCTGGAGAGAAGCCAAAATTTTAGGAAGTGCCTTTGATGTTGAACAGTCGGGTTTTACTGGCTTGTGCCGTGACATCTCAAGGATTTTTCCAAAGGATTGTTTGTTTCATTTGTGTTGCACAAATATGGAAGAAGTCTGTTTGTCTGGGAGTGTCAGGGGGTTATCCTGAAGGGTGCTTGCTGTTTAATTGGTTTCCTTATATTCTGATGCATAATTATTCCCTCATACCCCAGTAGGTTTGGATGCCCCACTTACTTTAATTGAGAAGTACTACAGGCACTGCATAAATAAAAATAAATATCCAAAGGCAATTTATAAATGCATCCTTACCCTTAGCCTGCACAAGATTGAGGTGTCTTGGAATTCTCAGGCAAAACATAGTTAGCAATCCTGCTCTCAGCTGAACAGTTGGGCTGCTTTATGATAAAATGAATCTGTGAATCAAAAAATATTATGTTGTTGCAACACAAACCTGTGCAATACTGAGAAATGCAACTAAGATTTTTCTGTCTTTTTTTTTTTTTTTTTTAATGGACAGGCAAAGTATAAGCAATGGCTCTGCTTAGAGCCGTAGACAAAATTTCTCCTTTGCAAACACGTGTCTAACAGGGAGATCAGACTTCAAGAACAATGTGGATCATGTCAAGAAAATTTAAATTTTATTTATTTAATTCTTTTTTGACTTGTTCCTTTTACTGTGTGGCAGCAGGTCTGATGATAACAGTGTGTGTTCTGGAGAGCAAGCTTAATTAGCTTCTGAAATTATGTCCCCTTGGTTGCTATTTTCTTTTTTTTTTTTGATGCTGGGAGAAGAAAGAAAGATTTTGGCCTTGTTGCCTGCCAAAGAATGCCAGCAGGAAAAGATAAGGTCTTTATTTGCAAGTGCTTTTTGTGGAAGATAACTGGCTCAGACTCCAGACATCTGCTATGGAGTACAAGTGAAGAGGGCTTTGTGCCCTGTGACCTGAGTTCCCCCATTTCTGGAAGGAAAGTTTGCAAACTCTCACGGGTTTTATATCTGGGTAGGTTACTGTGTTGGAATTCTATGGGAAGGAGGAAAAAAAGATGTGGTTGAGGAGAAGGAAAAGACCTGCTAAAGAGGATGAGTGGATGGTGGCCTTCACTTCTTCACTGGTTCCTCCTGTTTCCCTGCCTGACCTGCTTTGGTTCAGGGGAAGGGGGGGGTTGGATGTTGCTGTTGTGATATGGGGCTCATTTCTGCAGGAGCCTGAAAAGGTTCAATGCTGAAGAAGTGCCCAAAGTAGGCTCAGAATGTGTGCACTGGACCTTGCTGGCAATTAAATAAACCCAGTGGTGTGATTGAGACACTCTGCCCATCTTTATGTCTTTGTCTTTTACTTTACACGAAATCTTTGTTCAGGTCCCGTTTGTCTCTATCACTCCTGTAAAGAATTGCTTTGCCACATCTGAGGGCTTTAACTATTTCTTATGGACAAACTCACTGAATTTTTATGTTGGTGAAGTGATATTTTTGTTACAGGGCATTACTGTAGGAAATACACTGCACTTGGGACTCGTCACAGATATTCATAAACTGAACCTTGGGCTGAGGATTTTGTGAGAGTGATGGTTAATAAATGAGAGGACTATTATTAACCTAGCAGGTGAATTGAGCTGTGTGTAGCATCTGTCCTGAGGAGTC
Source organism: Sinosuthora webbiana (assembly GCA_013397395.1). Taxonomy (NCBI): domain Eukaryota; kingdom Metazoa; phylum Chordata; class Aves; order Passeriformes; family Sylviidae; genus Sinosuthora; species Sinosuthora webbiana. The sequence continues at coordinate 879,959 of VXBN01007266.1, read as the reverse complement.
ACAGTTTCCTCTTACGCAGGCTTAGTGTTGTGCATCTCATTTTAAAGATGATTTTTTCTACCTTCTATATTTACCTCCTTTCATCAGTATGAATTTCACCGGACAGAAACAGTTTGTGGCACGGTACCAAACACGTGTGAGGTGTGTGAGAGTGTGGCATTCCCCCTCCTGCTCAAAGTACACGCTTCCTGCAGCCCAGGATCTGTAATTGAGCAGAGGAAATTGCTGGCCAGTGGGATTATTGCTTCATATGCTTACAGGAGTAAAAAATCAGAGGGTGAGAAAGAAGGGGCTGAAAATTTAAACTGCCTCCCATTTGCTTGGAGATGAGAGGGAGGAAAAAGGGAGAAGTAAACCCTTAAGTTCATATTTTAAGTGAAGCCTCCTTGCCACTCCTACATGGGTTTCTATGGAAACAGAGGCAGAAACTGGGCCATTGGCAGCCAAGAATCCATTTACACTTTAAATTTACTGCTTGAGCAGCCATGCAGCTTTCTTGTCCAAATTAAATCATAATGGAGTAACACATGCTAAGTAAATTTGGGGTGAGTTGAAAACAGCAAATATTAAATATCTTCCATGGACGTGCCAAAAACCCCTCCACCTTTTTTTCTGAGAGATCATCAAGTGACAGGTCAGGTTATGTTTTATAAAGAAGCTGCTTTCTTGTGGCTTTACAAATACGCATTGGAAGTACATTAAGCAGGTAATTATGTTCTCTCCATTAATTAGGGGTGTGGTTTACTCTTTTAGGCAACTTTCCTTACTGCTCACGCTCTAATAAATTCTGGTGGAGATTCTCAGGCACTGATACGGCTCATGGATGCTGTACAATCACAACTAATATTTATTTAAGCCTGATTAGAAGATCAGGCCAGCTTAGATGGGGTCCTGAGCAGCCTGGTCTGGTGGGTGGCAGCCCTGCCCATGCTGGGGGGTTTTGGCCTTGTTGATCTCGAGGCCTTTCCAAGTTAAATCATTCTGTGATTCTGCTATAAAAATGCTTCTACTGCTTGGGCTAAAACTGTTGTCAGACACTTGCCACTATTAGAAACTTCACTCAAGTTATTAAGCACTTGCTGGAGCTGTTTGAGGTTGATGTTTTCTGATTTAGTTGGTTTTCCTTTTTTATGTTTTTTAATTCTGGTGGGCTTTGATTAGAAAAATGATGGCGCTCCTGTGCTTTTGAGAAAGAAGCTTTCTTTTGAAAACACACCCAAATTATATGCCATGTTTGGTTGTGTTTGTCAGTTCTCTAACTGCACTTACTCCCTCAGCTGACTGTCTGAAATCCGGAGGAAATCCCAGACGTTTTTCTCCAGTGCTAATGAAGCTGGGTGGTGGGAACACCTGGAATCAGGGAGCAGGCTGGGCTGAACCATGGCCTTATGAACGGCCATGGAAGAGGGATGGGAACTGGAGAGAAACAGGGATAACCCATGGACTGCATCTGCATGGAGGGATGAGTTAAGGAAGGAGAGAGCCTGAATGAGGCGAAGAAATAGGAAGAATGGACAGAGAAATGGGATTGCACCACGAGGAGTAGAGCAGGTGAAATGCTCAAATAACAAAGAAAAGGAAGTAGGGATGAGTTTAGAAGATAAGTGGGACTCAGGATAAACTGGGAAGACTGGGACTGGCAGAAGATGGAGGCGAAGCCTGTGCTAAAAAGTCTTGAGGAGTGGAGAATTGGCAAGGAATGTGATTCTAGAATGAGAAACTGCCTGGGATAAAGTTTGGTATGAAGTATGTTCAGAGGCTGAAATGGCAGCTAAGAGAGATGCCAGAGAGCAGTTTAGTCTGTATTTGGGATCTCCCCCAGCCTCTTGCCACATTTTCCCTGGGGGCTGGACCAAGAGAGAGCTGCAGTGCCCTCAGGGCTCTTCCCTCAGCCCTCTGACAGGACTTCTAAAAGAGTACCAGTGCCATGGATTTCCTGCATGGGCCTCAACATGATGGTGAAATACAAGAATTTGTTTTGCTTTTGTGAACCTCACTTCCATTCATACTTAATTTTTTTATTTATTTTTTTTTCTCCCCAAGCAGTTGGTGGCTTTTGGGTCTCACTGACACCAGCGAAATATGCCAGTCGTGAAGGTAGCGAGTGCTGGCAGGCAGAGCAACTGTTTTGACAGACCAGGAGATGTGCAAAGAAAGTGTTCCTCCATTTTCTCCTGTTCCCTGGTCAGGGATAAACACTCGTATGGCACGGGGAGATTCCACTGTGGGGGAATTCCAGGGCCGCCGCTGCGGTCGGTTGGTTGGTTGGGGAGCACACGGAGTAGTCCTGCTCTTGGAAAAAATGGGAGGGAAAAGCCAGAAGCACCCGGTGTGTGGAAGGAAAGGAAGACCAATCCACAGAGGTGAGAAGGGAGAACTCATTAAAGATGCCCAGCATCAGAGCCACAGTGAGTTACAAATGTTTTGAGGGATGAAAGGCGAGGGTCGCTTTACAGGCTTAGACCCACCTGAGGGATCTGAGTCAGTGGGGGCTCATGGCAAGGGTGGATAGATTTGTTGGGAGAAAATCTATACAGCAGTGCTGACAGCTGAAGGAGGCAATACAAGCCCGTGTTTGAGGAATAGAAAAGAGGCGATTTATTGTTATTACTGGTGCAACAAGTGGTACAGCCCGAGTCTTGCTGAAACAGGTGTGACACGGTGTGAAAAATGCTGCAAGCCATTGCAGCTTAGGTGAACTGCAGTGGGATTCCTCTGGAGAAATAACTCAGAGCCATGAAATGGTTGTGAATGTTGTTTTAAAAGAATGATAGTACTGGGAGAGACTTGGGGTGTTTTACTTTCTTGAGGATGAGATGGCAGCTTTCTGTGGGGACTGAATATTGCCCAGATACCTGCAGGACAATCAGCCGTCAAAATTAAATGTGCAAAGTACATTTAAAATTCAAAAGTCAGCAAAGGAGGCTGTGGAGGTGTGGGGGATTTGGGGGGGAAATTAAAAAATATGTGAATTCCTGTTGATATTTGGGGTACATATGAGATATTCATCTCTCTCCCAGCGTGTAGGACCACTTGTTCTTTGAGTCTGGAGAGAAAAAGGAGTGCTTTGTGCCAGAGTTCCGTGGCATGCACATGGGTGATCAGGTGCCTGCTGAAAATGAGCCTGGCAGTCAAGCACAGAGCTGGTGAGCAGCATTTGTGGTGCTTGGATTGCACAGGAGTCAGAGTGTAGGCCAGCAGGAAAGAGGAGTGGTGAACATGACATCTGTGCTCAGAAAGAGAAAATGTGAGGCAGCTGCTGGTTTTCTGATGGACAATTCAGCGGGAAGTTTTAACCCAGAATTTAAAAAAGATAGGTGGGAGCCTGAAAGTGAATGGGAAGAAAATGGGAACTAGTATAAATGGATTTTTTTTTTCATGCTGGTTTGGGAAGACTAATGGCAGAGATGAGCTGTATTTGTAAAAAACAAGAATAATGCAGGAGAATCAATCTGTTTGGTTTGAAACAAAACACTGCTTTAGCATTCCACAGGAAATGATTATTGAAGGTGGAAAAGAATTGGCTAGGGAGATGGCTAAGGGGTCAACTACAAGCAGCTGTGCACAAAATACAATTTTCAGGATGGATAGAGATTAATGATTTTGTGCCATGATTAGAAGATATTATTAGATGTTTGCTCATTATATTTTGGCTAATGTGAAACTGAGAGGGTCTTGCTCAGGTGGAGAAAAACTCATCATGCAGGGCAAATACAAAGGAATTGCCAGCTGGATTGGTGGATATGGAGAAGTGACAGGGCACTGGTCAAAGTTGTGCCCCAGTGATGAGAAGGATAAACTGGGGGTGGTGGGGATGTTTTGGAGCTGGAGATACTGGGCTGTGAGGAGGGGCTGCAGCTGCTGGGAAGCAGCAATTCCTCATAGAAACAGCCCAGTTCTGCCCTGCCTAATGCCCTCTTTTTCTCAGTCTGCATTCTGAGAAAAGGCCTGTGAGTTGTGAGTTACTTGGTCTGTGCTGTAAAGGAATTTATTTCTTTGTTTTCTTTTTTTTTGGAAAATATGGTTTCAGTTTAACACTAAACCCACAAGTCCTCAGATTACTGTTGTGCTCCTAAAAGGGCTTCTGGGTCCCTCCTGCTGCCAGCGGGGCCTCCCACAGTCCAGAACTCACTAATAGACATATTTCACTCCTGTCATCATCTGTTTCCCTGTCAGCAGTAGAAGGAGAGATTTTCAGGTATGCTTCCTTTTCCTTTAGAGGCTCAGCTGCCACGGAGTGCAGAATGTGAGCAGAAGGACGCGTGCAGTGCAGCCCAGGCCTCTTTTTGGCGGTGCTGAACATCCCCCGTTTCCCAACAGAGGAAAACTTCCCAGCTCCCAGACTGGGAACTGACTTTTCCCTGCTTTTAGGCTCCTCTTGGAGTTTCAGCAAGCTGAAGCTGTGACTAGGAGCGGTTGTCTGCTCCGGTGGTTTTCCTCTGTGGCCAAGGCTGTGCGATTCCCATGGGGGGAGTGTGGGACATGACACTTTCTCTCCAGGCTCCCAAAGGGGTGACTCGTTCCTCCTCTTTTGTCTGCTCCTTAACCGGGTTCTGCCTCACCTCGTGCTTTGGAAGTCTTTTGCACGGAGCTTGTCAAAAGGGTTTGAAACCCTGAGAGAGAGAACCGCCAGGGAGGTTCAGCCATCTGCATTTCACTCCTCCTCACGTGCTCCGGGGTTGGAGTTGTTATAAATGTATATTATAGGATTGGCTTTTTGCAAGATGTGTGTTATATGATTCATAATGTGGTGGTAAAGATACAAGTTTTTTATTTCTGCTATTAGTAAAGAGAACTAAGCATAGTGGTGTGTCTGTTTGGCCGGGATAACCTCCAGTGAACATGTAAAAAAGACTCTGCTATTTGCTTGAACTGTCTGTTTGGTCGAGATAACATCCAGTGAACATGCAAAAAGGGACTCTGCTGTTGATATACCAACTATCAAGCATCTACCATCTGAAGAAAGCATGGATTAAGGCTCAAACTGGAGGTGATAACAAAGACACGGGCAAGAACCACGCAGGCTCTAAAAAGGCAGACCCAAGGAGGGGCCATGCAGAACAGTTCTTAAGATAAAGAAACTAGTTTATGGAAAAATATGAATATTCAGCAAACTGATGCAATAAGAAGAGTATTTAAAGTATGATATAGCAAGTGTGGACTTGGCTGAGGGCCAAGTCACCCAACCAGCTGTGCTTTGCCTTTTTTTTTTTTTTTTAATCTCGCTTGTCTTATCATTTTATTGAATTTATTTTTTAAAAATTTTACATAGAAAGTGAACCTTGTTTTTCACAGAGTGGACGCACGCTGGGGTTTTTCTTTCCCGAGGATGCGGCCGCACACCTAAGCATGGATTTATCCTTAATTATTTTAATCAGTTTTCTGGTCCCAGGTGAAGCAGAGTGGACTTGAATGCTCAGGGTGGAGACAAGTACTTCAAGCTGTGGGGAAAAAACCCCTGGAGCGGGGCAGAATTTTAATCCATGCATATCTTTGTTATTTTTATTCCTGCGCATTTCAAAAGACTTTCACTTGTTGCTTCCCTGGCTAGAAATGCTCTTCGGTGCATACATTGGAACTGAGGAAATACAGACCATACACATTTATTCCTTGTGTTCAAAACAACTTCTGATCGTCATCTTCTCATCTCAACAGAAAAAAATAATGTATATACGTATCTTTTTAGAACCTTGGCTGTTTTTTGATGGGTTTGGTTTTTTTTTTTTTTTAGCAAAAAATAAACACAACTCTATGAACATGAGACACGGGAACACATTAATTTGATTCCATCTGCTGAATAATTTTTGTGCATTTAATTGCACCCTGGTTTTTCCCAACACATGAAGACATATGTTCCTAAACTAATTGAATATAGCTTCTGGTCTTGGCAGGGGTCCAGTACACTGTTGAATCAACAACAGTATTAAGAATTATTTCAGTTGTAGTATGTTAAATGATCCTTTCGCCATTTTCAATTTGGAAAATCCTGTGACAAAATGAAATACAGGCTCATAAAAAGCTGGCTAAATACCCCAAATTAGATACTAGTTGCCAAGAAGCTTTCTGATTGAAATGTTTTGGGGTTTTTTGCCATTTTTGTGTTTTGGCTGTAAATTTTATATTTCAGCTCCTTTCAGGTGCTTTTTGTTAGGTTGATAAATATGGCTGCTGTGGCCTGAAATTTCTCCCTTGCCATTTCTAAAGGAAAAATATTTGAATGTCAGAAGATTTCTTATCTGTGAGATTGAGCTGGTTATCAAAAAATGCTGAAAATCTTCTTCCAAACCCAGATCTTGATAAAATTTACCAGCTCAAGGATATCCTATACACATAGAATGCTTTCTTTTATTTTATTTTTTTTTTTTAATTACTTTTTTCCCCCTCTGGTGTTCACCTCCTCAGTCCTTCAGGCAATCAGCTGAGTTTTGTGGCTGTTGACTCTTCCTGGACCTACGTGGTCAGACAAGATCGACAGCAGCCTGACTTGCCTGGAGTAAACCAGGAAGGTGCAGAGTGGGAATTTGCAGGATCCCTGATCTTTCCCAGCAGGTTGGTTACGGTCCCTGTGTAACGACAAGCGTGTGGGATCAGCAGGAGAGGCTGAGCCCAAACCAGCCTGTGTGCTTGCTGCTGCTGTGGTGAGGAATTTCAATAATCTGTCCCAGAACCGCATTATGCAGATGCGAGCGTGTTATTGAAAGGGAAGAAATAGAAGTTAATTGCTTCCTGCCTCTGAGAGGGGATGCACATCTGAAAGTCGAGGCACATGTTCTGGCTTTGTGGTGAAGTTGCAGGAATTTTATTCAGTCAGTGCCACTGCCTGCTCCAAGCTCGAAGTTGGAGAAGTGCAACCCAGTGCTTTGCGTGTCATGAAACTGAAAAATCATAAAAATGCAGCTGAGTTTTTTTTAATGTGTGCTGACTCTCAGCCCAGTGTTAAGTTGGCTTGAATAAACATATTAAAAGCTGCTATTAAATATTGGTATTAAAAGGCTGAGAGGTGCTTTTAGTGCTTGGTCACTTCACGGGGTTGGTGAAGCAACAAAAATGTCCTGTGTTATATTTATCTGCCTAAATGCTTCTGGACTGGCTTGTTTTCAGAACAGATTTAAATAATTCATCAGGTCTATCTTTTGCTTATGAGTTAATAATCCTTCCTTGCACAGAATCACAATTCATGTTGAAAAAATTTCCTTCTGGATCTAGGAAAAAAAAACTTTAAAACTTCAACACCCCTGAGAGCACACCCTGGAACTCATCTGTGCCTTTTTCCTTGTAGTTAATAGGCACAGAATTGTGGTTCAGTGCTGGGTTAATGGTTGGATTCCAGGATCTTAGAGGGCTTTTCCAACCTAAATCATTCTGGTGAAGCTTCTGTGAAACCCACTCCTGCTTCTCACTGATTTAATTGCCTTGGTTGAGGAGTATTACTAATCCCCAATATTACTAATTCCATGGTGACAGTTTCCAGCCCAAAAGGGAAGGAAGAATTGCAGACTAATTCCAAGCTTTTTTGTGGATGTCAGGGAGGTGTGCAGTCATGCTCTCTTGCCCCAAGAAAGGATGAAACTGTACCTAATGAAACAACTTGGCATGAAAATGAACTGAAGGCCTTGAAGAATGGCTTGAAGCTCACGCCCTGAGGTGTGTGGATGTGTTCACATACAAAAAATAATATATAGAATATAACTTCAAAGTAGCATCTCGGAGGGAGGAGGGAGGGAGGAAGAGTAATTCACTAATAATTCTCTTTATTTGAAGGTTAAAAGGATGCTGAGGCAGAAATTGCAGTGTTCAGTGCATCCTGTTAAATGGCAAATAACCTCTTGCATGTCCCAGTTTTTTTCCCTCTTAACCAGCCTTTCCTTTCTCCTCCTATTAGAAGTGTGAATGTAATTCATACGTTATGTGAGCAGAAGCAAAAGTATATGACAGGCAAAATACTAAATCCAGGGTCCTCTTTTTAACACAGCTTCAGGTTTATGGGAGTTTGCACTGATTATTTTTTTTTTATTTTCCCTTAAGTCCAAGCAAGAGGAAGATACAACAGGAGGGGACATAAGCACATTTATTCCCAGCTCTTTTAGAACGAGACCTTAAAGGAATCCTCTCTTAGGTATCTATGATGCAGTGGTCATCGAATCTCCCAAAAAATCAGGCTTGAAGGCGTCTCACTGCTCTGTCTGGGATAAACTTGCAGAGGGATTGTTGAGAAAGGAGCCTTTTCCTTCTCAGTGCTGTGTGTTTAGGCCCAGCAGTTGTAGTAAAACTCAGTGCTGCAGGTTTTGATACTCTGCCTCAAAACAGAGAGTTTTAAAAGCAGATCTTTTTAATTTGAAAGGTGCATTTTGCAGCACCAGCACAGCCAAGTGGTTGAGTTCACGGGAGGCAATTGGCACAAGTATTATCTGTGTACAGATGCTGTCCCTGAGTGCTTTGAGCCAAGATCATTTCCAAATTAAAAGGGGATTTTAGAATTTTAGCTAAAAAGCACCTGCCTGCTGCTTCTTGAATCAGCAGCAGCTGCAATCTCTTTGTGTTGTGTTTCCCTGCATCTGGCCTGGCCTTGTACTGCTCCACATGTCAATTCGTTTACACACTTGTAATGACAATAAATAATGTACATTTTGAAGTGGTACGTGCGTGTTTTTCCTTTCCATCTGAAGAAATGTGACATTTCTCTGCCACGCTGATACCACCACTTATTTCTCTTGTCACGTTCTGTGAGAGCTGTCCACTGTTACGATTAAGAAATGCTTTATCTTGGTTTTCCAGCACCTTAAAAACCGACCTGGTTGTGCAAGAGGAGTGTTAAACCCAGAGATGGTTGTGTGCTTTTTATTAAGTGTGGGGTAAAACCAATCTAGCTCCAGAAGGTAGAATTCGTAGAGCTCACTTGGATATTTTTCCTCTCTTTGGTGAATTCTAAAACTCTGGTGTCTTACCAGTGCAGCCAGATAATTGTGAGCAAGAGTGTTGAGAGCACAACAACTTCCCTTTAACAGTTGTGATGCTGCCAAATGGGAGTTCCAGGCTCGGATTCTGCGTGGTTGCTTCCCAAGCAGTGTCTGTTACCTGGCAATCCAGGGGGCAAAGTTTGCTGACAGTATTTCTTTGGTCTCACCTGGTGCCTTAGGCTTATGGTTTTTAAATCGCAGTGCTTCAAGTGTATTCACAGATTAATTGTGTATCTCTAATTCACAGAAGAAATTGAGTCGTGCGGTTTTTTTGGTTTGTTGGTTTTTTTTGTTTTTTTTTTTTTTGCCTAGCCTGGCTAGATAGATGAGAATTAAATAAACACAAAAAGAGGCCATTGTCACCATGCCCCGGCCCCTATACTACATGGAAACTGTTTATTTTTGCTCTGCATTTAAAGAAAAGCGGTGTTTAAAATCTTGTCCGGCTGCAGAATGTTTATTCAGCATCTAAAGGTTTCTGCATTGAATATGCATTAATAAGTCACAAGAATTAATAATTTACAATAGAATACAGATTAAATGATTGGGCTTCTGCTCAGCTGCATGGAGATTTAACTTCATCCACACAAGCAGAATAAAAAGGAAAGAGGCTGCAAGACAAACCTAAGAACTACACAAGGATTAGCTCCATCCATCTTTACTCTTTGTGGTTCTGGAGCAAAGAGATAAATAGGAAAAGCCACCAGGAAAAAATATGAAACTGTCTTGGCTTTGGGGGAAAGAAAGACAGGACTTTTTTAGAAAACACTTTTAAATAAATATTGCTGTTAGTTACAAGTGTACAGAGCATCTAATTGTCTGCGTGCATTTTCTGTGCCAGGAAGTTAATGGAATTAAATACATAACTAGATTTTGAACTGAACCAGATTTAATTTATGGCCCTTAATATTAGAAAATTTAACTGTGCTAAAATGGCAACCTGAAAATCTAATCCTTTGAAGTATAAATTCAATTCTGGAGAAACCAGTTAATGGAAGGGTCTGCATAGATAGGGCCAAGTGCTTAATATCACCTACAAAAATATGCTATTTTTGGCCACTCTTCTGTAGGTACCTTTTGAATTTCTGGCCTCGAGATGCTACTTAAATCCCTTTTCCATGCCAAGAGCAGACCATCTCAGAGTTTTCTTTCTCAGTCACAGGTAATCAGCGGCAGAAAAATTCAATAGCGATGCCCCCCCTTCTGTCCTTCATCCAACCGATCTGAACTAATGTGGATTTTATCATCTTGCTCTTGGAGAGAAGTTTCCAGAGTTTGGAGACTCTTAAGTTTGGGGTCAAATAGCTGACTAAGGGTTTTTTGATGCTTAGAATTCCAAATAATAATAATAATAAAAATTAACACTTCAGCTGTGTAATGCAAACCCAATTTTCAACCTCATTTTGAATATGCAACGATAGATCTCAAATGTTTGAGATCTACCAACCCCTTCACAGGGAGAGATTGAGATAAACAGGGAGAGATTGAGATAAAAACTTGTGCTTCTGTGTGGTGAAGGAATCTGGCAGATTACAGAATACTGAGTATTTATATCGTGGCATTTTGCTAAAAAATTCCTTTGACACAAACTGCGTCTCAAAGATTCGGGAAAGTCTCCCCAGATCTTCACGTGGCTCCTGCTTGCAGCAGAAGTAGCATTTTTACTGCCTTATCTCCTGTGGGGAAAACACTCATTAAAACTCCGTTTAATTTGGTGTTAACATGGAGCCATTAGCTCCTCCACGTGTTTTGTGTGAGTCCTCCCCCACATCTGCATTCTTTCTCCCAGTTTTCCACCATTTGTCTGTCCCCGAAGTCTCTCCTGGTGTGCTAATAAATGCCAGGCAGGACCATGAGTGTCTTTTGTAGGTTCAGAGGAAATGGTAAAAAATGTGGGCACTGAAACGTGGGGGTTTTGTGGCATTTGTCACGTGGGGGCCTGGGAAAACAGCCTTCCATCACAGGAGTGCTCTGGTGAGCAAATCACCTTGGAGAAAGAAGGCTCCAATGTTCAGTTCTGTGCACAGAAAGTATCTTGCTCTGCTTCCCATCTAAATTTTTAATGCCTGAGATTCCTCATGCAAAAAGAGAGCCTGCTTTTTATTCAGGCTTACTGAGGATGCCTACAGAGTATTTTTTTTTTTTAATATGCTTTCATTTCTTTGGTTTTTGTTAAATTTTAGATAAAATTTTAGTTGAGTTTCACATTAGAATTACAATTTCACGGGTAGAGACTCAGATATTCAGAATGACCAGTTTTGATTTGAGCTTAAAGCCCTTCTCCAAGTTTCACCATTCTGTGATTACATGAACAAATAAAATGCAAGTAAATGCATAGCCAGGGTTTGCTGCTAAGTGGAAAACAACTTTTCTTCATTACAAGTCCTGTGCCCTGTATCCCAAACGTCTTTTTCCACCTCCAGCAATCTCCACCCGCTCTCCAAAGTGCAGTCGCACTGCAGCAGTTTCTTCAGCGGGGTACAGATTTCCCATTTCCATCTGTGTCCCACTTTGGCAGAGAAAGGATTTAGGATGCGCCGTGTCAGACACTCTGCACAATGAGGAATGGTGGAAAGGCTCGTAAATAGCGGGTTGGCTTAATTCCTGCTGACATGGAACTGCTGTAAATTGAACTTTGTTTGCTCACACGCTTCGACTGGAGAGTTGTTACCTGCTCTGGAGGGAGATGGTTGCCAGAGAAATTTAAAATAAATTGACTGTTCACCTAGTTGGTGGTGTTTTTTTTTTTTTTTAATTTTTATTTTTAGCCTGGCTTCCTGGGGGACAAATTTTACAGTCTCCATGTCTGCCTGCTCAGCCATTTATCACTACCCAACCTCCTCCTCGGCTTTCAACACATTGGTTAATTTAATGCAAATGTGACAGAGCCAGAAGTCATTAGATCTAATCGTTAGTCATAAGATCTAGTCATTATATTTTAAGTCATTAGTCATAAGATCATCATTCCTACAAATTTAATAAGAACTGGTGGTTGGTTTGATGATGGAGACCCAAAGTACTCCATATTCTCTTGGGGGGGAAAGATGGGCAGCAGCCACTTGGCCTCTGCGTGCATCATTTTGGGGCTGAGACGTGGAAATATTTTACTGAACACTGTTTCCTGAGACAGCAAAGATCCTTATTTTTCTTAGTCTTCCTGCTGGCAAGAATGGCAGGCTTTCCAATTCGCCTTTGGTACTCACCCTCACTGTTCCTAATCACTGTTCCTAACACGTTCCTCCAGGAGTAAGGAAGTCCTTGCAAAAATTCAATAGCAAATGGCCTTTGAGTAAATTTTCTTTCCCAGTCAGTCTGATTTTGGTTCTTTTGTTGGGTTTGATTTCTTGGCCTGCTGAAAAAAGAAAAAAAAAAAAAAAATCAAGTGAATATAGTTGTGAAAGGAAGCAAAATTTGGTTTCCTCAATATAATGTAACAAGGTATTTCTAGGCAGATACATGACAGTGAGGTTCATCACTGCCCTAATTATCTTTTCACCTGTCAGCTTCTGCTGGCTCTGACTATCAATACCGTGAGGTAATCAATGCAGTTTATGTTTGCCCTTCTGTGCCATAATAGACTGTGATAAACTGCAATGAGTGTATAAATTTAAATAGTTGGAGTACTAACCCAGCAAAAGAGAGAAAAGTAATTTCTGATGGGTTTGGCTTTTTTTTTTATTGTGTGTTGGCACACACTCAGAAAGTATTTGGGATCATAAAATGTTAAATTCCCTATTTAGCTTCACTGGAGATATTCTTGCAGATTATTTGGAAACTCTTAGAAGAAAGTTTAGAAAAAAACACCCCAGTATTTTTTCAGGCCAAATCCTTAAGTCTGTATAGCTTCTTTAGGATGTATGGGGTTTTCTATCAAGAAATGCCTGGTGACTCCTGGATTTTCCAGATGTGGCTTCTTTTTTTGTAGAATGCTTCTTCTATTTTTTGTAAAATGCTTTCTGCCCAAGTCTTTTTTATTTTACCTGACTTTCCTTGTCTCTCTCCCAATTGTTCCAGCAAAGTGAGTAAGTCTGTGGGCTGACTGTCACTGCTTCACCAGCACCCTGTGCTCATAAATGTAAATACCAGCCCCTTTTTTTGTTGTGCACCTTGCTTTAAAGCCGCTGGTTTTGTCCCGGGACAAATAACACAATCAGTGATGCCTTTTAAAAAGTTGTTATCCAAACTCCTTTTTGCTTCCTCCTTCCATCTTTTAGTGAATGTATCTTAATTGTGCTGTGCTGATGACATGCACAGAGGAAAATTTTGCTAGAAATCAAATTCATCTTTATGAATTCTTCGTTCCTGACGGTGAGCGTAGGGTGATTAGTGACAAAAGTGGCTTACTCCTCAGTTCATCCCTTTTAATGGTTCTTTACCCAACTAAATCCGTGGATCCTGGGTTAATACCTGTCACTGAAAATGCAGAGATGGCTCCACAGAAGTCAGGGTGTGACAGACAAAGTGAATTTTGCATGTTCATTAATTTTTTGCATTTAGCGCGTTGGATTTTTCTCTTGTTCTCAGGTAGTTATTACGGTTCTATTTAGATTATCAAACAAAGTCAATTCACAGCTTGTTTATAACACACTGACCTCTCCGTGCTCTTAGTCTGTCACAATTCCATGGAGTTGTTAGCAGAAAATCAAACTCTGAATTGACATTGAAGGAAGTGGGATTGTGCCTAGGCTGGCCATGTCTTTCAGAGACCTCAGGCAGCCTGATTTATTATTTGCTCTTTTAGTTCTTTTAGATTTTCTGTCAGATCGTCCTATACATGAAAGAAAGGAAGTTCTTATCGTCCTCAAAATGGACTGACTCTTGTAATGGAGCTCAGAGGGGGAAGAGGGAGAAATGAAGATCCCAGTTGTGTTACAAGGCTCTGGAATGTGAGCTGGAAACAGTTTGTTCAGACCACCTGCAGTGTTAAAAAATGAAATATATGTGGCTGATTTAATTAGCTATTATGTGTATCATATAACTACAACATCACACATATGTCCTGCTTTTAATGCAAAAATAAGTGCAAAATACGAGGGTTTTTTAAAAAATTGCCTTCTGGAAGGCAGTGATTTGTTATAAACATGAACAAAGCTTATAAATCATATAAAACACACGCTTTTGGGATCAGATTTATACAATTTTCAGAGCTGATGTGGCACAGCTCTGAAGGAAAGCTGTATCCACTTAACCTGGGGTTCAGCTTTGGCAGCAAGATGTGAGAAAGCATAATATTTGCAGCTTCTGTGAGCTTGGGAGACATATGAATAGAAAACTGTAATTCTCCTGTTTGGAATCTTTGAGAGTCCTTTCAGGATGCATCATGGTTTATCCCAGTCAAAGCCCATAAATGATCTAATAGAATGGTTTGGCTTTTTTTCTGTAAATAACAAAAAAAGGACAGCTCATGCCTTAATTCTTTCTTTCTGAGACAAAGTAGCCCTTTTGGGTTTGTTGTGAATTTCCGTGGATTACAGGGAGTTTTCAGGTTAAATATTAACTTCATGAGAGGAGTTTGAATTACTCACACTGTGCTATTCCTGGCACAACATGTTTCCCATGCAGGCATGGTCAAATAATGAGATAATCAAAGGTGCTTTGCTTGTGCTGAAATTCAGCTTTAGGCTCACATCATTCCTTCACTGAACTGTGATAATCTGCATCCTGAGATTCGTTTGTGCCCCTGTTTGGGGATCTTGGCTAAACCAACCACGGGATATTTTCTCTTTTTGTGAAGGTGAGCCCTGTGAGACATCATGTGGCCCCCGAGCTAAAAAGAAATCCCAGTGTCAGCCTGAAAGCCAGGCGTGGTGTTCAGTGACAGATGACAGGTCAGTGTTTGAGAAGAGTCTGAGGAACAGCTTCAATCTTTTCACTGAAAAGGAGAATGAGGGGCAAAAAAAGCTGAATTCAAGTAAAACCTAGATTGTTTTTCCTGGGGGTTGAGCTCTACTGGTCCGTGTTGTGTGGGATTTTTCTGATGGGGCAAGAGAAATTTCCCTCCTGCAGGGGCAATGCAGACCTAATAAGAGCAGCAGAGCTTTAAACAGGGCTGAACCCCGAGTGATCATCAGGTGTGCATTCGACAGGTGCCAGTGAAGCAGCTGAGACAAATCTGGAATTCCACAATGCAGTGTGTAGTGTGGAGGGCTGTGACATGGTTCACTCCTAACTCCCATTTCATGGGGAATATTCAGACCGTTTCTTCAATTCCAGTAAACGATCTGTGGCATAAAAAGGCACAGAAAAGAAGACCCCAATCTGTTTGTCCAAGTAATTAAAGGGACAGTGGAGACTGCTTTTGGGACTCAAGGGATGAAATTAATTATTTGTATTAGCAGAGCCTCAAGGCAGGAATGATAGCTGCTCTCCTAAGTGGATGTGACGGAGACAACAGGGATAAATTGTGAACTGCCTGTGTGGGCTGCAGAGTGATGTGGTTTGTGTAGTGATTGTCATAGAGATGCAAGGCTGAGCTGGAGAAAGAGACAGCAGCACAAGAGATGAAACAGAACATTAAATAGTTTCTTGCTGTTGAGCAACATTCAATTGTGCGCTGTTGCTGGAGCTGTAAATAAACAAGTTTATTGTTGTGCTCCGCTTTTGCGTCAGGTTTTAAAGAACAGAACTGTGGGAAGGTCCTAACAGTGCTACACAAAGTTGTTAAGAGTATGAAGTTGTCACAGAGGTGGGGTTTTCTCCATCTCCTTGGCATGTAAGACATTAGGCCTGAGCTGCACTTCTTACAACATTACCAGCAGCACACAAAAATATGAAACCTCTTTGGTTTTTCTTGGGGTCTTGATTCACTTACAAAAAATTGAATCCAATTCTTTTACTCTGGGTTTCTTAACTTGAATGGGCCTAAAATATACCTTGAGCCTGTGAGCAGGAGGTGCAGTCTAATCAGTTTAACCCCAGTCGTTACCTGCCTCTCCAAACTCATTTCTAATTGAGCCACTGGTGGTGGTTCATCCTTGATGGGCTCCTCTGGCTTGGTGCAGGCAAAAGTCCTGCAGCAGAGGAGTAACCCCTGGGTAAGCCAGTCAGGGCAGCAGCTGGAGTATGAGGTGCAAATACCTGTGCTGGAAAAAATAAAACTGCGACAGGTACTTCAGTCAATGAATAGTGGAGGTAAAGGAATATTTTTATTGAATACTTCTACAGAAGAAATTTTATTTCCTGGTATTGCTAGGAATTGGAAGGCTGAGTGTTCTCTCTTAAGAAAAACTCTGGCTGGGATGGATGTTGGGGCTTTTCCACTTTTCCATGTGTGACCGGTTCACAGGTTCATTTTTAGAAGGCTTTTTTTAATGGCTTGTATCTCTGTGATTTTACTGAAGCAAAATAAAAATTATTTTACTACAAATCCCAGAATCATAGAATATACTAAATTGGAAGGGACCCATCAGGATCATGGAGTGCAGCTCAAATATATGTTGTACTGAAGACCTCACCTTTTCTGAGGTGAAAAATAACTCTAAAAAAACCCCACATGTTTGCCATGAGGGAGTGATTGCTGGCTCTTCCTTTCTTAAATTATATTTTGAGTGCTCTTCAGACAGTTTGGTGATTTCAGGAGTAATAAAGATAATGAAATTTATGCGAACTGTTTGTGATTACGGCAGAGGAGTTGGAGTGCTCGCTGATGTGGCATTTTTTATCTCGGATTTTAAGGAATTCCCCATGATTCCCTCATAACAACCCAGCACTCCTGAGTGAGAGCAGGCTCTGCAGATCAGGAGCTTTGGGAACCGGGGGGAAATGTTTAACCTGGCGGTGCTGTTGCCAGAGAGCTGGAGTTCATTGCTTGGCAGGAAACGAGACCAGGATATTTTTCATTTGTTCCAGACATCAGATGGTTTTTCAAGCATTTGACATATTCTGGAGGATTAAAGAACCTTCAGTTATCAGACACAGTCGTGTCTACATGAAATGAAATACTCTGAATTCTGTTTTACAGATACCATGGTATCAGCAGCAGGAATATCAATTGCTTTTACTCTAGAGGGAATTTGGGAAGGAAAATAGGACCCCAAGTGATTTTATCATATTACCATGGTGCTTTCCAGCTCCAGTGGGCGAGAGGACTCCATAAAAAATGCACTTACATTATTTAACGTTTTCTTCCAACACAAATTAAGATGTATTGAAGTCTCCACAGGTATAGATAACAATGGGCATGATGAAAATTCCATGTATCTAGGGTGAATATATCTGTATTTACTGCTGGAAACTGGTTTTGTGCACCAGGCCTTTTGTTATTAGACTGATCTCTAAGCGAATCTACCAGGCTCTAGGCATCAGATAAAATAATGTTAAATGCAGCAGCTTTGGGGGAGGAAAAATACAGTGATCTGTGGCATTTTGCATGGAATATTAAATGTGTAGGCAGTTGGGAGAGCTGACCTCAAAGGAGAAACTCCCCTTTAGACCCTGTGGTTTCTATATAAGCCAATTTTAAGTAGCGACTCTCCTAGAACTATCCCGCTAAGACGATGAATAAAGGAATCATTAAATTTAGGAGAGAAAGTCACAGTCCTTCAAATAGATTGTCCCTCTCAAGAACTAAAATGGCTTTGGTCTTTCTGTCTGGATCTGCCTTTTTAGAGAGGTTCTTGTTTAAATCAACTGAGGGAAAAGATGTCCATGGGTGATGGAGGGATTGGCAGCATAGGCTGTTACAGCCCATTTCCCAAATTTGCCTGTAGTGAGGCCAATACAAATTTATGTCACACTCTTCTGTATCCCAGATGTTTTTCTGTAGATCTGGATTTGATAAGTTAGTGCTGAGCTCCTGCCAAAGTACCACTAAATCACTGCTTTGCAGCTCACTAGTATTTTACCTTGACCTTAATCTTGGCAATAATCTAATTTATTCCATTTAATAAATGAATGCAGTTTGAAATGTGTTCGTTACACCAGGGTTCAAGAAACCGATGCTGCGTCACGTGGACTTCAAGGGTTTTTTTGCTTTGATTCTAAAGATCAATGCCCTGTGACCAACAGTATTAATTTAATAATATTCAGGGGAAAAAAATCAATGTCAATAGTGAAAGATGTTATCGCTGCTTGAATTTGAATCCCCTCCATTTCAGTGGATCTTTTTTACACCCGTGTTCTCTGCTGGTGTTTACTCTTTGCTTTACTGGCATCTCTGAAATAATTCACGTTCCGCAGTTAGAGGACAATATTCAATTTTGCCTTTGTCGTTTGGATTGAATCCTCACTTGGGAAGATGCAATCAGCTTCCCACTGCAGATTGGACGTGTCTTTTGTCTTTTTCCTCAAGTAATTCTGTGTGTCGTCAATATTTTTGTCCTGATAACTCCGTCCTTTCGTTGACGTCCGACCCACATCTTTGTTTTTCACCTCCAAATATTCAGAAATCTTCTCTCCTTTGTCTTGACTTTCATGTTTTCTAGCCCTTGACTCATATCTGGGATGAGCAGTTCTGGCTTTAGGTTGTTTTCAGAGGTTACCTGTGTCTTTGTCTTCCATCTCTGTGATAAATTCCTGTGGCCAGATCACTGCTGACCCTTGGGCAGCAGCACAGCACAGCTCCGCTGTTCAGGGTTCTGCTGAGCACAGCTCAATTCCTGCGTCACTTCAGAGCTTTCCCACCTCTGCCTATGCATTTCTGCTTTGTCCTCTGAGCAACCTTCAGCTTTTATCAGCTCTCTGGTGATATATACAGAATGATATATTCCCTGATAAAATACAGATGGTCACGAGTATTTTTCACTCGTGACCATCTGTGGTTTTGCCTCCCGTCTCTGTCCCTTGTGCTGAGTGACCTCTGTTTTCTCTCCCACATCTGCTGCTTTCAGCATTTGTGTGTTGACAGTGCCAGGTGAGGCTCCTTCCTTGGACTTGTCTCATCCCAGAAGCAGTTTTTTGGGTGGAAAACTGAGGTTTTTTTCCTTGCCCAGTGCATTGAAAAATGCCCCAAGGAGGTTCTTCTGGAGAAGCCAATGCACCTAAAATGACTGAACTCCACATTTTGAGGAAAAGAGAGAGAATATTTGTGCTAGTTTGGACTCAGTGATCTTGAGGCCTTTTCCAGCCTAAATGATTCCACGATTCTCCAAGACTTTTTGTAGCACTTTGTGGCTAATGGCAGTTTTTTTAAAGTCTGGGTTATCAAAGAAACACTCTGGCTTTTGTGAGGGGTAATTTCAAACCCACGCACGGGGTGCCAGAGTTCTGTGCCATGAACTATTGATGGATTTGAAAGGAAGCTTGGACATGTTTATCCCTGTGGTCACAGGTCGTAGTTTCCCAGGAGATAGTGGGGAATCAGCTGCTGGATTTTCCACCTTTTCCTGGAAAATGCCAAACGGTGAGGAGCTTCAGCGTCTGACCCAGATTCTGACCATTACTGAAGGAAACTGTGGTGTGTTGTGACAAAGATGAGCCTTTCCATTTCTCCATGGTTTTACTGCTTGGTCTGTTTGCTCTAATTAACAGCATTCGGCAGGGGATTGTTTTGCTGATAGCAGTAGCTAATAGCTGGTTGCTTAAGGCTTCAGTCATGCAGTCAGCATTTGTTTTCAGCACTAGTTTTAACTTTTTCCTGACTGCTAACAGAGAAAAGGATAATTTCTGGATATTGCCATCATCCTCTTGGAATGCTGATATGTATTCCAAGTATAGGTGGGAATTAGTTGAGCTTTAAGCCGAGCCATCCCATGATTCTGTGATGCAGACATATGAATTCTGTAGATTTACATAATATAAAAATCGGCAAAATTTGGAGGCTTTTTAAATACAGATATAGGTAGACAGTTATCAAAGAAGTGTTGAGCAAGCCAAGCTGGTTCTCTGTTTGTGAATTAAAATAGATAATCAAAATACACTGGCTGGATTCTTTGCTCTGCAGAAATACAATCAGTCTGCAAAAGTCCATGCTGAAAGCAAACCCAGGGATATTTGGCTGGCCACATACTGGTTTGGCTACTGACCCACAAAAATTCTGCTTTATTTAGTGTTTATCCATACACCTGCATCAGCATGAAGACAAATAAATCATTGCCTGACTAAGTTTTTGCTCTCAGATTATTTTTAGCGCTTATTGACTCTTTCTTACTGTCAGTCATTAATTTTAGATTAGTTAAAGGAAGAGGATTAACAAACCTCAGCTCACAAGAGAACGATCAGCTCCTAATGACTACCTAACATATCACTAATTATGTGAGGTTTTTTACTTAAAAAAAAAAAAATTATAATTCAGGTCTGTGTTCTGAAGTTATTGTGTATTCAGGAAGCTTAAAATTCACATTTTGGTTCTTGCACAGGAGGGTTCCCTTCATGCAAATCCTGCTGTTACTTGCATTTCTGTCAATTTATTCAGCAGAATATCTCTGACTTTATTTATCAACATGGGAGAATTCCAGTTTTTTGTTCCTTCCCTAGCAGAGTTTAGTAAATGCAGCTTTACTGTATCACTGCAGGCCAAGTAAATCCAGCTAGACTAGATTATGTTGTTGCTTTTATTTTTAAGAACTCATTATCTGAAAAAAAAAAAACTCAACGAAACCCTTTTGATTATCTCATTTCATTATAATTTTTATTTTCAAGGTGTTCATAATTTCACACAAGCTAATAGATTATTCCCTTAGTATACTGCAAGAAATTGTGAAATAAATTCATTCTCTGACTTGATTCTCTGAGTGAATTTGTCTCTAAAAACATTCTCTTGATGTTTTTTTCTGACCTTGCTCCTTGAATGCTGAACTGAAGTAGGTGTCAGGTATTTCAGAACAGTAACAGGCAAATGCACATACCATGTAATGGGCCATTTAGATAGGTCAGGGTTCTTCCCATCAAAAAAAGTTCTCACCTGGACATTTTCTGGATTTCCATGGAGGTCTGGACTCGCTCGTGCCTTCTGGAAAATCAAAGTTGTTGTGGTCCAAGGCGCGTTTTGCATAATCCTGGTCTCAAAAGTTTCCAGCTTGGTAAATGGAGAATTATCTGCAAAGAGGATTAAGTCATATTCTGGAAGAAGATGAAGCAAAGCTGGAAATTATTTCAGTTACTTCCTAAGTCAGTACCAGGGGGACTTCAGTCTTCTTTAATCTGTTGTAAGTGACACCTTCACTTTCCTGTGGTGGAAGTTGATGTAGCCAAGTGGATGTGACATGCTTTGGTTTAGCTGTTACTATTAATTTTTAATTAAAGTGGGGTTTAACAGGTCAAAGGTGCTGTAGTGGGAAACAAAGAAGTAATAATATTCAAGAAAAGGGGTACAAATAAATACTAAAATGCTATTTTATAATCTGCAGACTTGCTTTGACCCCCTTGAACAGTGTTTTCTTATTCACATTTCCTCCTAATATGATAGCAGTCAAAATCAGATCTCTGACACTTCTAGAAAATCTGTATTTTTATCCAGTTTTTTGTATTTCTGTACAGACTCTAATTGGATTAAAAGATCTCAATTTTTAATGTGTTTTGTCCCTCAAAACTTTTCATTGCTCCTGTAGGAGGAGGTTGCTGTACTTTTGCCCTCCTGATCCCTTTTGTGTTTCTTGGAAATAAGTTGAGTTTTATGCCCACAGTTTTACAGATTAAGTATAGCTGTATATATATTTTATCTGTATATTTTAAGGGCTGGATTTTCAACAAACACACAGATGCTTGAAGTTCAACATCAATAATAATTTTGATATCTCCTTAAGCCTCTTCTGCTTCAAAGTCTGGGGAACTGAAAGAGAAATAGCTTTAAAGAATTTTCAACCTTTTGTAGAAAAATTCTAGTTTTTTGAGGTTTGTTTCAAAAGTAGGGGCCAGATTTAGAAGAAAAGTTAGATCACAAGGGTCTGAAAACGACATAGGCAGAGGGAATGTAGGGATGACATTATGGCCAAATTATTCATGAAGTTATCTGGCTGCTTCAGATGAAAGGAGCACCATCATTCTTCACATTGTTAGGGCAGGCAGGATCACCAATTAAAATCAGGTCAGAAGTAGCTGAAGGTTTTGATCAGATGATTCCATATGGTGCAGGATAAGCAGGACAAGTAGAAGAAAAAGGCTGATAAATCCTTCTGGATCCACAACAGGCTCACGTGAGTGAGGTCCAACCTGGCCTTGGACACTCCCAGGGATCCAGGGGCAGCCACAGCTTCTCTGGGCACCCTGTGCCAGGGCCTCCCAACCTCACAGGGAAGGATTTCTTCCCAAGATCTCATCTAAACCTACCCAATGTCAGCTTGAAGCCGTTCCCCCTTGAACATCTTGAGATGTTCTTCTGGAGTGGATGATCTCTCACACGTTTT
The DNA here is from genome assembly GCA_013397395.1 of Sinosuthora webbiana. Classification (NCBI taxonomy): domain Eukaryota; kingdom Metazoa; phylum Chordata; class Aves; order Passeriformes; family Sylviidae; genus Sinosuthora; species Sinosuthora webbiana. The sequence continues at coordinate 857,722 of VXBN01007266.1, read as the reverse complement.
TCATCTTTCAGAGCCACAGACTTCAGAGAATTCCAGATAAATACTTCAGAGGATAGGTATTTTTATTATTTTTTTCATGGATGATGTACATTCTGTTAGTTCTTTGACTCCAGAGGCTTCTAAGAGGGATAATAATTGTCCAGATGCTGCAGACACAGAGGTTAAAATGGATTATAGATAATCTGTGCCTTCCTCAATGTAAAATGTCAGAGCCTTTTGTCACTGGGTCAGTGGTAAGGCAAAAAAAAAATTAAGGGAATTTAGGAAATGTTCTAATGGAAGGTGTCTTCTTTGGTTTATCAGTTACAGGGACTGTGGAGAGAAGGGCGTGTCTGAGGAGAGATCTATTAAAAAATCATCGCTAAGGAAAGATAATATTTCAATTTCTACCACTTGTTTGTTGTTCTCAGAAGGTTATAAGACTTTGCTGTTCCTTTCCACGTTTTTCACTTCCATCTGTTCTTCCAGAGAAGAGCTGGAAAAGAGGTCAGATATCACCAGCAAAATTTTAGCTGACAATAGAAGGAGGCAGAAATCTGCATTACAAATTTTGCTCTCTTTTTCTGCCATCTACCAGTGGAATTTTTACTTACATTCCAGCAGGTTTGTGGTCTTTTTTCCTGAAGTGCAGCTTTCAATTCATTTGCATGAGGAAGACTAGAAGTCCTTTTGTGCTCCACGTGGGGCTGTACATCAGGGGAAGCTCTTGGCTTGAGGGCTTGTTCCTCCTAGATTTTTCAGCTCTTGCTTGCACCTCCTTTGGACAACGTGTGTCGTGATCTTCTCAAGCTCCACCTCCAAATGCAGCAGGATTTGGGCTCAGTTCCAGAAGGAAGTGTTTCCAGGATCCCATTCATCTCTGCTTTGATGTTCTATGCAGCATTAATCTGACTCCACACCCAGGGAGGGAGCGAATGAACATTCATCATCACAACCTCGTGTTGTGGCAGTAGAAAAGTGTCCAGGGTGGCAAAGCAGGCAGTGGTGCCTCAAAAGAATAAAGGAAAGAAAGAGAACTGGGAAGGCCCCGATGTGGCTGTTGGGGTGTTATAAAATTTTTCCCTCCAAAAATGTTAGTGGGCCATGGATTTGCTCCTTTAAAGGTCAAGGATCACTGTAGCTCATGTTATGACTAATGCAGGCTGCAGCTCTGAGCAAAACCCAAAGCCTCCAAAGCTGTGCCTGGTGTCATGAGAGTGAAGCTGTGTTTAAAATGTCATCTGTGTACAGCTGATTATTTCAATGGAATGAGACAGTCCTGGAGCACTGGATCCAAAGGAAGGAATTCAGAAGTGCTGCTGATTCCAAATGCTCATCACCATCCCTTCGCACATCTTAAATTACCTCCCTTTCCCCCAGTTTTGTTTTTGGCTCTTACCTCTCCCTCCCTATTTTACAAAGATACGAGCTGTCCAGGCCCTCAGAAATCTGGGTTTGAAGAATTAATGAACCCTTTAAGCATCCATCTGGAATATTGTGTGTGAAACATATGGTGTGCTGGGAGAGCCATTTGGGAAGGCAGGGCCGGGAAGACAATCCCCACTCCTTTGTGCCACGCAGGTGCCTTCGGGCCAGCAGACCTCCCTGAGAGCAGACCTGGGAGTGCTCTGCTGGAATGTTGTCGTTTGATCCAAGCTGATATCGTGAAAGAGTTTCTAATAACCCATTAATTTACTGCACTGACTTAGTTCATTAACTTAGGAGAATCAAGTTTTATATAAATATATGGAAACTTGGAATGCTTTCTATATGTGAGGGGAGGGTGAGCACGGTTTGGAGGCTACAAAGAAACTGCTCCTGCTGCCAGGACTATTCCCTTTCTAATCTCAATGACTTCTCTTTGCCAGAAATGATTCAGAAGTGCCCAAGAAACAAGGTTAAGTTCCTTTGGTGTCTGATAAAGCACAAATGACATATGTCCCCAATGTGAGAGGGCTGTGAGAGCCACGGAAGAATCTGTTGTTGTTTGGCCTTTCCAAGTTTGGCGACGTAATTAAAAGAACTTCACAGAGGAAATGAGAAGCTAAATGGGGTTTTTAAGTCTTGGAGGAGCCACTGACAGTGTTTTTCTAATAGGAGCCAGTCTTGGTTGTCAGTTTTGAAGGACAATATTCAGTGACCTGACAGTTTAAGGCTTGTAAATGAAAGATCAGTTGCGTTGAACCTTCAGGGCATTCTCTTGTTTTTCTAAAAATTGCTCTCCCCCCTTGAACAATTATAAAATGTGTTTTAAAAAAATTATCATTCTGACCATCTTGAAATGAAACAGCTCTGCTGCAAAGGTGGCTTCTAACTGGGATAAATCTTCTCTGTGCAGAGGGCTGATCCAACTCAGAGAAAGTGATTGATCCTTGTCCATAATGTCTTGAAGGCTAACTACCAATATATCAGGCTCATCGTTTAGCTGCTGTTTTACTGCTCAGATGGAAGAACAGGAGGTGATTGTTGTTATGGAGAGGTTGGAGGGCTTGACAGCCCCTGAAAACTGTTTGATTCCAGGGAAACATAAATCCAGTGCAGCTGTCTGAGGCACATTCGAGCAGGAAGAGCCTGTCTGTTGGGATAAGCAGGAAGAGTTCCTTATGGTCCAGTTGTAACTCAGGGAAGTTTTCTTTTCCATGGGTTTATCAAGCTTTGCTGTGCTGTGGGAAGGTTTTTGTCGAAAATATTTTCCCTTTGTACGGAGCAGTTCACAGACATGATTTATGTTTTAGGAATAGGAAGTATGCCTGTTTTCTAGTCAGAAATGGAGCTTCCCTTTGGTATCAGTGCCATGCAGGGTTCATGGATGTCCCAGTGTTTCAGGGAGAGAGAATACCCCAAAAGGCTCCAGGGCACAGATAAAGACAGGGAGAGATCACTCACCAGCTACTGCCACTGGCAAAACAGATGTGATTTGGAGAACAATTAATTTAATCTATAACAGCTCAAGTTGGGGTCATGAGAAAAACAAAACAGATCTTAAACCACCTTCCCCTCCACCCCTCCCTTCTTGCTGGACTCAGCTTCCTCCTGATTTGCCCCGCTCTGTGGCACCCTGGGATGGGGACTAGGGGCCATGGTCAGTCCATCACATGTGGTCATTGGTGCTCCTTTCTCCTCAGTGACTGGAGTCCTCACACCCTTTTCCTGCTCCAGAGAGGGCATGACAATCCTCCATGAACTCCTCCAGCATCAGTCCTTCTCATGGGCTGCAGTTCTTCCCAAACTGCCCCAGCGTGGGTCCCTTCCATGGGGTGGGTCCTTCAGGAACAGTTTACTCCAGCGTGGATGTCCCGCAGGATCACAGGACCCCGTGCCAGCACGGGCTCCCTGTGGGGTCACAGCCTCCCTTGGGCATTCCCCTGCTCCAGTGTGGGCTCCTCCATGGGCTGCAGGAGGATCTCTGCTTTCCTCTGGACCTCCATGGACTGTGGGGACACAGTGCCTCTGGCACCTGGAGCACCTCCTGCCTCTCCTCCCCTGACCTCGGGGCCTGCAGAGCTTTTCCTCTCACATTTTCTCACTCAAAAGGCTCCCACCATTGCCGGTGGGCTTGGCCATGGCCAGCATCGAGTCCATCCTGGCGCTGGCTCCATCAGACCTGGGAGAACCTTCCAGCAGCTTCCCACAGCAGCCGCCCCCACAGCCCTCCCTGCTGCCAAACAGTGTCACACAAACCCAGAGCAAGTGTCTGCTGTGAATTGTCTGTTTTCATACCATCAGATGAGGAAGGTGCGAGCAGCAGAGGCAGAATTCATCCCTGAGCGTGCTCTGCTCCATACTACTGCTTTACTAATAGAGTAGTTTCAAGTGGGGAGGACTAAAGATGTAGCAGCTATTATTAGCAAGGCTGCCTCCAAGAAGGTGTTTATTTTAGTCTCGCATGACTCATCCTCATTCTTACATAAAAGACAAGACAAAGTGCAGTTCACTGGCTTTGGTCACTAATCAAAATACTGGCAAACCCTCAGAGTGCCTGACTTCCCCGTGTCTGTCTTTTAAAACTGTGTCTTGCTGTACGACAAAAGGAAGGAAATAAGTAACTAGGGTTTATTCTTTCTGTGACTAAGTATTATCTAGGAGGCTTTTAACTAATCCAGCTTTTACAGCTGAAGTTCTGCACCTATATAATTCACAGTGAGGGTTTTGTTTTGTTTTTTTTTGTTTTTTTGTGGTTTGCTGCTTCTTGCCGGCTGTCACGGCGCGGGATGAAATCATTGCTTTCGGCCACATTACATCTCCTGCAACCTTCCAGATGGGCTGCAGCTATGTCAGACAGAATTCTTCATCTCTTCTTGATAAATTATGTGATGACCTCAGGGTGAGGCCCAAAAAAAAAAAAAAAAAAGAGAGAGAGAGAAATAAATCCAGTTATGCATAGTTAAGTGAGGGCATCTTCATTAACCCAAGGTGGGGATGCTGCAGTAGCAGGGGGTGAGAGGCTGCCCATGAGCTTTGTAAAGAGGTGGTCCTCATTTTCAAATGAGGAGGAAAACGTAAAAGCAGCACATGCTCCGAGGCAAAATGAATGTTACTTTTCCAGGGAAATGGAAAACAGGAGCGAGGAAGGCCATTGAAGCCACAGCTGTAAATTAGGATTTCCCAATGGAAATATTTAAGAGGACTTTGCTAATGTTTTGGTAGGAGCTGCGATGAATTTAGTACTTCAGACTTTAATAAAAAATTAAAAGTTATACTGCATTTCCTGCTTGGAAGACAAAGCAAGAAGTAAAAACATCAAATATATGACTTGGACCACACTGGTTTGAAAAGTGAAAGATCACTTTGTCTTTTCCAGGGGGAGGAAACTAACCTTGATTTCTTATCACAACCTCTGACCCATCCTTCCTTTCTGTTCTTGGCTCCTAAAATTTATCCATTTCGCTCTGTTGTTTGGGCATGTGCTTTCCTGGCTGAAGAAAACAGGCTCTGTCCTAGTTCTCAGTTATGCTTTGTTAGTAGCTTAACTCCTCAGTGTTATCAGAAACTTTTTCCAGAGTTAAAGGATGAATTTGATCCTAATTCTTGCTCCATCCCTCTTTCCCTAATTATTTAGTGGACCTCACTGAAATTGGTGGAAAATGTTTGTATTTGTCACATTCCTGCCTGATAAGAGTGATCTAGAATCCGTAAAATGTCTCAGTGCAGAAAAGCTGAGCCACCCTCAGTGGGAATAGATTTTAGGGGCACCAAATTAAGGCTCAGGTGGAACACTCTTAGAGCTCAGAATTCAGGCAGACAGGAACATATTTCCCATGCATGGCAGGAGTCGTGTTATCAAAATAAAGCAAAGGTTTAGATGATTGATTTGTAGCTGAGAACATCACAACTGCACTGTCAGGAAGGAAAACTTCAGGTTATAATCACAAAAGGTGCTGTTAGGCCTCCTTTGGGTTCTGAAAGAGAAGTTTCAATTGCTAGGCAACTAACCCCAAGATCCTGCCTATTCTGCAGCTATTATCACTTTAATCTTGGTGCAGATAGGTAATGATGCAGTTCTAAGATGCAATCTTGGCTTGGTTTCTACAGTTCCAATAAATTTGCTTTATTTTATGTGCAACAGGAACGTTTATTTGCCTCTGTCCTGAGGTTTGGGTTTATGGGAAGGAACTCAACCTACTGAAGGATGTCCATGCCCAGGGCAGCGGGGCTTGGACTCTAAAGGTATCTTCCAACCCAAACCATTCTATAATGCTGGGATTTTATGATCAAATTGCTTATTTTTGAGCAATGGTGGAAATATATTAGATGGTAACTTGAGAATCTGATGCTATGAGGAGGCTGCATCCTGTTTTTTAGGTCTTTGATCTCTAACCAAAGTGACAAAATGTCTGTTTTTAGAGTTCTTGCATCCACACAACTTCCTACACATGCCTATGCCATAGATGCAGGAAAACTTCCCAGAGAGTTGCTGCTACTTTCTTCCACATCCTCAATTTCTGAGTACTACTCTGTGAGACACTCTCTTCTTTTCTCTCTGAAAATAACACTGGACTGGAATGTCCACAGAGATCAGGAATTCCCAAACTAACAGCCACCAGGCCCACAGGAATAGCACAGAAAAATCAGGAAACCCGAATTATTTGCCCTGATTTTGGCACACAAACCCCAGTGAACTTTACAAATGAGTTTTCCCAGTTTTGGATGCAGCCAATTCCTGAATCAAACAACGAGGTTGAGTCTCTCCAGGAGGATAAAACTTCCAGCTCTTCGCTTCTGAGCAAGGATTCTGAGAAAGAAGTGCCATGTAAACACAAGCAAAATGGCTTTAAAGCTTTCTGCTGAGGAAACGTTTAAATTGGAGTCAATTCGTGCTTAAAAGGACGATTTTCCCAGTCCTTTGTCCTTTTGTTTTATTTTTAAGTAGCCCTTGCCTGCCGTACCAACATTGGCCATTTGATGGAGTCGGTAAAGCCTCTATCGGATTAGAGCTGCTCTTCCCCACGTAGAAATCAGAAGGACTAATTAGTGGCATCTTTTTGTCTGCCTGATTAATTTGTTTGTTTTTAAAGTGCTGCCTCGGAACCCTCCAGCTTTTTTGCTGTTCCCGTGCCTTTTAGCAGAGTTATTTCTACTGCCTCCAGTGCACGCACCTACATTTTTTTCTCCGTTCCTCTGGACGAAATTGTGCTCCCTCAGTAAGGAATGTGCTCTGGGTGATAAGCATGTATTATATACCTGTGTGTGAAAGGAGCTATGTACCAGCAACAATGGCTCACTTAACTATTTCAGACAGCATATATTTAGGGTGGCTAAAAATAGTTTTAATTTCAGAGACTCTCGGGAGCTTTGGTCGCGGATCAGGCATTCCTCGCGCTCCCCAGGAAGGTGCTCTGAAGCCTGGCAGTCATGCAGCAATCAAAGCCAGTGGCAGAAGATATTCTGCCTTGGATTTGTGCAATTCTAGCAGTGCTAGAATTGGGATTTGGGGGACACGGTAGCAGGAGTGAGTAGCGCACACTGAGGTTGCTTTTTACAATGTTTCCTAGAGCTGGAGCTTTTATGTCGCCTCAGTCAGACTTCAGAATCTAAATCATGTCTGTCTTCTTTGTAGTCTAAAAAAAACCCTCACCTGGAAATCAATAAAAAGCATATTAGGATGCACTGAAATTGTCCCTCTACCATTGCCAGACTTGTCAATGCCAGTAACTGGGACAAAGCTGATTTAGGTCAAGGTATTTGGAGAGACATCAGATGTGATGCTACTGCAATTTGGGCAATTAGGCAAAGAGCTCAGAGGCTGGAATAAAAAAACGAGGATGGCACTCAAGCAGAATCAATCACCACCTTAAAGTCATCTAAAATTTATACATTAGAGTGGTGAGTGTGCCTCCTTCTCACAGTTGTGTCTCCATGTGAGCAACGTGGCACTAAAGGAATTGTCTCTGGTAGCTGTGAAATGAAATTGCGAACTCCCTGCAGGGTTACCCGGTGCACGTTTGGCAAAACGCAAAGTTCTTTTTCCCAGGTTTATCCCAGCCCTTGCTGCTTCCCAAATCCTGTGGCAGGAGTGCCCTTGGAGGTGCTGGCCAAGCAGGATTTAGTAGCCCAGCAGAGGGTCAGTGCTCAGGAGGGGCTGGATGAGGTGGGTGACATTCCGTCTGCATTGCTGCCCCCGACCCTTCCCGGGATGGGGATTTAGGGTGAAGTTTGGGCACGTCAGGTGGTCACAGGGGTCATTCCACCACCTTGGGCAGTTTTATCTCCTGTGCAGGGGGATGCAGGTTGCTGAGCACCTCAGGAATTTGAGCTCCTGATTCTCCCTGAGCTTGTCCATCAAGGGCAGTGTCCAAGTCACCCTGACACAGCTTTTGGCAATTTGACCTTTGTGAGAAATATTGGTTCTTTCCACAGTGCCCCCAAGTTTTAAACCTTTGCCTAAGAACTTGGTTAACATTTAAACTCCATTCTACAGCACCCAGATAGAAATTTAATTTGGATTATAAGGGATTTGCATAATATTTAGTGTTTAAATGGAAGTTTCCCTTTCTTAATTTTGGAAGCAAATAGCATATCTCTGCCCTTCAGTGTGGGTCAGCACCAACTCTTTCTGTTCTTCTTAACAAAACCAAGTTCCTTTTCTGATTTTTCCTTGTGTGCTTAAGACTTAGTTCACATTCCAATCTATTTGGCATAGACTTAGACTCCGTGTGGCTTTGCTGTTTGTTAATTTTGGGAGTTGGGTTGCAGAGAAAATTTAGGTGGCAGGAGAACAAGTCTGCAGAACTGTGATTTTGGACATCTTTTCTAGTGATTCTAAAATTACTCTTGGTACAAATGAGGCTGCTGCTTTCTAGCTGAAAATCCTGTTCCATTCCTGTTGCTTGGGCTTTGTTTGTCATTCGTGCTTTGTCTCCCTCTCTTTGGTGCCTGTGCTCAGGTTTGGGGCGTGCTTATCTCCACAAGGCTCTTCTGCTGAGCTGCTGGGTTGGCACGAGGTTGTGCAGCTCTTCAGAGTGTTCCTGAAATGTCAGTGTGTAACAGCACTGACTCACCCCCAGCATCAGATGGTGCTGGAAGGAAGGAGGTGGCAGGTTTGGCTTCCTTCTGGCCGCTAGAAGGCAGGAGGTGTCTCCAAAGGTATTTCCAAAGCTCTGTTTGGATACGGAATCGGGCTGTGGAGCAAATGTCTCATCTCTGGCTGCTGTGGGCACCCTCGGACTAGGAGCAGAGCAGAAGGCAAAGCCTGGCTCCGCTGGTTCTACCTTCTGCTGGGAGGGTGTTCCCTCGGGACTGGCGCTCCATGTAGCCAAGGTGGAGCCTCTTTGAAGGCCAGGAAATTGCCTCGTGCTCTGTGACTCACCAGATCACCCCGAAATAGATTTTTATTTCCAAACTATTTACAAATAAAATCAAACTTAATGAAAGGTTTGTTGGTGATTCTGATTCGCTGTGACAAAATGCTCTGAGGAATCCGCCGTTATCCTCCTCTGATGCTTGCTCGCTCACCAAAATAAATCACTCCTTCTTCACAGAAGAGCTTTTTGCACTTACACTCTTGCTTGAGATGATAAAAAGTGGTTATTCTGTGTGGAGAGTAAGTAAATTAGAACGTCGCTTCTTTGAAGTGGTAACAAAAAGCCTCATTATGAATTAATGAAGTTGCTCTTCTAAACAAGTTTGGGTTTGTTTTTTTTTTTTTCTTTAAAAAGAGCTGCAAACGTTGTCTTTGGTTGCTTTTGTCGAGTTAATGTTGTGTAACACAGTATTTGTGGCTGGTGCCTGTTTTACATTACAATTGTGCCTATAGGTTTGGATGGTGTCTTAAACTAGACATTTCCATGTTTGTAACTATGCTGTGCAAGTGCTCCATCACTGATATCTCTTTTTGGGGTTTATCTTCAGTTTGGGAAGTCTGGCATGAAACGTGCACAAAAGCTGCAGTATGGTTAGTGCAATCAGTAATTTTCTAAATTAAAATAGGACACTCACACATCACCAGCTGACTGATGGGTATTTCTTCGTTCTGATCGAACACAGGAAACATTTTTTATGTGAGTTTGATTGTTCTGTGTGTCCTTAGACACTCCTCAAGCCCAGACTTCAGTCCTCATTCCCATGACCTCCAAATTAAACTTCCAAGGGATTCCAAGTTTAAGGCAGCCTTGATAAAACTAACATGGCTTTAAGAAAGAATTATCTCCATCTGCACTAAGATTAGGTTTTCCTGCATAAAGAGGGATGCATGAGCAATACTTCTTTTTTTTTAAATATTGTTCTTAGAGCAGATGCATTTTCTGGAAAGTGACTGTATGTGGGAGGAGGAAATATAGATTATCAACACATGATGACAACACTTTCTGTCAATATATCTGTGTAATCTCTGGGAAGGTTTTAAGAGAAAAATCATTGAAATGTACAGAACCAGGCAGTTTATATCCCATGCACAGGGTTTAATTTTAAATTGTGTTGCCTGACTAACGGGTGCTTACCTCATGTAAATTAATATTGGGCTGTATTATTAATGCTCATAAAGAGATCTATATTTTGATCCATATTTTAGAATTCTCTGCCTAATGGCCTTTAGTGTAGGTATGCACAGCTTTAAAAATAGAAGGGCTCAGCCTGCGAGCTTCTACCTTCTGTAAACACTTATCAAGTGGTTCATTCAGAATTCAGATAAAGATCCATTGTCCTCCCAGTGCTTGCATAATAGCGCTGCAACTCCCCATTTGAACAAATATGATATTTTTAGGGTGGAACACAGCCTCCTGTTTTCCTCCAGCGTTGGGTTGGGAATTGTTTAATTGGGGTCTGATGCCCTTCATCCCTCTGGGGGGCAGGCTGTGCAGGTGGGTGCTGTTCCAGGGGCACAGCAGGAGTGGGAATGCTGCCTCAGCTGCCTCTGCTCCCTGTTCCTGTCCCCCACAGCAGCGCAGGAGGAAGCTGGAGGTGGCTCCAGGGAGAGGCCTGGCTTGGAGATGCGCTCTGCCCAAAGGGGATCCTGATCTTCCTGACCACCTGCAGGAGGTGTCCCGGAGGAGCTGACGATGGAACAGGGCTGCCAAAAGGAGGCCCCTCCAAAACTCACCAGAACAGACCAGCTCCACCCACTGTGCTGCCCAGAGCTGGCCCAGCACTCACATCAAAGTGGCAGTCTGTGACCCAGAGCAAAGTTAACCTTTTCATTTTTGATTCTATTTTTCCCTCTGGAGTCAATTTATCAGAAGGGCCTCGCGAAGCGTCAGCGACTCCGCTGGGGGAGCGGCAAACTGGGATGTGGGTGAGTGGCCAGCAGAGGAGCATGGAAGGATGAGAGTTTGTTTTCCCACTGCTGAAGTGAGCAGCTTGGGTTGCATTTCTTTTCTTTCCTTTCCTCAGTCTGCTCCCACCTCGGAGCAGCCCCCAGCAGAGGAGGATTGTCGCTATAGGACAGGAAAAGAACGACACGCACGCAGTCAGGTCGTCAGGGCAAAAGGAGGGACGTTTATTTTTTACTTTGGCTTATATAGATTTTGGACAATGACCAGGGGTTGGAGGACGAGGTTGACACCTCTCCCACCACACTGGTCAAACTAGAAGTCCATCAATTGTCCCTCCTCCAGAGAGGAATGTAAACATCACTTTGTTTGAATGAAAATCTGTGGGAAACTCCCCTACAAAAATGCGAACATCAGAAGGCTGAAAAAGATCAGGGCGACAGAGGATAACTGTGGATATGCCAGGGGAATGAGGTGGAAGCAGCTCTGGTTGTGGAGTGCTTAAGCAGTTTTAGATTTTCATGCATGCTTTCATCTGTTAAGGGCAGACGTGCTAGAGAGGTTTCTTTACTATATGGGTGACCTCTAGTTTGCTATTTTTGGCACCCTATTTTTGGTCCTGTCTCTGTACCATCATTTACAGGCTATGAGAACAAATTCAATATAAGAGGCATGTTCACAAGATGAATAATGTTAAGGTACTCTCTGTTGCACTTCAAACTTCATTTTAATTCCACTGAATTTTAAACTAGTACATATTTTTTTTGAGCATTGGAATGCGGAAAAAAGGAATTAGTTATCGGCTTATCTTCAGTGAGTTTATTTTAAGGAAAAAAGAAGCAAAACAGATGATCACAGTTCACTGGAGTTTTTTTGTTTTTTTTTTTTTCCTGAGAAGTTAAAACATGAGAAGCTGCCACCTCTTGCACCTGGCAGACGTCAGACAAATTCATCTGAAGTGCCACTTAATTGATTGCGGAACACTGCAGTTCAATCAACTGCAATAAAGTTAATTGAACCTCTCCAATGAAATGTGACTTAAACCAAAGGATTCGAAATAGGAGCAGGTACTAATTAATGGAGGCCATTATTTTTAATAGGACAGGGTCCAAGTAATTGAGTGATGTTTAAATGTTCTGTGTAGTCCCATGAGGATGGGAGTCACTTACTTGCAACAACTTTTGGGTTAGATACAATTATGCAAAATGCAAAATTTTAGATGGCCTTGCTAATTTAACATAGTTCTGCCTTTTAAATCATGCCATGGGTAAGAGATGAAAAGCAGCCTTTAACCCTGCTGGTGTTTTGGGGCGTCAGCTTTGATCCCAAAATAATCCAGTGAGTTTGTACTTACTGGAAGAAAATAAATGGAGAATTTCCCTTGAGGGAGGTCAGACACTGGCATGGGGCCAGTCTTAGCTGGGTGAAACACAGATGAATGAATGTATGACCATCTTTATAGGCTGGTTTGACTAATGTTAGACACATTAAAAAAAAAAAAAATTAAAAGGTCTTTGAAGGACTGACAGATGTTATGGTCCATTCAGGCTTTCAAATTTGTCATATTATTAAAACACATGTTTAACCAAGGCAGGACATTAGTCCCACGTGATGTGTTTGTAGAATGCTGGGAAAGTAAAGGGAAAATAAAGGCTATTAAGGCTTTTGGTAGTTTGACACAGGAGAAAAGAAATTAATATAAACTGGCTACACCTAGGTCAGAAATCAGTAAAAATACCAGTTCTTCTCTGAGGTTCTGGGCCTAACAGGAATAGCAGGGATGAGAAATCTGAGAAGTTCCAAGATGGAGCTGGGCTAAATGTTAAGAAACAAATTTTGTGATGCAGTTGTCATGACAACCGAGGAGTCTGGAGTTTATGATCTGAGATGCCTCTTCCTCCCAGTGCCTCTCTCAGAAATAGCTGTTCCTGAGCGCAGCTGAAGCCTCGGTGCCGCTCGGGGGGGATGAGGCGCTGCCGGCTGAGCCCTTCCTCGACAGCTCTGCTGTCTCCAGGCAGAGGCCACATCCACGACACGGCGCTTTTGCCGCTGCTGAATCCGCCCAGGGAAAAGTCTTTGCCTGGCTGGAGCAGCCTGCAGATCCCAGGTGTCCCCAGGCTCCAGCCTGTCCTGCTGCCCCTGCCCGGAGCCAGCGCCAGGCGGTAACATCTCCCTTTGCCACGGGAGCTGCAGCAGGAAAGGCACAGCATTCCCTGTGTGCAAACTGGGGGAAACGTGGTGATGGGACAGATTGTGGCCAGAACCTCAGGACATTGTTTCTCCACAGGGTGTTTTCCTTTAGGCATCTTCTATCTGGTTCGTGTGCCCCAATATTTATGTCAAGAAATTTATGCTGTAGCAAGGTTAGGAATGATTTTGATGTTTTTCCCTTAATTCAGATGTACTTTTTTTCCTGAAAGGCTGTCAAATGCTTCCTTATAATATTTCTTCTTCTGGAGAAACCTCATAAATGACAGAATTCAGGGGGGAAGTTGCCTCCTTTGCTCACCTAGTCCAATTCCTTGCTCGCTAGCTTCATCTTTGCATCATCCCATGCAGTAAGGCCACCAGGCCAGGCAAATAGATGAGCAAGTGGATCACTGCAAAAACATCATTAATGCAAGATATTTCCACATCCTTGTATCCCTGCTTCTGTGAAGCCTTTTTTTTTTTTTTTTCCTTTTGAATAGCGCCTTTTAGATGAACAGAGCACATGAAGCCTCTGAAGCATCTTTTACACCCAAGTAGATTAAATGGGGATGTGTGATGGGAATCAGTGATGTTTGTGTGGGAGATCAGAATGTAAACAAACTTCCCATTTGTATTAGAAAGTCTTCAGCAATTTTCCAGAGACTCTTCAAGGCTTGTTTCAGAAACTGTTGAAATAAATGAATAGTTTAGGAGCCTGGTGGACTGAAGCCATTTGCTTCTGTCTGTTTAAGCTTCTGTGGTGTGATGGGAATAATTTGGTTCGCAGAGACAAAGTCATAAATTAATTCCCATTACGGGACTCATTCATATATTATATTATTACTTTCTATTTTCATCTAAGACACAGGTTAAAATCATGTGCTAGCTTCTCGAGACACTGAATCTTGATATCATTTGTGGTGAAATGCATTTTGTAAGCACATAAAATGTCATTACACCAAAGCATCTTTTGGCTTTGGACCTTTTTAACTTGCCTCCTCATTTGGATCCGTGGTCATTTTTGCATTCAGGGATGCTCAGGATGCTGCCAACAGAATTTGTTCAAATTTGCTTTCACAGAAGCCTTTTTGGATTCACACTAGTGCTGTCCATGAGCCCTTTAAATACAGCTTTTAGAATGAATTTAGAGAAAAAAATAATGGGATTTTTGACACTAAATATGCTTGTCAGGTGCAGATCTGGGCCACTTGTGCTGGTTTGTGCTAAATGCTGCTCCAGCCCACCCCGGTATGGCCACAGACACCACAACCCTTTGCTGGTTTTCCGTGGGTGACCCCTGGGTTGGCACTGTGGGTTTCCTGAGAGCACAAATAACTTCCCCAAAAGTGTCTGGGTCACTGTGTCTTTCTTCCTCTCACATTTTAGTCTCCAGATGGGAAACCCTTACTGGCTGCTGACAGGCGGTGCCATGTGCACAGCTCCGTGGTTACTTGAAATGCAGAAGCATCGTTCGAGCCTGCAGAATCACTTGTGGGCTATTTATTTTCGCTGGTACAAATTGTGATTGGGTTTGTGTGTGTGAAATATTTATCAAAAAGGGTGAATTTTAAAAAGCCTGTAGGCAGGGGGTTGTAAGTGTGTGTAACGGGTTTGGGGGTTTGTTGGGGGTTTTTTCAAGTAGTTCAGCGGATGGGGAAGAGCTGCTGGGAAGCTTCTTCTGGGAGGACAGGCGTTCCAAAACTTCAACCATTCCACCAATGGGCATTCCAAGTATAATGATGGAGTTCTGTCTCCTTAATTACTGTTAAAAGTGATCAACTGCCTTTTCCACTGAGGGAATGCTTTGGTAATGGAAGGATTAGGATGGTGCATTGAAGAAATCAAGATTTTTTTAAAAAAATATTTTTTTTAAAAAATTTTATCAATAGAACAAAGTCTGCAAAGGTCTTTTTCTCTGGCACTGGGTTTTGTTTTCCTTTTACACCTTCCTACAGGAAGGCTGCTCTGGTGAAAATGCTCCAGCTCATGCATGTGCCAGCTTACAATGCACAGGTTGTTTTACTGTTCTATTATATTATATTGTATTATATTATGTTGTATTATATTATATGATATTACATTATATTGTTTTTCAACCCACTACATACTAACATACATAAATAGTGCATTTCAGGGGAAAAAAAAGCCATTTTCCAGCCTCTTTAGGCTATTTCTAAAGACGTTCAGTCTATGAGATTGTATTATTTCATAAATTAATTCTCTCAGAGCAATTTCCATCCCACTGCCCAGTAACCGGATGATAATGAAAGATGATTTTCAAAAATACAGATATCTGAGGCTTTTCCCAGGAGTCCAGAGTGGATAGAGGAGAGCTGTTGAAATTGTGGGCTGTCCCAAGGGACACATTTCCTTGCATTTGGTTTATTGGATGACCAGATTTCATTGATGTAGCGTAGACCCAGCCTCCTCACGTGTCTATTTCTATCATCTGTTTTCACTGATTTATGAAGGACATGGTAGAAAAAGCTCAGTGCAGGAACATTTTGTGGAGCAGCAGAAGGAAAATAAGAACCTCAGGTTCTGCAGTGAAAGGTTGCAGAAAATATGCGGAAAGATTGGGTTGAGGAAGAGGGAAAGACACAACTATGTGCCTGCAAAACCAGATTTACTCTTTGTTTCTAGAGCTTTCTTGCAAACACTTGGCTGCTAAAAGGAAAATTAGGTTTTGAGTGTTGTAAAGAGTGGGATTATATTTAATCCCGAGAACACAGGTGATTATTAAATGAATTGGCACAGTTGGAATAGATATCTGCTTTCCTGGTTTACAGACTCCCCCCTGCCAAAGCTTGAAGTCGAGAGAGATCTGCCTCAAATTATTCACACCTGGAAAAGTTTTGCTGAATAATATCAAACTAAAACTGTCAGACAAACCTGCTTGAACTCGGGTGTCTCACTGCTTAACGACCCTTCCTGCAGTCATTTGCCTTCTGGATGAAATATTGGAGAAGGGTGAAAGGAGCAGTGTCACTGAAATCCTTATAAGCCATTGACAATTCCCAAGTTATTGCTTTGTAATCATGCTCCAGTTTTACCCCCTGAGGTGCTGAAGACTGTGAAGATGAGGTTCTGCTCTGCTTGTTTCATGATTCTTTGGTTCTCTAGTATTTCTGTAAGACTCCGAGTCAAATAACCTCCGGCTCCCCCATCAATATTTTTATTTTATTTATTTTCGAGTAAATCTTTTCAGTCCCAGCTTTTGTAACTGTGCCTTTTCAACAAAGCTGCTATAAACAGTCATTTACAGGTTCTGTTTCTGAGGCAGCTTTAAAAAAAAATGTGTTGTATATATTTGCTCCTGCTCTAAATGTTAAATATCGTTGCACAGAACGATGGGAACAGATGGGATGCTGCATAAGCTGTTTATCATATTACACATTTATCACTTTACACTAGTGAAGTGTACATGTGTTTGATTAATATTGACTTCTGATTTATTTGGAGGGCTCTATTTTTTGACAGCATTAGGGATTACGTTGTAATCCTCACTGGCTTCCAAGCTTGAAATTTAATTCCAGTAAAAATCAAGTGGATGCATTCCATAATTCTTAATTACATGTTTGGGTTTTTTTTTTTCTTTTTCCTGTGGAAAAGAATTACCTGGTTGAGGCTTTAATACTGGAAGGAATTCAGAAGTAAATGGGTAACGCTGTTTGCTTCAGCATTTTAGACAGATTAAATTTAGGTGCCATTGGTCCAGCTAAATAAATAGCTCCTGGAATGAAATACCAGATGCTAAGGAGGTGTAAAATAAAGCAAACCAGCAAGAGTCCTATTTAAATCAATATTCTTTTATACCCTCCACCTACAGAACGGGAGAACTTCGTCTTTGCCTGCTCAACAGGTCTGGATGTTCAGCATGTGTTCCACCTACGTCACAGTACATGGAACCAAAAAAGCCTCTCCAGAAGCACCTCGAGCTGAGGCACAGAGCACACAGCTCGTCCTGTGGGCTCCCCACTGCAGCACTGCATTGAAAACACGGTTTACCAGGGCTTTGGTTCATTAAAATGCATTTTGGCTCAGCTGAAGCCTGAAAAAAAAAAGGAAGGTTTTCCTTCCAGACAATGGATGGGAAAATGATTTCGTGTTGGAGTGGGGTGGCCTGTGCTGTTTGTTCTGCTAAACAGCAATAATATTTAATGAGAGATTCTGCTCGAAACTGTAAATCCTTTAGAGTGTGAGATGCCCAGCCTGTCAGAATAAATAGAGGAGGCTAAAAACACTTACTTTGAAAATGACTGTTCATTTTGGAAGGCATTGAGTGATCTCAGTGAAATATTACTGAGTCAGTGGAATTTTGGAGAGAGATCAACTTCCCAGCATGTATCCTGGCAGCAGCTCTTCCTCCATTCCTCAATATCTTTTATGTTCAAACAGCACAGGCAGCACTTCAGTCTTACATGTTGTCATCATTCAAATTTCAGATAACTTTCAGCGACTCCTTATAGATGGAATGAATAAATAAATTACTTTTAGCCGTGCTTATTTACAGTTTTCATGCCTCTGCTTTTTTTTCTATGTCTGTTAATTGATATAATAAAAAGACATTTCCAGCAAAAAGGATGATTTAGCACTAGGAATTACTAGAGAGTACATATATATATATTTATATGATTTTTTTTTTCCTGTCAGCTGAGTGTTGCAGTGCAGTTTGAAGTTGAATTGGCATGACCACAGTAGCTGCTCAGGACTTCATGTATTTAACTCTTCTTTTTCCATAGGTGCTCTTTGGGCCTGCTATGGCCCTGCTGCCTTTGCTTCTAGGACAGAAGATCCTTCCAGTGACTTGCAGAAGGAAAACTAGTTGTTGTAAATAAAATATGCAAAGGGCAGGATTTTGTTGAACTTATCTAGGTGTGCATTTCCCAGAGGAGTGGTTTTGTTTCCTGGTCATCATGTCAGCTGTGCACTGTTCCTGAAATACATAGTTTCATTAAAAGGCAGTAGCTAGAAATTCTGTTTTTACCTGCTCCTTCCACGTTCTGTTTATAAAAAGGATAGAACACAAATTTTCTGCATTTTGGTCTAAACGATTCCTTCCTTTCTGTGCAGGTTAATAATGAGAATGTAGTGAAAGTTGGCCACAGGCAGGTGGTGAACATGATTCGACAGGGGGGCAATCACCTCGTGCTGAAGGTTGTCACAGTAACCAGGAATCTTGATCCAGATGACACAGCAAGGAAGAAAGGTACATTTTTTTTTCTCTCTTCCTAATGGACTCTCCTGCTCTTCCTTCACAGAAAAAACCAAGTATGGGCACGAAATTGCTGTTTTCTAAATTCTGATTTATTAGCCTTTGCTTCTAAAATGTGAAATGCCCTGTTCTTGTTTCATTTGGAGTGATTTCATTCTGCTGGGTTAGACATGAGCATGTAGCCAAAAGAGCAATACTCTCTTGTCATGCTTGGTGTTAAAGTTCATCTTTTTGGGTTTTTCACATGCATGTGTTTGAGGATCTTGTAGTAAAATTTCTTGCAGTAGTGAGAGAGGACAAACACTAAGAACAGATGATCTTTTATTCATTTCAAATGTACCTGAGATGGGGGTAGGTCAGCGCTGTGTTTCTCCCCAACCCATCCAGAAAGCCACCTTAAAAATTCATCCCCCCCCCAAAAAAAAGAGGAAACAGAAGAGGAATTTATATGGTTTCCTTCACCTTAGATGCCCCTGAGTTTGGTTTCCCAGCTGTGCTGGGGAGTCATTAGTCCCTCATAATTATCATTAAGCAGGAGAGATTGCTGCTGCTCGCTGGTGTTCCATACAGCAGCAGCACGTAGCTGGAAGTTCCTGTTCCTCCCCCAGTCCCCTGAGTTATCACTCACACACACCTGGCTCCTCAACACGGGAGCAGGTGAGGAGCTGACACTCCAGGACTCCCTCCTGCTCCATGAAAATAAACTTTCTGTCTGTGCTGGAGGTGTCTTTCACCTCCACTGCTCAATAAAAATAGTGATAATTTATTTGAAAAAGAGTGAGACCAGCTTGTGGGGAAAGGCTGTATTAAACTAAATCATGTGCCAGCATGGTCCCACATTATTTTTGGCTTGGTGGAATTACTGTTCACACATTTTAAACAAACCTTTTCGTCTCTGCCTTTTGGTATATGTCATATATATATGAGATACATGACCTTAAATATAGTGACAGGACAAGGGCCAGTGCTTTAAACTGAAAGGCAGCAGGTTTAGACTAAATATTAGTGAGAAATTCTTCACTGTGGTGGTGGTGAGGACTGGAACAGGTCACCCAGAGAAGCTGTGCTGCCCCTGGAAGTGTCCGGGGCCAGGATGGATGGGACTTGGAGCAAGCTGGGATGGTGGAAGGTGTCCCTGCCTGTGGCAGAGGGGTTGGAATGAGATGATCTTTTCCGACCACCAGAAACGTTTGTTATCAGGATACTGAAGCGCAAGATTGTAGTTTCCATGCTAGATTATTGCCTTGGTATTTTAAGACCTCGTACATTCTGAGGATCACCCGTTTCCCTTAAGAGTCACCTTAACAATGAAGATGCACTTGAATGTTCTTTCCTGCATTTCTCAGATTGAACAGTTTCTCCAAAGATTAAATTGATCTGCCAGGGATTGGCTGGTGCCCAGGACGCTTTTAGCCCCGCGTATTTCTCAGAAGGGGCACCGCTGCTGTGCGAGGTCCTTTCTCTAGAAAGCCCTTTTCCTGCTGGGAACCAGAAGTGCACAGTTATTTAGCTTTAAATGTTTCTATGTATCCTGTTACATAAAAGCTTGCGGATGTGTCAAGCAACCTACGCTAGAGCCAGAAACAGTGGAGAAATTCAGTCCATGAAAAGCATCTCAGGGCTTTTTCCTCCGCATGTAGGTATTTATTCTCGCCTTATTGCATGGAGCTTATTCTTTTACACGGATATGGAATTGTGGCTGTGAGCACAGGGCTTCCAGAGGGTGTGTTTTGGTTGACATTTGTGTGTTTTTGTGTTCCATGCACAGCCCCACCACCTCCTAAGCGAGCTCCAACCACTGCACTGACCCTGCGGTCTAAGTCCATGACCTCAGAGCTTGAAGAGCTTGGTAAGAAAGTGTTTTTTGGCGAGCATGCTGGCTTGGTGGAGATGTAAATATCTATCTATATGTCTCTATGTGAAACTGATGGAGGGAGCTGCACTGTGTACAGTGTCTAGAGCAGAGGAGGTTTTAAAGAATGCTGCATCTTTGGAGAGTTCAAAATGTGCATGACTCGCATGAATGATTTTTTTTTGTGGAGACTTGTGCCTTTACTGCTGCGCAAGGGAATGTTGATACATTTTATGCATCATCAAAGTTTGGCACATCTACCAAAAAAAAAAGAAAAGAAAGAAAAAAGAAAAAAAAAAGGAAAATAATGCTGTATCATGTTTTGTTAGCTTTGCTTTCTAAATTTTCAGTTCATCTAATACTGTTTTATTTTAAATTTCTGTGGCCTCTCATTAGTGGATAAAGGTAAGCTGCCAGAAGCTGTTGTTAAAAGCTGACAGTGTTAAAGCAGCTTCAACTTCAACTTGTTTCATTTGATCTGAAAAAAGTGCATATTATGATATCACTTTGACTTCTGTGCATGACATAAACTTAATTCCTCTCACTATTGGTAATAAAAAATTACTGAGCATTCAGTCTTTTATTTTCTAATTTTGAGAAATGTGGTTGTAAGATTCCTCTGCTTGATCATCCACATTCTAGATATGCATAATTCTTCAGGAATTTGTATTCATTTTCTAGAAATGAGGAAGGTAATTGTTCTTTTCTTCCTGGTTTTAATCTGTTAGGTCATTAAAAGGTAGAAATTCTGCAGTTAGACGAAGACGTGGAAAGAGGAATAAATAATATATAAAAAGAGAAAAGCCCAGTGCATATTTCTATGTGGCTATAACAGTAAAACAGTGTGTTTAGCAAGTGAGAAATGGGTGTAAAACCAAACCACATCCCTCACTGCAGAGTAATGGATGATCATAATCCACACAATAAAACCATTTTCCCATGTAATTTTACAGTGATTTAAATGCTGAATTGTATAATATTGGGGTTTTCCTGACATGGGCTCATTTGAAGGCCAACTGGAAGGAATCATAGCTTTGTGGCCCCTTTTTTTTCCCCCTGTAAGTCAGTGTTTTCTGGGGCAGGTGGACCCCATCCATCCTTTAGTGAGTCAAGTCACGTAACTCCGGTGGGAAGTCTCCCAGCGAAGTGGTGCTGAAGTGGGTAGTGTCTTCTCTACGGTCTAACAACCAAATGAAGACCAAAAAACCACCCCAGTCTGATTATTTAGCTCCAGCAGGTCTCAGAAAATTTGGTTTTTATGCACAAGGAAGTTCAGGAGCTTAACTCAAGGTATCAACAGCTTGTGAATGCTCCATCATTTTCCTTCCAGGATTAAAACGTAAAATATTATTTCTGGAGCACACTCTGTGGGTCTGGGTGTTTTTCATTTGCTTTTCTTTCATGGAGTGCTGAGAGCTTATAAAACTTGGCTGGTTTATCAACCACCTTTCCCAAGGGGACAGCAATACTTCAGTAGCCTTTTTGCCCTTTTAGTATCCTCTTCTGCCAATTGCTTTCAAGCTGAGGATATTCTTCTATTTCTCCGACTTTCCAATCTTCCACGGAAGATACTGGTCTTAAAGCAGAAGCAGCACTTCCCTGGGGGAGAATAGCTTGCTAATAGTAATGACCCCAGGGGAGACCATCATATTTTAGCTTTTCCCACCCCCCCTGCTCACGTTGTGGCCCTTGCTCTGCTGTTTGTCCTCACCACGTGGCAGAAACCAATGCAACTCCTTTAACAAGCAGCCACAGGACATACTTCCATTTTTAAGCACATTTCCCATTCATTCCTTTATCCAGATGGGGCAGGCATTGCAGTGGCAAGAGTTTTGCGCTCTGAGGAATAGTCCTGCACCATGTTCCAGGGGTGTTTTGTCCTCTAGGAAAGCTGGAGTAGTGGCAGTAATTTGCTTTCTTCCTAAAAAAGTCTGTAAATGCCCCTTCTGTGACACTCTGAACGTTTGCCACCCTAGCAAACAATGTGACTGCTGTTCCAAATAACATCTGTGGTCTACCTATTTTCACATTTGTCCTGGAAAAGGGCTGTTATCAGAAGGGACGAGAATTCTTAAATTACACAACTACTGAACAAGCTTCCACAGGGAAAATTTTCTCCCTCTCATCAGTTAAGAGCTGTCTCCTGACATAAAACACAGCTTGTATGTGTGTATTTATCTATAATTTATATATCCCTCTATGTATTTGTCTATATACTGGACATCTGTGAGAGCTATGAGAACACCCACATTTTTATCGAAGTCTCTAACAAACGAGCATTTCTTTCATGCCATATATGTGCAAACCAAAGAGGAAGTACCTATAAATGAGCACTGTGGATGTTCTCATCAATACCTATGTGTAACCCTTTTTCCTGAACTGGAGAAGCTCATGGTCTCAAGAATGTCTCGTGACAAAGAATCCCATGGGCTGATTTTGTGCTGTGTACAGATGTATTTCCTTTTTATTGGTTTTGAATGTGATGCCTTTGATTTTATTGAATGTCCCTTGTTATGTAATAGAAGAAAAAGGTAAATAGAGACTCCCCATTTGTTTTCCCTCAGAGTGCATAGTTTTGTAATGTCTTCTAGCTAAGTTAAACATAATTAAAAAAAAAAAAAAAGAGTTATCCATCTTGCACTCATTAGTCACTTCCTTTGCCTGGCTCTGAACCCTACTTGCAGTTTTATTGACATGTTTTGAGGTATTCTATTCTTCATAATACAGAGCAGTCCATCTGAGCCGTTCTCTTTCAAATTAATTAATCCAAAAGATGGCAGTGTGCTAATGATTCCTTTCCATTTCAATCTGCAAATGCCTGATGTTGTCATAATTTGACAGCCCTGGTATCAATAAGTTGCCCCAGTTACTTACTGTTTTTAAAAAAGAACTTAGAAAAAAAAAATTCTGCATGTATCCCTAATACCTGCAGGGGAGAAATTCCTCGTAGTTATCATAAACCCCGATAAACAACTTGGCAAAAGCAGATTTTATCTACTGTGGTTTGAGAGATGCCTGTTCAGTAGAGGTGAGCAGGGAGACACTGACGTCTTAGAGGGAAGGATATTGTTTGAGCTCAAAATGACAGACGAAGATTTAGCATATAAAAAAAAAAAAAATTACCTTCAGAATTGATTCACAGTTCATTCCCTTTCTATTTCCAAGCTTCAGTACGGAAGAAGAAGGGTAAGGGGAAGCATTTTGTCTCTTGTTTAACCTGTTTCTCACCTTTCCATAGTGAAGGATAATAACAATGTTAATGTTGGCATATGGTCCAGTTTATTTTATGGTGTCAAATGTACATTAATTATTGTATATGTTTTTTTTAGTTATTTAGTTAATAAATTGCAAACACACTAAGAAACTCAGACAGAAGACCACATTCGAAAATATCCCCCACATTTCTTCCTTTTGTCTCCTTTCCTTCACCTTGCCTTTTTTTTCCTTCTCTGTACCCAACTCTCCTCCAACCCCTTCCATCTCATCTCCTCACAGTTCCTGTGCTGACTGGCACTCACAGAGAGTTTAGTGGCCAGTGACCCCCCAGTGCAGTCCCACGTTAGTGATCCCGCTTGTCTCCCGAACGGCCACACGTTCTCCCGTGCCCATGCTGTGTCTGTCTCAGGAATCAGGGATCTTGCACACCACACCCGAGCTTCTCACCCGCAGAAATGCTGCTCTGTCCCCTAGAACATCTTCCACGCTGTCCTGTATGCATGGAGTGCCCTCCCTGGACTGGTTCATGAGGCCACCCACCACCTTCTCCTTGAAATCTCTCCCAAAGACCCACCTTCCCTAGATTCCCACTGAGCAATCTTCCAGCACTGATGGTGAGGCAGGGGGGCAGGTAGAAACAGCAGTGCTATGTTAATAGTTTTCACAGACGTATTTTTGTGTACGGAGAGTTTGTTTGTGTTGAGCTGTACTTTTTCCATGCTCCTGTACGTCATTTTGCTTCCCTAGATTGTGAGCTCTCCTGAGCAGGGGCTGTTCATTTCCACTTTCTTACGGAGTGTGGCCCAAGGAAGAGTCTCCCACTTCCCTAAGCCCCTGGGTGGTAGCTGGGTGAAAACAGGCTGGGTGAAATCATCCTGCTCTTGGATGAGGTTCAGTCTCATGGAAAGGAAATCTAGGCTGTAGGCAGTGTCTTCTCTCAGCAAGGAAGCTTTTCCTCTTTGACATTTAATAGGACAGAGTTGGTTTATTTTCCACTCTTTATTTTCCTGCTCTTTCCTGACCTCCTTTCAGGTGGTTACCAGAGGTTCCAGCTAGGGATATTTGCCATTCTCCATTCAGAGAATATGACAGGATAAACCACATTGCTACTGAAAAATACGTTTTGGCAGCATATAAAAAAACCCCAAATCTTTGTGTTTTTGTGCAGAGTCTTCTGTCAACCAAAAATTCAGTTTTCTGGGTCAGAGATGAGGGAGGTATTAAGATAAAAATAATGGCTTATGTGGTTCTGTCTGACTGGTCTCGTTGATTATCTCTGGAGATGGGTTCTGGTTCATTGGGAGAGCAGGGGAAAGGAAGGCAGGACAGGACACAGGCTGTTTTTTTTGATATTCAGCATAGAAGACAGGGTATTTATGTCTAAACAGGTGATAAAATCTGTAGGTTTGGATCAGTATGGCATGGGCAGTTCTGTCATTTTACTGCATCAACAAAGCATGAATCACTAAAATTTAACTTCATCTCTGCCACTGACTTTCTGCTTGCAGTAGTTGCCTCACTTGGAGGTAGCTTCCAACCTTGAAATGCGTGTGTGGAGGGGTCGTGTTCCCAAACTACTTTCTGGATTTTGTGGGATACCTGGGATAGGGGAGAGGTGTTCTTCTTTCTTGTGCCTTGTAGTTTGCCAAGAATCATTGTGTGAGTAAGTTACGGCAACATGTAAACCAAGAGTTGTAGCAGCGACTTGTTGGAGGCAGCGCTTAAAATATGATTCCATTAATACGGAAGAATAACCAGGGTATTCATGTAGCAAATTGAAATGAGGGTTTGAAAAATACTCTGAAAATGAAAGATCAAGGGAGAAATTTGAGGTCATAATTTTCATCATCATGACGGGGAAAATAGGTACCATCAGAGCTTCAAAATGAATATTTTAAAACTTTAAATTTAATTCTGTTTCTAATAAGTTTATGCAGCTGGTGGAGAGCTTGTTTCTAAATGGCTTTTCCTTCAGTTTTTGTTTTGACTTATGAATAACTCGTTGTGGAGGGAGAATTTTAAAATGATATAATCCTTAAGGAACACATCCATAAGCTAAGATCTGTAAATGTCTAGATAACGTGATTTTAAAATTTCCTGCTCCTCAGCTTTCTTTGCTGCCCGGAAATGCGTTTGATTTACTGAGTAATCTGGGATTTTCAGTAAAAGCTGAAGTGGACAGTGTTGAATTTTAAAATACCTAATATAAAATCCTCTAAGAGAAGGGACAAAATGAAGAATAGAGCAGGTTAAATTTCCACAGCCAAAGGGGAATGACAAGGTAAATAATCCTTCTGCGTTAATAAATAATCTGCTGGCAGTGTCACGTGGGTGTCAGCTGTGAGCCGGGGTGGTGCTTTGTTTGTTCTTAGATCTGATATGGTAATCAATATAAAATATTGATATATACCATATGCTGATAAAGCGTGTGTGTTGGTCCTGGTCTTTGGGGTTTGGTTGTGGGCTGCAGCACCAACTACAAATAAAGGATTTTCTCCTTTGAAGGGTTTAGATCCTATCACCACCTCACAGACGCAGAATAACTGTGATATCATCAACACAGAATATTGTGCCTTGCATCGAGCCTGACCGGCACTTGAATAGAAAAATATCAGTTGATGGCATTCAAAAGAAATATTATTAGCTCTGTCTGCAATAAGCATTCTCACTTCATCCCATTCCTGTCGTCCATTGTTTCAAAGGTGGCACCTTCCAATGGCATCTGAAACAATGAAATTGCAGAGCAAATAAATATAAACGAATGCCAAGCAGTGGATTAGCTCACAGTGTTCTGTTGTGTTTGAAGAGACCGCTCTCAAAGCCGTCTGGGTTCAAAACTCACTTTTTTTATTTCGCTGTGGTGGAGTTGATGATGGAGGTTTGTCTGCAGGGAACAATGGGAATGCCACCAAAGCAACTTTCACAGCACTCACCACGGCAGCTCCTGAGATAGCTCCCAGCACCTGCAGGGCTTCTCTGTAGGAAGAAGGTTTTCAGATCTTCACCAGACACACTATTGCAGAAGACGAGAGCAAAAGGCATCAAGTCTTCGTGAAGAATTCTTGAAAGTTATCCCTTGTAAGTAATTGATTCGCATTACTTATTTGAAATTCTAATGAGGTGCCAGTGTAGTAATGAGGAAGAGGTTGTCATCGGGTTGTCATTTATCTCAAGCAGAAAACAGTGACTCTGGGTGGGATTTGTCAAGTCTGTGTGAAGAAATGCCAGCCCCGTTTGTGGCTGGTGCAGCGAGGTTGCAGATTTAATGGCTTGTAGTGTAACATGGCGGTGTAAGTGTAGGATTAGGACCGTGGCTACAATATAAATACTTGTAAAACACTTTGTGAGGGAAAAGTATTGGAGATTGGCATTTTTCAGAAAGGGAACAATGCTAAACCTGTGTTTCCCACGAAAAATGACTTGGCAATGCGCTCATTAGCAACTTGTGCCACAGAATCCAAACTTAACAGGTAACTCCTGGTACTAAAGGCTTCTTCAGGCCAGGATTTACCTTTCATGAGATGCTTTAACATTTTGGGAACACTGGGAATCCTGAGTAGAGGCTGCTTGAGTCTGTGTGGGTGTTCTCATCTGCACTGTTATTATTTTGAATTTATCAGCTTATTCTCGAGGATGTAGCGCCCTGTCATGATACTTGTTTTTCTTTACTACAGGACTGTAATTGGAAAGGTTTTCAAAACCTTTCTGCATCAGCCAAACAAGACAATGGTATAAAAGAAGTTGGAAAAGGATGTGTAAGTGTTAAAGAAAATGTGGGGTTTGTAGCATTTGCAAGGAGACACCTTAAATACGTTGGTTTATGTGAGTGTGACTATGCTCAGATATTATTGATTTAATATCTAAGCACATATTCAAAATCATGAGAGCTTGAGGGACAGTTAAAATTGCATGTGTTTCCCAACGTGGCACAGTTAGGGCAGTGGAAAACTCTTTCAGCACTTTTAATGTGTTCTCTCTCTTTTTCAGGAGCCAGGGAGATGAAGGACTTATCTCCCTCATCTCAAAACTCCCTTTGCTGCTTTTTTTTTTTTTTTTTTTTTTTTTTTCCCTTTTTCCTTCAAATGTTCACATACCCATGTTAATTAATTTCTAATCTAATTAAAAATAAATGGTTTTAGATAATTCCTCATAGTTTGTTTGGTTTTTCCCCTCGGTGTGGAAGCGTGAGAGTTAAGTTTAACGCCAGAGAAGGCTGCAAGTGTCTTAGATCCTTCACTTTCTTTTTGGTTTCTTTGATTTGATTGCCTTTCTTTTGTGACTAGGCCAAATTTTCAAATGCTGTCTCTTAAACAGAACATCAAATTGCCACTTAAATTCCACCTGGCTTGCAAGGGTAGGAGTGGGTATTGACTATATTCTCTGCTTTGTTTTTGTTCTTGAACAGAAACCACTGTTAGACAATGACCATTCCTCTTTCAAGGTAGGCTGAATTGCAAGGCTTCAGCATTGCAGGTGTATTCTAAATGCCTGTATCATTATTTCCTTAATAATGAACATGCTGTTAAAGAGCTGGTACTTGAAAATTGTATCTCTAGAAAAGAATTTGAACATATCCGTTTTCTGCCTTCCTTTAAAAATTACTTTTGATGGTGTGGTTATAACGTGTAAATGTGACTTGTGTGTAATAATGTGAAGCTATTTTCAGCCCTAGAAACACAAATAAGGCTTTCCTTCGAGAGAGTTTTGAGAGCTCTTTATTGTGAATACCTACAAGGCATTTTCATAAATCGTGTAATGGTATTTATAGATGCTCAATGTTAAATGATTCATTTTAGTTACTAAAGTCTTTATGTTTTATTGATTTATTTTATATATTTTATTATTTTATTTTATTTTAGGGTACTTTGTAGAATTTACAGTATTCCAGAGAGCAGACAAGTATTTTTAGTTAATTTTCATAGACGTAAAGTGTTTCAAGTGCCTTTTGTGTTTGACTGCATTGCAAAGCGCTTTTATTATTTCCTCATTATGCTGACTGCTAAAATAATATTCTCTGCCTGTTGTTTGCAGTGTGGTAAATGTGTGGTTTGGGCATTGTGATTCAAGCACAATCCTGCAAATTGCTAATTTGGGGTGGGGCTGGAAGAAGGTAATTCCAGATTAAAATGTAGTGGTGGCAGATTGGTGAGGATTAGCCTAATTGTCGACATGAAAACTCAGGTCACTCCGTTTCTGTATATTTTTAACTCTACATTTACAGGACATAACTGTAGGCTGAGGTTGTTGTTGCTTTCCTCTAATTTTGATCATAAACAACAA
This sequence comes from Sinosuthora webbiana, assembly GCA_013397395.1. Lineage (NCBI taxonomy): Eukaryota > Metazoa > Chordata > Aves > Passeriformes > Sylviidae > Sinosuthora > Sinosuthora webbiana. Next base: position 829,287 of record VXBN01007266.1, on the reverse strand, counting down.
ATTTGGATTTAGAACTTAACCTTTAATGTTCTTACTCTGAATCCATGCTGTAGCTAAGGCTAGTCTTTACAAGCTCAGTGCTATGATGAAGGCTTTGTTGTACTTTACCTACTTTTGGTCTTTGATGAAGTTTTACATATCTGATCCTGTTTGAAGAGCTGAAAAGAAAGCCTTTTGTTCTCAGAGGGCACAGATCCATTTTTAATAATTTTAACCAAACAGGAGTAACCTGTTTTTCACCCAGGGACACTGTCAGGTGTCAGAAATTGCTTCTGTGCCAAGCAACGCTCTCAGATGAGCTCCTGTGGTCTGACCAAGCTCTCTTTTGAACTCAGTAGGTTCTCACCTGTTAGCATTGGGAAGATGGTCTAGAATTTTTGTTCATTTGCTTCTTTGAAAGCCTTGCCCTGATCCCCAGAACCACTGTTTGCCAAAATTTTCCTTTAGTACCTCTCCCACCCACGGACGTTTTTATCCAGTTACTTCCCAGCTATCCTTTTACAAATTAAGCGGGGCAAGGCCTTTGGCATATATATGGGAAGTGCCAAAAACCTAAAAGGAATGCAGTGCAAATAATCACACCTACTTGATTTAGATGCTGGTTGGTTTGTTTGTTTGTATGTTTGTTTTCCCAGACACGGAATCTTAACTACATGCATAATCACTCCTGGTCTTCATGCTAAAGACAAGCTACTCGTAGTTAAAAATAAAAGAAATTGGGAAAAAATTTTGAATCCATGAGATAAAAAACAACACCACAATCATATTTTCCTCTAGTTTAAAAGAACCTCTCTGCATTTCGCATAGGCACACGTGAAGACCACCCCTGTAGTTTTGGTGCTGCTTCTGTAACCCGTTTTTGCAGATTATTGACAAGGAAGCAAATTTTATCGGCTAACGAAGGAAATTAAACCAAACCTGCAAACTCGTATTTAGGGAAGGCGATGGAGCAAAACCCTTGCCTGTGCAGTGCCTGGCACTAAGGGCTGTGTGCCCAAACCTGTTGCCTCCAAGGAAGAATGAATGTCCTGTGTTCCCATCACTTTTCCAAAGGAAAAATGCATGTGCCCAGTATTTGCCTGCAGATGCTGGACCAGGTGGGTGATCCTACAGCACTGAGGTGCCATTGGCATTGTCTGAAGTGTTGCATAATGCGCCTGGTACAGTTTCTGTCTGTATCTATCTTAGGTATTTACAAGGCACCTATCACCTTGGTACCTAAGCAGTTTGAGAAATGCACCCACCCCAGGAGGGATGATGAGATACAGACAGAGGCCCAGGTCCAGAGCAGCAGAGGCAGGGCCCGGGAAGCTCCCCCGCTGTGTTCCCGCTGTTGTGGAGCTCCTGGCCCGCTTGTTGTGGCCAAGGGACATCTCCACCCACCTGTCTGTCAGCAGGAAGAGACGGTGCCCCAGCCCTCCCTCCGGTGCAGCTCCGCTGGTGGGCAGTCTGAAAAGGAAAGATAATGGAAAAGGCAACGATCCGGTAGCAGAGGTGAAACAGGAATGGTGGGATTTCAAAAGGAGGGCTTCTTAAAGAGCAGCACATCTCAGGGGAGGGATCAGCTGCCAGTCCAAGTGGCAGGTAAGGCACAACACAGGCATAAATCTCAAATGTTCTTCAGTGACCAAAAGTTAAAGCGATACTTCTGATGTCTCTAAAGTTTGTGTATATCCGAAGCCCTGCTCTGTTCTTGGCCTCTGTCTCAGTCCTCTACCCCTGCAGCTGAATCAGCCATTCAGTAGTTCTCTGTGTATCTCAACCCAGTGATTGCTACAATCCTAAAAATGCCTAATGACCAACACAAAGGACTGTCAGTGGTAATGAACGTTGTGGTGCAAGGAGACCGCACGCAATAGCAGTGCTCCAAAATAATGGACATATTCATGAACCTAAAGGCTGGAATAAACTTGGCTTTGATCAGCATGCTCAGGGCAGGATGGGGCAAACCACAGCTCTCCCTTGCAGGCACACCTGGAGCAGCTCTCCTGTGGCCTCCAGGAGCACTTCCTGATCCACCAGGTCAGATCAGGCTCCGTGTCAGCCCAGGGAAACACCCGGATATGCAGCAGGAACAGAGAATCTGTCTGGCAGATTCTGCTCCTCTGCAGAAACAGAGAACCTGTGCAACAGGGGAGAAAAGGGAGATAGCCAGTACTTTGGTGGAAGCTCACCAGTTCCTATTGCACGGACCCCCTCAACACCAGATCACTTTTATTCCTTAAACACAACAGAGTCACTGAGGTAAAACAAAAAACAGCCTTCAGAAACCTGTGAACCCCAGGAGGCTTTTGGAAATAGCTGCGAAGTACCCACAGTGAACAAACACTAAAGCTGAAGTGCAGTGGGTCACTGACTTCCAGATGTTTCTGCTCCTTTTAGCCCATTTACATGCTCCTTCCTGAGTCCCTTCCTTGGCCATTTAGGGATGGAGATGGAAGTCCTGCCCCAGCAAAGCAAGGGACATGAGGGGTTAGGAATGTGAACCTTGGAGGCTGCAGGTTTGATGGCTGCTATCACTTGGTATAAAGACCTGTTAAAGACAGAAGTGACCTATTTTGCCTGTGAGCAGTAAATATCACTGTGAGCAAAATGCTGCATGTAGGAATGGTGTGCCAGGTGGAAATTGCTAGAAAGATCAGGGAATACGACCTCTTCCCTTTGCTTCACACCCAAGGAAGCCAGCTGTGCTTCTTTGTACCCACTCTATTTAAAGCTTGAAAAGAAAGAGATTTCTTTTTTTTTTTAAAGCAAGTTAACAACGAAGTGAAGTCAGCCCTGTTGGTGCATGGTTTGATCTGTGGCCGATTTTGACTTCACAGTTGTAGTGGCCTCTCTCTCTCTCTCTTTTTGGAAGTGACCCCTTTTCCAAGGAGCAAAAGGCAGTTAGCTGAGGTCACTCCTTCAGCTGTCCGAACATAAGGACGGATTCTGGCTGAACCCAGTTTTGCAGTGCCCCCGCTGTGCCTGGCACACCTCTCCCACAGCCCCAGCCTAGGCACTGGTGCAACCAACATGTCCAAGATCCACCCAGAATTTAGGGCAACTTTCGGTCAGCAAGGAATGGATTTCTTGGGCAGAGACTCATATGTTCATCCAGTGGCTTCCAGGCAGTTTTCCCATGATTGCTCCTTAGTGAAGGGAAGTTTGTGGAAGGCCGTGCCTGTAACACACCCTCGGTTCCCCATGCCCCATGGCAATGCTCCCCAAAGCTTCCAGAAACCGGAGTTGCTGAGTGATGTTGAACACCTTGTTACAAATAATAACGATGCTTATTCCTCCTTCTCATTGCCAGCCAAGTTTACCAACCTGACCTAAAGCCTGTGCATGTATTCATTATTCAGAAGTATTCGCCAAGAGTTGCCGCAATTAACCTTCTGCCCAGGGGTTTTCACAGACTCTTTGCTTTTTGTCATTTGTGTCATTGGTCACTGATTGCCAGATGCTGTTCTTTCAGCTCTGAAAGGCTGAAAAGACTGATTGGGAGAATGGCAAGTGGTAACATTTCATAGGACGTAAGGAATTTTGCAAAAATTTATTAAATAAATTATTGCTCTTTTTCAGAGAAATTTTTCTTCACGAGCCTCTGGCAAATATGTAGACATGCACAAATAACAAAGGTGTTCTGGTCCCCCTGAGTCTGAACAGAATAGACACAGTGATGCCATTTACAGAAGTATTCATAAATCAGTGTGGAGTTTGGAGGTTTTTTATTTCATTTTGCTTGTTTTTGACTTCCAGGATAGTTTGGTTCTGCTACTTACCAGTTGTTAGGTGGGCTCTGTTTAGAGTACTTGCCAGCTAAATGGGGTTTTTGAATACGGGGAATTTTCTGTTGACATGTCAAAAGAAATGCCAAGACATTCAGTATGACCAGTGGCTCTACCAGAATGAGTATTTATGATCCCTTACCTCACTCGGATTCCATAGACATTAATTGAAGTGTGTGTTTGCTTTGTGTGGTAAAAGTAGGTCCCCTGTTTTTTTTTTCTTTTTTTTTTTTTTTTTTTTCATGTGTACTCAAATAGGAAAATGCTGAGAAATAATTTCATGGTCCTACACTGTAGTTGTTAAGAGAGGTTTGTTAATGAAGGAATGCAGCTGTGGCTGTATTAGAAAAAGCAGAAGAAGAGTTGCAAAGGAAGGAGCAGTTCTTAGTTAGGTTGATATATAGCCCCTTTCAAATCTCCATGGAGTGGAAGAGTCAATGATTGCATGACAGTTTGTCCCTGAAATTCATTTTCATAAGGAGCTCATGCCTTTTTACAAATACAATTTCATCCTCACTTTCCATAAAACATGCAACTGGACAGTCCAGCCAGACGCAGAGAGAATATGAATACTTTGAATGTGAATACTTTGAAGTAGTGAATATGCTAAATGCACGAATAATATCCATTATTTTAGCACTTAACAGTCATTGTTGAAGGAAGTCACACAGAATCCCTTTTAGAACACCATAATATTGCAGGCATATAGGTGAAGAAATAATGAGTACCACATTGTGGTAGACAGGGATTGAGATATAGGAGGAGGGATCCTTGGGTCTGTCAGAAAAATCTTTTCATTTCATTATATTTCACATAAAATAATTTAAAAAAAAAATCAAACAAAACCCTGCCCTGATTCATAAACAGAACCAAAAGTATGCTTTAACATATACCTCAGTTACACCTTGCAGATACAAGCTTACAGCTTCCACTGAGGTCTGAAGAGCAGTATTTCAAAAAACAGAAATTAATCCTTAAAAAAAAAAAACCCAGAAAGCTTTTTCAAGGCTGGGATGCCAGAGAGTAGGCACAGCACTGATCTGGCACCCAGGCCACTGTGGTGTGAGCAGCAGCAGCAGCCTGGTTGGGTCACAACCCTGCCAACAGCAGCGCTTCTCTTAGCCATCCCTTGCCTGAGCGTGGGGAACGCAGGGCTTTGGGCTGCCTCCTTCAGCTGCTGCCCCAGGGTGATTGTTTTGACCAAATTGGCCCCCTCAAAAAAAAAAAAAGGACTCATTTTTTTATCTGAAGTAACAGAAAGTGTACAGAGTCCCAGCCACAGCCTTACGTAAGGCAGAGCGGTGCAGGATGGAGCTGGGCAGATCACGCTCCATTGTGAGCCGGTGAATCCTGTGGGTGCAAAGGCCTGAGCCTTTCCTGCCCTTTGGGAGGGCATTTTTTCTCTAGAGTTGCCACAGGGAAGTGCTTGCACCCAGATTTCCACCACGCACCCTCAGGCAAGCGAAGAGGTAGCCAGGGGAGGGCAAAACTCAGTTCATTTCCAGGAGACAAAGAGATCCCGGTGAGCAATGCCCTCAGATAGCATTTCCTACTGTTTGGAGAAGAGAGCAAGGAGAATCCGGCAAATGTTGGGGAGGGCATTGCTCACGGGATAATCCCATGGACGGCCACCGTCGCGCTGCAGCACTGATTTGGGAGAGATTTTGGGTGGGGGTGACGTGAGACGTCGGACAAAAGTGAAGATAGCCAGCAGTGCTTCAGAGCAACAAAGGGCTGCCCTCAGCCAGTGGTGGAGCACATCTGGCACCCCAGGAAGCTCAATTGGACCCTTGGCCCTGAGCTCGTCCCAGGGATTTCTGACTGACACCACTGCAGTGCATAGGTGAGCTTCTCGCTAGGTTCACTGACATTTCCTGTCACAGTCACGCTGAGGGGAATTTGGTAGCTCCTGCCTTGGGATGCAGCATGGCTGTGTGTGTTCTGGGTACAGGACAGTGTGCACTGAGACCAAAAGTGCTTAATGACGCCAATTGCCACGTGCCCAATGCAGTCACTAAACTTTAGTCCGCCCTTCCGTTTGCCCAAACACATACACTCTTGGCTTCCCAACTGGCTTCTTTCTATGTGTTGTCCAATGCATGTAGATACCTCCATCTGCCTGGCCTCAGATACAGTGGTTGTTGCTCCTCTATTTGATTGCCAGATGTCACTGGGGAGCAAGATGGGGAGGTTCCTGGATCCTCGGGGCAAGCCAGCCATCACCGAGGGAGCTCGCTGTCCACGCCGGCCGAAGAACAGGAATCCTCGGTGCCTGCCTCTGACGAAGACTCGCCAGCCAGGACCACAGAGAGCTGGCAGTGGCCGCTGTCCTCGTCTGAAACGCACAGCAACGTTGGGGAGGATTTTGAGGGATTTCAAACGCCGGCGCGGACTCCGGAGTGCACCATGGACATACAGTCTCCTGGGGATCAGTCACTCAGTAGGACTCCTCAGTTTGAAAGTGACTCTCCTGAGGAGGAGGGAAATGATGAGATGAATGAAGAGCGCTGCGGTGTTGAGCCTGTCCCTAGGGATCGGGGTTGGAGAGGGCAGCCCCAGCTAACAGAGGGAGAGAAGCTGTTGATGGAAACCAACAGTAGGATTGTGCAGCTGCTGGAAAATATCAAGAGGGAGCATGCACAGTCCATGGGTCTCATGTCCCAGTCCATGGGCCGTATGGAGCTGCAGCTGGGCATTGTGGCTACCTCCACAAGAGCCATCCATAACTACCTGTCAGAGATTTTAGCTTTCCTCAAGCAGCCGAGGACGCAGGTCCTCGAAACGCGCATCTCCCAAAGAGCCACCCCCCATGTCGAGTTGACGTGTGCCTCGACATGGACTGGTGAGGACGCAGTGGCATCCTCCACTGTGTGCTTACCAGGGGCCGAAGGGACGAGCGACTCTCGCGACCCGCCGCAGGCCACCCTGCCTTGTCGCAGTGGCCGGCTGCAGAGAGCCATAACCGAGAGGGCCTCGCTGCCCATGCCTCCACGCCAGGCAAAAGGGGGAGGGAAGAAAAAATAACCACTCCATAGGATTTTTAGAGGTTTTTTTTAATGTGCCTGTCCTTTTAATTCTTAGCCATAAGGCCATCGGTGGCAGAGTTCAACCATTTCCTACATTGGCTAACATTGTATTCTGGCTGACTAGATTAGTCTAACATTTTGTAGTTTATATTTGCACTGTTAACGATGTGTGCTGCTGGTATTTGAAGAACATTTGCCTCTGTTCTTTCACTTTAACTTCATACGAGCATTTTTTTACTCTGTGCCAGGCATTCATTGCTTTTCTTACAAATACAAGTCATTTCTTGAGGCAGCTGTTTTTTGAGTTTTCTTTCTCCATTATCCCACACCCTCTGAGCAAGCACTCGGGACTCGGTGGTAAGTATAGAGGTCTTGGCAATACTCGCCTCCCAAACTGTGTTCGATCAGTCTTTGCCTGGTGTTTCTGGCATGCCAGCCTGAGGTGTTGGGGTATAGCCTGTACTGGATCATGACCATTCTTATCCTCTGTGGGTCTCACCAGCTCACTTCCTAAGACCCTCGGTGGAGCTAATCCACATGTCTTGGCTATGTCGTACAATAAGTAATGTTGCCAGGATCATACCTCATATTTCTCTTTTTGGGGGCTGTGTAGTGATGTGCCACCAGATCTATCTGGGCACCTGACTCTCGTTTTCAAAGTTCATTTGATGATGGATCTGGTGGCTTGATGGGCAGCATTATACTTTTTCCTCTGAGAGAGTCTGGGGATTCGGAACAGGAGTCACTAAGCCTCACTAAGTTCTACGGGGATAAGAGCCATCTCCTGCAACAAATCTATTAGGAGGAGACTGTCCCCTGTAATTATCACAGATATTAATTATTTAAGAAAAAGAAAAAGAATTTTTTAAAAAAAGCAACTTGCCTAGCAGCCAGACCTCTTGAGAATGTAAAAGTCATGACATGCTGTTGGGTACTGTGCTACTCTGTCTGTGATTAAGAGCTTTTCATCAGAGACAAGACCTACATCCTGATAAAACACGACTACTTTCTGTGCCTTTAGGCCATCCAATTTCCTGAGGGCTGGCACCCTGAGCAGGGCACGGGTCCCATTGGTAACCCAGCAGGGCAGACGGAAACGCACTTTGGCAATAAATTACTTTAAATCTGTTGGTGCTGCCTCTCTCGGGGGAATTTAATATAGTGGCACTCAAACTGCTAAATGCATGCAGAGGCATCAGACTGGCTTTTACATGTGGTATCCCTGACAGTTCTCTGGAAGAATGCTGCTCCCAGGAGCCCCTGGAGCGGTGGGGACAGGTTCCCACAGGTGTAGCATGGCTCCTGTGTTTGACTCTCAACACGCCGTTGTGACTTCTCGGGAAGGTGCAGAGCAGTTTCTATGGAAAACGCCAGGGAATAATCGTAGGCCTAAAAGTCCTCTTCTGTGACAACAGCCGAGCCGTGCTTTCTGGCCAGTGAGGTGCAGACTCTTCTCCCCCGTCTTCCAGCAAGGCTGAGGTTATCCAGAGCAAAGCAGATCAGAGTTTGTTACTCTACCAGCCGGCCACAAACTGCTCCTGTAAAAGTGTGTGTGCGTGTGTTTGTGGCTGTACTCTGCTGAACGACCGGTTCGAGGAGGAAATGCAGCTGGCATGGTCAACCTCCAGTGCAGGCTTTTCCCACATTCCTTCCTTTTGACCTTCATCCAGCTGCATTCCTTTTAAAAATTCCGCTGGAGGCAGGCTTCTTTGGGCCACTCTGTCAACACACCTCAGCAGGTGCCAATTTTTGCATCCGTTTTGTGGCTTTTTTTCCTCTCTCTTTTGTCAGGGTTATTTGTACAGTTGTCCTCAGAGAATTTCCAGCACAAACTCGTGAGCTTCCCCTCTCATTGGTACGAGGAGTGCATGCTGCAGAGTATTTGAGGTCGCAGGGAGGTTGGGAGGAGAACTAATTAGCGAGCCTGAAAAATTATTCCACTAGGAGTATATTTGGAACATGTGGTTCGGGTGCAGGAGGGGTTTGCACTCTGGTGCTGTGGAGACAAACAGCTCGAGGCGCAGGCAGGTGAAGGCTTGGCCCAACACGTCTTCTTTCTCTGGGATGAGTCTGAGCGAGGCTAACTGCAGTTCAGCCAGTCCATTTCCCTGGCCTGAGGAGCACGTTTGATAATGCAGTGAGGATGTTTTTGTTTCACGTTGTGCTTTCACTCCAGCAGGGTGGGGCAGGCATTCAGATTTTGATGTTTCCCGCAGGACCCGCCACGTAGCTGCCGCCATTTAGGATCAGTCTCCACGTGCTGGCTGCTTCTGCGGCCTCACATTTTTTTTGTTGTAGTAGCTCCAAAATGGCAACCTCCACTCTACCTTTGCTTTCTGATCCAAGGGCAGTAGAGCAAGAGAAGGAGCTGTGCAGTGCTGCCATTGGAAGTGCCATGCGAGGAAGCCCTAAAGAGTTCCTTGCAAAGCAGCTCGAGCTTTAACCCACCCTCCTCTCCCATTTCCAAGTGCTTTGGCTAGATGTGGCAAATGGGAGCAGCCATAGGGTGAAAAGGACTGAAAATCTCTCTACAGACAAGAAACTTGCCATAAACTCACAGAAAACCAGGGGTTTTTTTCTCCACATGTAGATGGTTTTAGGAATCGGTACCAACTGATATTTTGGCCAGATCCAAAACTAGGATCTGACTTCTAGGATTGTCTAGCCAAATCAGTGCAGTCGGAGGGTATGTATGTTTCATCCCCAAGAAATATTTTCATGCTTCTCCAAGTGTCTGTCATGGCCTCATCACTCTTTCCCTGTAGCTTTTTGTTGTCTGAATGGGTATCTGGTTACATGTGTCTGTTCAAAATAAAGGGGATCACTTCTTACACGGTATATTTCTATTTCTCACGTGCAGATTTTGAGTGCTTCAGTTTCCAAGGCTTCCTTCTTTCTGTATCCCAAAGATTAGTTGTTTGGCTTCTGGGATGAGAACAAGGGTGGGAGAGCCTTAAGAGGAGATCTCTGCCCAGTTGAAGCTCTTGGTGATAGATCCCCTGAGTACCATTCTGCAGTCCAGCTATATTTTTGCTGTATAGGGTAAATGTTCGTGGTTACACTGTTGCTTTCTGATGCCTTTTGCTGAGCAGAAGTGCAGATGTTTTTCTTTCAGAAGTTTGTATGACAGAGCCTTATGAAATGTGACATGAAGTTGGTTTTTATTTTTGAATACATGTGACCATTTTAAGAATTTTTTTTTTCCTTTTCTCCTTCCACTGGATGATTTAAACCCCATTTAAAAAAAAAAAATAAATAAAGCAGACCAATGAAAGGACTTGAATGCTAACTTCAATTGAAAAGAAACAGCAACACTACTCTTGTGAGACAGTTTTCTGCAGTGCTCAGCTTACTGGTCCTGCTCAGCCTTTCCTTTCCTGCCTGCTCCCTGACCCTCTGTGACACTGAAATATCCACTTCTAGGACAACCTTCTTCCTAACCCGAAGGCTAAAAGTTCTTCCCCTGTCTTCTTCTCCCGTTTAAAATATCATCCTTGCATCAACCAGATCTACTGTATAGAGGGATCAAAAGCTCTTTTCCTTCTGCCTTATTCCCATCCATATCAATATCCAGAGCCCTGAGTGCACTGCTCTCCAGCGAGGTAAAATTTCCATCCCTAAATACAATACTTGGGATAGTAACACCAGTTCTAGATCACCTTAAAAACCTGGGGTAATTTTAAGTCTGTAGTATCCTAATGAAGTAATTATCCTTGTTTGACAATTAATCAGTTATTTGGGAGATGGAGCTAATTGCTGAAAGGTAGCATTGCTCTGACTCGTGTTGTGGAAGCCTAGGAGCCAGGCTGAGGTGTCCCACTCACAGAAACACCACAGGCTATGCAACTAATCCTAGTTTTGGTGAAACTTCAAAGGAAAAGACAGTACATTAATGTGATACAGGCAAGAAAATGCAATAGGAGGCATAGTAAGGGAAGTTGTTGGTGTGATGCCAGTTTGGATCCTAGTAGAGATTCCAAACTCAGACTCTCCTGGTGGCTTGGGCTAGTGATTTAATTTCTCTGTGCCTTGGTTTTGTAGCAGTAGAAGGGGCAAAAAAAAGGAGCTGTCAAGGCAATAATTAGTTGATTGTTCTGTACTTAGAGATCTTCAGTGTGAGGGAGTAACATTTTGTATTAAATGCTGATGAACCTTGTTTCAGTTGGAGACGGGGCTAACACCAGCACTCAGCTTTGGAATGTCCTGATTAAACTTCTCCCTGTATTTTACCATCACATCATGCGGTAGATCAGAGTCCCAAATCCAAATGTTGAAGTTCTCATTCAGATTTGGACTTTGCCTATTTTTGGTCTGCTTCTGACCACGACTAAATACATTCCCAAACTGTCCAGTTATTAAACAAAATTAAAAAATATTTTAAAGAGCCAAAAAAACCAAGAATGCATATGAAAGTTTCTTTTAAACAAAGGATGCAGTTAGCAGTGCCAGCCTACAAGTCCAAGAGTATGAACAAATCAGGATGTGATTACTTAAGGAGAATAGGCATAAAAGAGCACTTCTGGAGTACTTGTTATTGTCCAAAATATCACTGAAAAATTCTGATGACTAAGTACAGTCTGCTTATCTCTATTTGAAACAGTGCTGTACAGATTCACTATTTCTAAAGGTCTTCTTTCCATTTCTATATAGATATTCTCCCTTCACATTTTGAAGGTTTGAAGAAGAGGATTGTTTTTCGAGTCACACTAAGTAAACATTAAATGCATGCAGGCTTAAAACTAAAGCATGCATGTTATGTAGCAGCAATAAAAAGTGCTCGGCTTGCACGACTTATGATGCTCAAGCGTTGCCTTGTTAAAATGCCAAAAAAACTTTTTCTTTGCATTTTTTTGAAAAGTAAATCTCTTCCTTTGACCTTGCAATAATTAACTTTTCCGTCTCTTTGGACAAGCGATATTTATTTTACTGAATGCTTTTATATTACAGATAAGGTGGATGAAATAGTGCCAGTTTCCAAGCCATCAAGAATTGCAGACAATGCAGCTGTGGACTCCAGAGTGGCAACTATAAAACAGCGGCCTTCTAGTAGATGTTTTCCCTCAGCTACAGATATGAATGTAAGTGGGAGCCACGAAGTACTGCTTTATTCCAACTAATTTATCTAATTCCTTGATTAAATAATGCCCAAGGCTTTGTAAGGGAAGAATTGACATTAATATGATAGCACGTATTAAATATTAAACGCCAGAACTCTGAAATTGCATCATTCAAGTGCAGAATTTAATCTTACAAAACTTAGCGGGTAAAAAAGATAACTGGTTTTATTGCATTTTGGATGTACTTCTCCATTACCCACCTGAAGCTCTTGCCTTGTAAATAATATCAACAAACTCCACTTGCAGCTGCCGTCCTTTCATGAGCGTCTAAACAAAGCCCAGCCTTCCCTTTCTCTCCCCCTCCTCCCCAAAAACAACCCCAGATTTATTATTTTCCCTTAGAATTCTCAGTGAAAGGGGTAATGGGTGAGGCGTTATTTCCACGTGGGAGAGACGTTCATACTTTAATGCTGTTGGGGTTTCTGTTTGTTCTTTTGTAGTCCATGTATGAGAGACAGGGTATTGCTGTGATGACACCCACTGTCCCAGGGAGCCCTCAAGGTCCTTTTCTGGGTATACCTCGGGGTACAATGAGAAGACAAAAATCTATAGGTAAAATGCCTCTCTTGTATGGTGTTGTTCATTAATAGCGTACTTTAAGTAACTTTGCCTCTCTCCTAAAGCGTGTTTCTCCGACATCTTTACCCCAGCGAGTGGCTGTTTAATCTTTACACAGACCTCAGGAGAAAAGAACTTTGTGTGTAGTAAGGTGGTGTAATTTCCACATTCTGCTTGTCAAGTACGGAATTCAAATTTGGTTATTTTCTTTAGAGTGTGCCCTCTAACAAGGACAAAAAAAAAAAAAAAAAAGATCAGTACAAGCCTTTTGAAAAACACTAGGGCAAAATGTTGTCTTTTTTTTTTCCTTGTTATTGAGGTGAAAGTATTGTAATGCTGTGTAGTTTACAAAGAAATCCTGTTGATCAAATGGACTAAAATTCACCTTTCTTTTCTTATTTCAAATGATAGCAATAGATGTTTTTACATCAAAGAAACAAAGAGCAGACCAAATTTGGGCTTTTTTATCCTTGTTAGTAATCTTAGCAGTGACTTTTATCAACTTAGAAACGCATTATGCTGATGTAAAATTAGCATCCAAATTATCCCAGTATTACCCAGTTTATTTATGTTAAAAGCCATATTTGTAATGATATAATGTCATCTTTTGAAATGCAACATTATGGGTTTTTTCCCCAATAGGATCTTCACAGTCCCTTTGCTAAATTTCAGTTGCATCTTAAAAAACTCATTAGGTTTCTGAGTTGTTTCATTATATGCATTTGTAGAGTGCTGGAGCAAGGCAGAAGTGGCTCCTCTGACAGAATATCTTCCTTGTTCAATATTTTGAAAGAAAATGTGCTTTTCTACAGCCACCTTGATGATACATAAACCCCAAACGTTTGCCTACACATCAGTTTAATTAAAATTCCTTAGCATCCTTTTCAATCCTGGCACCTCGCGTGTCCAACAGGAAAGAATGATTATGGTGGGAATCGACCTAAAGGCCTCCTTTTGGAATTTTGCGTACTCCTCGTGCCGCGGGGAACGCACCCCGGAGTTTTGGGTTGGACAGAGAAATAGTCCAGCGTGAGGGATCCCGGCGGATGTGGCAGTGTTTTAAATGCGCTCTCTGATTTTTCAGGAATAACAGAGGAAGAGCGGCAGTTTCTGGCCCCTCCTATGCTGAAGTTTACCAGGAGTCTTTCGATGCCTGACACCTCTGAAGATATCCCACCGCCACCACAGTCCTTACCTCCCTCACCACCGCCACCTTCTCCCTCTCTGTACAACTCCCCCAAATCCCTGACGTCCCGGAGCTACGGAACGATCAAACCTCCATTTAACCAGAATTCAGGTGCAAAAATCTCTTTGGTTAGGCCCGAGAGCGTGGGGACGATGATAAGGGACAAAGGGATCTATTACCGGCGGGAGCTGGACCGGTACTCCCTGGACTCGGAAGACCTGTACAACCGGAGTGCCGCAGCTCAGGCCAATTTCAGGAGCAAGAGGGGCCAGATGCCTGAAAACCCCTACTCTGAGGTGGGGAAGATCGCCAGCAAAGCAGTTTACGTGCCGGCCAAGCCAGCCCGGCGGAAGGGGATGCTGGTGAAACAATCCAACGTGGAGGACAGTCCAGAAAAGACCTGCTCTATTCCAATCCCAACCATCATCGTCAAAGAGCCATCCACCAGCAGCAGCGGGAAAAGCAGCCAAGGGAGCAGCATGGAGATCGACCCTCAGTCTTCAGAGCAGCCCGGACAGCTCCGGCCCGACGACAGCTTGGGAGTCAGCAGTCCGTTCGCAGCAGCCATCGCAGGGGCCGTGAGGGACAGGGAAAAGAGGCTGGAAGCCAGGCGCAATTCCCCGGCCTTCCTCTCCACAGACCTGGGAGACGAGGATGTTGGGTTAACCCCCCCGACACCACGGATGAGGCAGTCCAAGTTCACCGAGGAGGCAATGTTCAGCAGTGAGGATGGTTTCAGACAGCTCATGTCGCCGTCGCCGATCCCCGCCCCCAGAGAGCCTGAAAACCTTTTTAACAGCAACGAGCCCAGCAACCAAAGCGACTCAAGGACATTGAATGCTCCGTCCAAAACGAAAGGTACTGACAACAGTACGGCGGCAGCCAAGCCCACGGGCGCTCCCGGCTCGGATAGCTACGTCCATCCGGTCACAGGGAAGCTGTTGGATCCTAACTCGCCACTTGCCCTCGCGCTCTCTGCCAGGGACAGAGCCATGAAAGAGCAGACACAGCAGATTCCGGGCAAAGGGGATGCTGTCAAAACTGACCTTAACAAACCGCTTTACATCGACACCAAGCTGAGACCCAACATGGAAACGACTTTTCCTGTTACTGCCACTGTCACCAGGCAAAATACCCGCGGCCTGTTGAGGCGGCAGGAGACTGAGAACAAGTACGAGATGGATGGAGGGAAAGAGAAGAAAGCTGAGGAGAAGAAGAACATGCTGATAAACATCGTGGATACCTCGCAGCAAAAATCAGCCGGCTTGTTGATGGTGCACACAGTGGACACAGCAAAGTCAGATGATATGCCTGAGGATGAGGAGGAGAAGGGGGCCGAGATGGAGCCAAGCCCTGAAAACTCCCCGCCGGAGAGGCCGGAGGGCAGTGAGGAAGCGGAGAGTGAGCTGAGCGTCCCTGCCACGTCCGAGCCCCCGGCTTCTCCCTGCAAGACCATCGTGGCCGCCAGCTCTGTGGACGACCCCGTCATCCTGCCTTTCCGCATCCCCCCACCGCCCCTGGCCTCGGTGGACATCGACGAGGAGTTCCTGTTCACCGAGCCGCTGCCCCCTCCCTTGGAGTTTGCCAACAGCTTCGACATCCCCGACGACCGCCTGGCGCCCGGCTCGGCGCTGACAGACCTGATGGCGCAGAGGAAGAATGGCACCCCTTCGCCCAGCCAGCCTGCCAACTCCTTGGACGGCAAAAAGCAAGCGGGTCTCTCAAACTGTTTGCCTGCCTCCTTCCTGCCACCCCCCGACAGCTTCGACAACGTCGCCGACTCTGGGATCGAGGAGGTGGACAGCCGGAGCAGCAGCGACCATCACCTAGAGACAACCAGCACTATCTCAACGGTGTCCAGCATCTCTACCTTATCCTCGGAAGGGGGGGAGAACGTGGATACTTGTACAGTCTATGCAGATGGGCAAACATTTCTGGTGGACAAACCCCCAGTACCTCCTAAGCCAAAAATGAAGCCCATAATCAACAAAAGCAATGCACTTTACAAGGACGCGCTGATCGAGGAAACTGTAGACAGCTTTGTGATCCCTCCTCCCGCTCCGCCCCCGCCTCCCATCAGTGCCCAGCCCAACCTGGCAAAAGTTGTCCCCCAAAGGACATCCAAGCTATGGGGGGACGTGCCGGAGGTGAAAAGCCCGATTCTCTCAGGCCCCAAGGCTAATGTCATTAGTGAATTGAACTCAATACTCCAGCAAATGAACAGAGAGAAATCCTCAAAGCCAGGGGAGGGATTGGAGTCGCCGACTGGAACGAAAACTGCGAGTCTCAGTACAAGGTAAAAGTAATTAACCAAATCATTTTCAAAAAAAGCTTGATTTTTTTTTATTTTTCGCATCCCTTTGCTAACTTCTCCTGTAAATCGCATAGATTAAAGAAGAGTGTACTCTGTATTTGCTTAACGAATAGTCTGTGTCAAACAAGAATTTCTTACACTGTCAACATTTGTGTTGCCTACATGATAGGACAGAAGCTTTCTCAGCCTTCAGCTTCAAGGTTTGCACAAACCTTTCAGTTGTTTTGATGTGAATTTCTTAGATTTCTCTTTAATTTTTTTTCTCTTTATTTTTTTTTTTCTCTTTAGTGTCTTTCATTTTAAAAGGGGGTGATAATTTAATTTTTCTTCAGTGCCATGAGGTATTTTGGCTTCAAACGGGTAAAAAGAAAGGGTTTTTGCCAAAGGTTGCTTTGCATTCGCTGTGTGGTGTCATTTGATGCATGCTGAGACCTCTCCTAATCTATCTCATTATGAAGTATTTTAGAGAATTGCTGGCTAAAATCACTTTGCACTGTCCATGTTATTACTAAACCACATCTGTATGGAATGTGGAAATATCGTCATGAAATCCACAGTCAGGAAAAAAAAGAAAGGTAATTTTGTAAGTTTTATTAGGAGACTGAGGTATTTCTTTTTGCAAAAACACCATGCTGGCTTTGTTTTTTTTAAAAAATAACAGATGCCACCTAAGTCAATTTTATTAAAACTATTCTGGTGGTTAAGAAAAAAACTCAGCCTTTGGAAAGCTGCTGTACTTTGCAAGCATGAAGATCATTTGTTTATAAGGGGAGGCTGCCTCTGCTGATTGCAAAGATTGCTCATTCAGAAAACAGTGTGATCCACAGCCTCAGCATCACACAGTTAGTTATTACTTCCTGCAGGATGGAAGTCATCAAACTGGTGACGGTGAGGGAATTCATTTTTAGAATTGAGAAATGGGAATAAACCACAGAAATTCTGGAATTCCTCTCAGTGGCACTCGGCTAAACAGAGCAGAAATTGAGTTGGCTCTGCAGGAAAAGCCTTCACACATGAAAAAAACCCACATTATTTTTGATAGATGTTGGTCATACTTCTTGTTAAGCCCCACGAACATGTTGTCTGTAGCTTCATGTGTTTAATATAATTTATCAGCTTTTATTTTTAAACTGAAAGGTATTTCCAGGTTACAGTGGAGATCTTTCTAAGAGCAAAATGACAAGTAGAAGTGAATNTATAATTTTTTTTTTTTTTTTTTTTTTTTTTTTTTTTTTTTTTTTTTTTTTTTTTTTTTTTTTTTTTTTTTTTTTTGTGAAAATACTTTTTTACAGGTATAAAGGATGGGAAAAACTTGAAAAACTATAGGGCTTCTTTTCACTGGAGAAAAGCAAACTGTTACATAAACAGAAGTAGCCCCATATGTTACCTTTTAGACCAGGAGCTGACTTAGTGTTACCAATTATGTTGCTTGTTTTTTGTTTTTTTTGTCCTTGAGATTTTTTGAGTTTTCCAACTCAGCTTTGCCAAATTACTGCATCTTAGTTATGGAATAGAGAGGCTCAGCTGGGGGCAGAGGGGGAACCCCACCCAAAGCATCATTTCAGTGGGGCTCATATTCCTGCTTCTTCCCTGAAAAGTAAACCCAAACACTCCTCTTTGCAAACTGCAGAGAGGATCCTGGGATGTACCAGTGCCAACAGAGCTATGAGGGAATAAATGGGCTAAGTTGGCAGTGGCAAAGAGCAGCAAAACTCTTGGCTGTCGTTTGACTGCGGGAGAAAATGACACCTCCACAGCATTCCCAGTGGGAACAGAAGACAGGAGGGCTGGGTTTTGGTTTTTTCTGCCATTTTCCAAGCTGCTGTGATTACCTCTTAATTACGAGCTGCATTGAAGCTGCTAAAACCACCAGGAAAGGTTGCTAAGGATTTCTTTTTTAAGCAAATAACAATCCAAGAGAAGAGAAGAAGAGGTGTGTTTGAAAAGGTGCTGCAGGCAGCGTCTTTTCATCTCAGCGAGGGTCAGGCAGAGAGATGGAAATGGACACGTTCACTTGTGGAAACCAGAAGCCCTGTGGTTTTTTTTTTTTTTCACTGCTTTTACTCCTGCTTTACCTCTCTCTAAAAGTCAAATAAATTACAGCCTTTCTAGCCCGACTGCACGACTGACACAGTTTTTTTACAAAGCTGTCAAATATTATGACCAAGGAATACCGTCTTGTGAAAATTTCAAGTGCAAGAGCTAACGTTTAAATTTCAAAGGTAAAATTCCTGGAGTTCCTTGGTATTTTTTTCCCCCCCTAATACTCTAAAGCTTATGACAACCAATTGTTGAGCTTGCAGCCCTTCCCTCTGAGGTAGCATTTGAAAGGGACCAAGGAGTTTTGGCTCACGAAAAGCAGGAATTCTGCTGAATTACAGAGCGACTTGTTAGCTCTGCGAACAGAGCAGTGATAATAAATGAGTCTGTTCCTGTCCTTCAGCCAAGGAGAGGGATTGGGAAGAGTTTATAAATAGGAACAGTGTTCACAGGCGCTTGGGCGGTGCTCGCAGCACAGGCAGCCTGATGAAATTAAAAATATGTGACTGCTTGTGGGGCCGTACATGAAATTACAGACCAGATTGGAATCCTAAATCCTACTAGGAATTCTCTTTGCACAGGCAGATGTAAAACTGGGGTTCACTCAAGGCAATTGCCCTGTTAGGGTGGCACAGGGGCAAACTAAACTACAGATAGTTGGTAATGGCTGGCTACAGCAACCCATAAAAACACCTTCTTTGTGTGTTTTTTTATAAATGAGGATTAGGAACTGATCGTTCTATGCATTTCTCAATCATTACATTAAAACCACCCTAAACTTGCTTTTATTCTCTGCACCTTGGTTTAGCAATCATTTTCCATGGTGTATTTATAGTTTCCCTCTGGTTCTTATGGAGACACCAAGCTTCAAGATTTTTAAATAGAGCATGGAAATGCTTGGCTGGAAACCATCTGCTCCTCAGTGGCAGTGACCAGCCTGTGGGACAGAAAGAAGGAGCCCGGGAGGAGAAGGGAAAGGAGGAAGAAGTGAGAGGATGTGCTTCCTTACTTTGTACTAATTACAGTGTAATTAAAGGGTTTGCTCACAAGGTTCAGGAAGAGAGCTTCCGACCCCACTCCCCGTTTTGGCCACCATTTACTTTGAGGAATTACGGCCATCAGTTGTGGTGACAGAGGTTTCAATCTGGTTTATCCATGGCCTCCCGTGGGCGAGGAGGACGGGACTTGTCAACCACGGTGCCAAAAATACAGCGGGGCTATAAACCCACTTGAGAGGCCCATGGCTTTTATGGGGAGCTGATGAAAGGACTGGGAGAAGAGCAGAGCAGGGCTTTCCCTGGGAGAGAGGAGGTGTGTTTGCTCTGCCTGTGACCCAGCAGTTGTGTAGCAACACGACCATCAGGTGAGATGAGATCCAAAGGCAGCGTGGCTGAGGCAGGATAAACCCAGGGGCTGCCAGGGACAGTCAGCTCAGCCCCCAAGGAGCACAGCATCCTCTCTCCCTCTGTGCCTCTGGAGCACTGACAAGGAATAATGAACAGCAGCTCCTGCTGCTCTCCAGCGGCATCACACCAAAATGATCCACGGCTTTGCCAAGAGGGAGAAACACTTTCAGTTTTTCTGTGTTTGTCCAGCAGTGTTTGCACAATCCCGCGGCCTCTGGGGCACATTGGCATCACTGCTGGTGGTGGGAAACGCTCGTGGTAAGTGTGGGAGTTATGGAGGATGCTGTGGAACTGAGTCCTCTAAGAAGAATAACCTGCACTGTGCTGGAATAACAAGTTGTGAAAGGGAAACGGGTCAGTGATTTTGGCCATCAATGAATTAGGTTTTTTCATGAGTACCTGGTAAGGTTCTTTTATTTTTCCACAAACAGGTAAGGCAGAGTGGAACTCAGTAATGAGTCATTTATAGGGACTGATCCTACGTTTGGTTTATTGTAAAGGATGTCTGTATTTGGCAGAGGATGAAATGAGTGCCTTGATTTTTCACTTGCTGCTCTCCCATTAGACTCATTTCACGTCGTTAACTGTTTGCCGGCCGATTTCACAGGACTGCTTGCTTTGTCAGTGATTTCTGCAGTGTTTCAGCCATTCCATTTTGTCATTTTTATTTGCTGTCATGACTGCTGTTGTCAGAGGAGGGCCATGCTGAAGTGCCATGAAGTAAGTGCCAACCATAAAGCACGGACTATTCTATGTTGTACATTCTGCTGCTTTTTTAATGCTCACTCATTGTTATTGCATTTCAGTGACTTTGGTGGTGACTGTGTTTCTCACAGTGCAGTGTGGATTAGATCATCCTAATCCAGAAATGGTAGCCATCCTAAAATGACACCTAGGATATCATCTCAAGGTGAAATAAAAGCCACATTATCGGAGGAGTACTCAGAAAATACGTTGGTAACATGAGCACATAAGACCAGATTCCTGAAGGTGTCTGAGCACCTAAACAAGGGGCAGGACTTTTCAGCTGTGGCCCGATTCAGCCAGATTCTGGGAGGTGGAGGGGTGGGGAGGGATGATTAATTCAGTTTTTACACACCTCCGTGAGGCTGAAAGTAAAGACAAACCAGCCCGCGTGGTTGTCTTTTGCCCTTGAAAGCTGTGGGGTTCCCCCCGTTCTCCTTCCAGCTGCCCTTCTCCCTGCAGTTCTCCAAGCAGAGAGGGCTGAGGCTGCCTCCTGGCCCAGCACCATCCCCTTCCCGCTGCTTTCCACACATTTCACGTGGAAACTCCTGCTCCTGCACACACAGACTCCCACAGACCTTCACGATTGCTCCTCACTGGCAGCAGACGCGGAGCATCTCTCAATTCTTCTCCCCGAAATAACGCCGTGGTGAGGAGCTCTGGATCCTGCCAGTCATCACGTCAGCCCTTGTTCTTCACCTGCCCCCAAAACAGACAACTCTTGGCTTACTTTCCTGCCCTGCAATTTGCCTCTGGCGACAAAGTAAAAATATTTAAGAGGTGAAGGCAAAGTTTGGGGTTTGTGCGGCCTCCAAGATCTGTACGAATTTAATTTGTTTCAGTACCCCTCTACAGGGACTCCACTTGTTGCTCCTCTTGGTTTTTAAGATGCTTTTCTTTTATACAATGGAAAAGCTGTGTCAGAACCAGCAAGTCTTCTGGAAATTTCTAGGGTGAAACAGCTCCCAGGAGCTGAGAATAATGTGGGGTTTTTTTATTTTTCCATGGGAGCTGCTGTACTGATTTGCTTCTGATATTAAGTTAACAGTAAATTTGAATCTTGCAAATATAATTTAAAATTTAAAAGAGTTTCTTGCCCACAAGCTGTGCTGATGGCTTTTATACTTGGAGGCCACATGGTTGTGACATATAGGTTCTATATTTTGATTTTAATGTGAGGCAACATCACGGGCATTGCAATCAGTGCAAGGCTCACAGCAGCAAATGTTTATAAATTACCACCATATGCTGATTCTAACAGAGCAAATTTTATTTAAAATAATTATCGGACTTTTCACCTTTTCTAAAATGAAATTTGGGGTTGGGCAGGTTTAATGTGGATTTAACACGTTTAGGGATAACAGATGATCAAATAAGGCATAAGAAATTGCTCTGATTAAAAAATCTGGAAACCCCACAACACAACAAACCGTGCCTGCTCTCCAGCTGGAATGTGCTTGCTCCTTATTGACCAGAGTACCAATCAGCCATAAAATGCAAGACAGATGATGGTTTCGAGGCTGTGTCTGCACCCCAGATCATATGGGAGATGTCATAAATTATCATTTAGGATGCATAAGAGTTACATAAATATCCTTGGGGTTTTTTTTTTCCCCCCTTGGATTACAATTACAGTGCAGCGTGAAAGAATGGAGTTGATATGGCAGGTGGAGAAGGGGGGAAAGAACAAGGGGAAATAATCTTGGAGGGAAAAGCAAGGAACTGAAAACCTGGAAGTGCTCCAGCAGACTTCCCTGAGCTTCACCAGGGCTATGCCTGTGCCATGAGAGCTGAGCACTCACATGGCTGTGAACTGAGCTGGTGTTGAAACATCTACAAGCAGCTCAAATTTAAAAAAAAAAAAAAAAAAAATTCTTATCACTATCCCAGAGTTCCGTTTAAATAATCAGCAGCCCTGAATCTCTGGCTTGGAAAAAGTGAGGTGCTCTCAGACCTCCTGCTGCTGCTTGCAGCCCTGTGGAGCCAATGCTTTGATCCAGGCTGACAGGAAGCCAAGGGCCAGGATGCCTGGGATGCTTTGCTCACCCTGGGTATTCCTGCCCATGGGGCTGGAGCAGTCAGGGAACACCAGCCAAGGAATAGTTCAAATGAGAGCACAGAGTTTACTTTTGGGGGGGGGTTGTTTCACTCTCTTAACATCCTTTATTTAAAGGAAGAGTGACAGTAATTTCCTGAACAAGGCTGGGCAGGGAGCCTTTAAGAGGAGCAGTCTGGAGGAGAAGTGGCAAAAGTGAGTTGCAAAGCACTGAGCCTGGAGCTGTCAGTCAGGCAGTAGAAATTATCTTTCATCACCTGCAATAAAAGAAGATGGATTTTCATCATCCATGTGATCTTGCCACAATGGATGTAAATACAAAACCTTAATTTCTAGTATTTGCAAGACAGGAAAGTTAAGTAGAAGGGTGATTGCAGGTAAAGATCAGGGATTCATTTTCCTATTTATGCAAAGCTCATTCTCGCCTTGACTAGGATAGCGCTACCCCAGCCTTTTTCAAAGCAGGCTTTTTGTTGGTTTTTAAAATATATCATGCCTTAGTAGTGAGCGTGAGAGACTCCTAATGCTGAGGTAAAGGAGGGGGAAATAACTTGCTCCCCTTGGTTAGGAGAATTTAATAGTCTCTTGCCACAGACTTTTTATTTGTAAGAATGCTCAGCTCCAACCCTGGAAGACAATGAGAGCCATTAGGTGCCAAAAACATCGCAGGAAACACTCAGAACCTTGCCAAGTGTTCCCTTTCTTTGTTAAATTACAAAGCCGTGAGTGCTGGAGGCATTGTTCCTACTGGGTTTTAAGTGAAGTACCAATCTTGCAAAGAGATCCCCCTGTTCCCATTGAATTGCATGGAGCAGCCTGTGGGAAATCAAATCAATGTTGGTGTGGATTGGATGTGTGTTCTCCCAAAAGTTATTCCCGGTGCTCTTCTGGTGACAGGGAGCTTTGTTTGAATGGGACCTGCCGAGAATGTCAGTGTGGCAGAGTGGCACCTCCCTGGGCTCTGGGCTGCTGGTGAAGTGCCAAAGCCCCAGGGATGACTCAGGGAACACTCAGGGCTCTCCAAAGCCAGCAGCCAGCCAGGGAATCGCTGTCTCCAGCTCAGGGCTGCAGTGAGAGAGAAAGGGAAGAATAACCTGTTTGTTATTGCCCCGTGTTGCCATCACCCTGCTTTTCCTTCAGCTCCCTGAGATCTTTTCTGCACAGCAGTGAATCTGCTGGGCTAATGGAAGCATTTCCATCTGACATCCTGCACACAAGCCGCCCTCAGTTCCGCCCAGGCAGGACAGGACAGGACAGGCCTGGAGACAGTGTGGTGCTCAGAAACAGAGGGCTTCTGTCAGGGTCTGCGCTGGAAATCTCAGTACAGCATCAGCCACATCATCCTCTGGACTCCGTGGCATTGCTTCCAGGATAAATAAACCCTTCCTTTGCTCTGCAAGTGCTTTAAATTAGTCATGTGAAGGTTTTCCCAGTTGGCAGGTTATTTCTGAAGTGAAGAACGCTGGAGCTGCAGGCATCCAAGGGCTCTGTGGAGCTTCCTGAAATGCATGTGCTGACCAGCAGGGTCTTCTCATGGCAATAAGGGCTGTGGGGTCAAGCCTTTGATGACATGAACAGACCCAAACCTTCTAAATTTGCTTCTGCAGCCAGCAGGCAGAAGCAGAGGGTTGTGTTCCTTCGCCCACCCTGTCAGGCTGGGCATCAGAGCGAGCCTCTCAGCGAGGCTCATGCCTGCTTCATTCGTAATCTGAAGCTCGTTTTCTTTAGGCAGAAGTTGATCCCAGCCACATCACCTCCAGTCATGCACAGGAACAAGAATTTTATCTCCTTAATTTTGTAGTGAATCTGCCAGACTATAATTTCTCAGTGGAAGGAAATAGACCCTGAGACGTTTTAGGCACCTTAGAAGGACTGTTTTATGTTCAAAGCATGGAGCGAAATGGAAATAAGAGCAGCTTGTTCTGTAAACAAACAGTGCTACAAACGTTCTGCAAAATTCACTGAGTGAAACCCCAAGATCCCAAATCCAGGGCTCCTGAAACTTTCCACAACTACTATTATTAGCTATTAGCTGTTAGGTGTAAAGCCAGAACTGGAGGATTCCAACCCTCTCCACTTGGCGAAGGGAAGATCAAATCCCGGTCGTGCTTCATGGGGAGCACAAAGTGCTTGTGTGCTCGTTCCACTCAGAGCTTCTCATTTAACCAGCAGTTAATTTTAATTAAAAAGGGAGAGAATGTGCTCTGGAAGGTGTTTTTTTCCTGGACTGCTCATAGGCAAAGGTTTTGTCTTTAACTATGGCTTACCATTGGTGGTGGTTTTCTGGGAAAGAGTTAATGATCCAATTTTTGTACTTCTAGTTAAAACGTGAAACTACCCAAGCATTCCCCTGCCATAATGACGGTGTGCTGATGGGGCCATCCTGGTGGCCAGCAGCTCTAACTGTGCCTGTCTGTTTGCCCTTGCAGGAGCACGGAAGTCATGAGTACTGTCTCAGGTACACGAAGTACAACAATCACTTTCACTGTCCGACCCGGAGCCAGCCAGCCGATCTCACTGCAGAGCAGGTCCCCAGACTATGACAGCAGGACCTCAGGAGCAAGGCACGCTCCCAGCCCTGTGGTTTCACCAACAGAGATTAATAAAGACATCCTGCCTGCTCCTCTGACTGCTTCTGCTTCAGCCTCATCTCCTTCTCCAACTCTGTCCGATGTATTTAGCCTACCCAGCCAGCCCCCTTCTGGGGACTTATTTGGCTTGACCACAGGGCGCAGCAGGTCTCCTTCTCCCTCAATATTACAACAGCCAATCTCAAATAAGCCTTTTACAACTAAGCCTGTCCACCTGTGGACTAAACCAGATGTGGCAGATTGGTTGGAAAGTCTAAACTTAGGTGAACATAAAGAAACATTTATGGACAATGAAATAGATGGCACACATTTACCAAATCTACAGAAGGAAGATCTGATAGACCTTGGAGTGACTAGAGTTGGGCACAGAATGAACATAGAAAGAGCTTTGAAGCAGCTGCTGGACAGATAAGAATAGCTATTTTGCCTCACAAACTTCTGTTGATAACTAGAGATGGGCTGGTACTGACATACCCCAAATGCCTTGTCTGTCTGCGAGTGCCAGCAAAATTGGGGGGGGGGGAGGGGGAAAACAGATGAATTCCTGGTACTCAGGTGATGCAGACTGTCTGCTACATGCCCAAACACAAACCTAAAGATGCTAAAGAAGTGGGGCCATTTTATTTCAAAGTTGTGGGGAGATGTGAGAGAGAGACAATTGTTAACTTCAAAACTCTTGATACTGCCCTTAGCTGGGACCGTCACGTGACGATTTTCCTTTAAAATTGCAAACATTTCAGGGTTTCTTTTACTGAAAGGAAAAGAAATTGCATTTGATTTTATTCTCTTCTTGACATTCAGTCTCCAAGCAGGCTTCCTTCCCCAGCCCTCGGTTCATTTTAAGAGGACAGGTTGGTCCATTACCGCTCAAGCCCCGTTTTATCAGTAGCAGGGATATTGAGGCGGGCCCAGGAGTTCATATTCCTCTTTTTTTTTACTGGCGTAACTCCCTGGTCTGTTGGCAGTGAACCTGGTCGTTCTGCTGGAGTCAGTCCAAAGGTAACCTTGCTCTGTTTTACCTGGTATTTCTTTATTTCTGCAGTGGTATTTAGCACTCTTCCAAGGTGGCAGAACAAGTTCAGTGCACGCTCCATTGACGTGGCCTGTAGGATGGTGCAGACTTTGAGTAAAGGCCGAGGAGGGACCACACTTAGAGGTGCAGCAAAGTGAAGCTAGTTTGAACGTGACACCCCCAAGTTCTCAACCAGCTCAACTGCTGCTGAGACAAAGTATGAACTCCACAAGCCAGGACAAACTTTGGTGTGCGGGCACAGCTTTGGGACTTGACAGTGAGACACTGAGAGAGGCTGAGCCCTGAGAGGTGCTGTTTAATTCAGTGAGTGGTAAGTGCCTGGGTATTTTGAACAGCAGGCCGAGAAGGAAGGAGAAGAGAGATGAATGTTCCCATTGAAGTCAGTGGGAAGTGTGCCAGCATCTGAAGTGAGAGAGGGATTTCAGCCTGTTAGGAATGGAAATGCTTTCAGCTCGTTGAGAGGAGGCAGAGAGGTGATGCCAAGATGGAAAGAGCTGTCGAGTGTCTCGGGGTGCGCGCGTTCCGAGAGCCAGGAGGGCTGGGGAGGGATCCAGGCTCTCATTTCATCACTGCTGGCAGGAGCTGGCTCTGGACAAGGACAGAGGGCTGGGCACTGGCCCCCAGCCCATTCCTTGGCACGAGAGGTGGGAGCACCCTGCCAGAATCCAGGGCTGGGAGTGGGGGCAGAGAGAACTTTCCAGGAGACTTCCGTCAGCGGGGGAGAAACACCCACGGCTGGTTCACAAGGCTTTGTTTAAAAAAAAAAAAAAAAAAACCAAACTTTTTTTTCAACTTTCAAGTTAACAAGTCTCTCTCTGCATGTTTGAACTCCCCCTTGTAATTAACACCTCTGAATATCTGTGAGTTTTGTAGGATTTTCTGGACAGAATATTCAAGATGTTCGAGGTGGGTAAATTGGGTGTGGATGGCTAAACTGCCTCCCTACCAACCTTTCAGGTTCCCTTACATTTTGCAAGGTACCTGAACTTTCTTTCCTTGATATGGTCCTTGATATGGTCCAGCCTATCTCTAATTTTTTTATTATTGTGATTATTTTTTGCTCACAAACAAGTGTCTAATTAGGTCTGCAACAGCCCTAGTATGAGTACATAAAGTTTAGCATTTTAAATATCTTTCTTTACTGCAAGTTTAAATAGTTGTACAGATAGTTTATAAGCACAATATTTTAAGAAAATAAGTGGCTGGTCTACTGGGCAGCCTTTGTGCCACTTCAGTGCTAGGAAGTTAAAAACAGAGAAAAAAAAAAAACAAAAAAAAACCAAACAAAACAAAAAAAAAAGAAAAAAAAAGAAAAAAAAAAACTTTTTGTGGTTTACTACTATTTCTGTGGAATAATTATAAAGTCTTGACCTTTTTAAAATCAACCTCATTTGGATGCATCTGAACCAGCAGAGCTGTGTTATATTTTCTATCTTTGCTAGAACTTCTACAGAGGAGGATGAATATTTCTTCAAAAGTGGTTACAGTTACCAACGCATTGGAAACTCATAAAAATCAACTTATTTAAGCCTCCTGCCCCCTTTATGGAACAGCAAATCTTTTGACTTAACATCTGTTACTGCGCTCTGTTTGTATTTGGGGAGTTCCAAGGAACCTTGTAATAAAAACGAAAGCACCGAGGCGTTTTTGCTGTCGAGGAGTGCTGAGTTTTCCCATGGGAGGTGTAGAAAATGGCAGTTCCACTCAGATAGGTCGATGCAGGCAACTTGAGGCCATCACACACTTAAAGAAGTGAAAAAACAAAACAAAACAAACAAAAAAAAGGTAATTTAGCCATCGTTTGTCTTCCATTTGGTGATACGACAGAATTCAGTAAATAAACCACTGATGCCATGCTCTCTCTTTTTTTAATTTTTTTTTTTTTGTTTGTTTGTTTCTTTGTTTCTTTGGGTACAGTTGCTATTACCTCTATAACACGTGCCAGAAATACGTTAGGAAACAAATACAGTAGTAAAAAGGAAAACGTAGAAGTTGACTTTTAAAGCTGCTTTTTTTTGGATCACAACCTTCCCTGGCGGTTGAACTTGCCCTGGGCGAGCGCTGGCACGCCCAGCGACTCCCAGGTGAGCTCGTCCCTTCCTCACACAGGTGTGGCTCCTGCTCGTGCATCTCTTCAGGTACTCCAAGAGCAGGAGAAAAAAGAGCAGGTGAAAGAGCTGTAAGGGAATAGTTTCATTTTTTCACGTTGTGTCCCGTGAAGCAAAAAGGTAAGGAGACCCGAGGGGGCCTACTTGGACCACCAGAATGCACCTCTGCCAGGTTGAGTTCGGTCTCCAGCTCTGAGGGGCGGTTTGAAACAAAACAAGGAAAGCAATAGTAACAGATAACGCCGTGGCCTCCAAGCGTTTTCACCAGGGGGGAGGAGAGAAGACCCATTTCTTTCATGCTACTCTGATAGTGAAAAACAAAAAGTCGTTAGAGATCTATGATATTCTGGGTTTTAGGATCAACTTTTTGTTTATATACTGTAATTTAAATAAATTGCATTTACATGCCTAGTTTCTGTAATATTTGTGTATACAATACCAAAATCTTACAAGATGTAAATTGTGTATAACTGCACAGACTCCTTGCCCTAGGTGTCTGAGAACATTTTAAGTTTCATTCATATATTATAAAATGACTAGATGTGACTGTTGATTTACAGAAATTTACATATCACAAAGAAGTTAATTATTTGTGGTACTTAAGTTAATAAAAAAAATAGTGATTTTTTTTTTTTTCTTTTTTTTTTTCTTTTTCTTTTCCTCTCAGTTCTTAAAAAGCATTACCCAGTTGATCTGGCGATGATTATGTGTATGAGCCACAAATATTGATAAGTTTTCCATTACATTTTTTCTTTTCTTTTCTAGATATTAATATGTTTCTCGCTATAGTTTGTGTAACAACTTGTGTTCACGTTATCTATGTTGCTGTAATTTTTGTGCTTTAATTCCTCTTATTTCAACTGATTAAAAAAAAAAAAAAAAAAAAGAAAAATCAAGCTCCTGTAACTTGCACTTTTCCCCAATCCTTAATACTCTTGTATGGCAACCAAAATTACTGTAAGAAATAAATATAATATTGCACTAAGGGTGTGGTTCTGATTGCAAACAGAGAACACTGTCTGGATTTTTATTAAAAAAGAAAAAAAAAAAATAAGTTGCCAAAAAAAAAAAAGTTGCAATTTGTTATTGAAAAACGCATAAAATGCTTTAACAAAGTGTAGGTAGAACTAAGGGAAAATTATTGATTTATTGCTGGGAAAAGCATTTCCTGTTTATTCCTCCCTTTTTTTTTTATTTATTTGTTTTTGGTTAAAGCATTCCTTATGCCAAATGTTCCGTTCATTTACTGGATTTCAGGGGTCACGCTTGAAATCTGGAAAAGCAGGAAACTTTGAAGGGGAGAGGTAGAAAACTGCATTACCTGATTTTTTTAAAATTATTGTTTTATTTTTTTTTTTTTTTTTTGCCTTAAGGTGAAATTCCAAAATGCGTGGAAAGTTCTTTGTGCGGGGGGAGCGCTGCTGCTGCTGCTGCTGCTCTGCGATCTCCCGAGGCACTGAAAAGTGGGGCTTTGGGGTTTTTATTCCACTTGGGGGGCTGGAGTTCCTCTGGGCCACAGCAGCTGTGCAGAGGGGAGGAGGGAACTCCTTGTCCGACTCTGTGCATCTTGTGACTTTAAAATCTGTACCAGCAGGCTCTGTTTGTACTGTGAATAAGCAAGGCTGCGAGTGAAAAACAAAAAAACCCCAAAAAAACAAAAAAAACCAAACAAAACGAACAAAAAAACCCAAAAACCAAGGAAACAATTCACATCTTCTTTTGGCTTAAGTTAAAGATTGGTTTTGCTATCTTTAAATGGTGATGCAATGAAGAGGGTTTTTTTTTATTATTTTTGTTTTCTAAGATATTGGAATAAATGCCTAGAACTGTTGCCATTTGGTTTCATATGTTCCTTAACTATGATTCTCTTCTCAGCTGTCATTCTAGCTCATCATTTTTTGTAGCCCCTGTTATTATTATTTCTCTCATGATTTCCCAACAACAATTACTTTGTTTTGTTAAAAAACATAAACTGGAACCAGCCTGTTTGGGTTTTTGTTTTTTGTTTTTGTTTTATTTACTTATTTCAGGTATTGTGACAAACATCTGTGTATCCAAATAAAGTCAGGTACTTCCAGTGCAAAACAAAGAACGCTTTGCAATTGTCACTGCTTGTCGGCCAAAGAAATGAGAAGAGTTGATCATTACTGTCGTTGTGTACATTGTATCAATGTGTTCTGCTTTATTCTTTGGTTTCTGTATTTTTTTCTGTATTTTTGGTTTTTTTTCCCTGTATTTTCCTGCATTTCGTGGACTTTCATCCCCTCTGTCCTTGGCTGGGCCACCCAGAGTAGCACGATTGTAACAACGCTTCAAGAATGTGTGTTTTTTTACAAAAAAAAAAAAAAAGAAACAAAAAAGCAAAGCAAAACAAAACAACAACAACAAAAAAAATTGTACGTGCCTTATAATTTTCCACCTGGATCAGCTACACTGTATTTCACATAAAAAGCTTTATCTTCAAGGTGTTCAGTACCTGACAAACAGAGAGTGCTGGGCTTGGAGTGAGCTCCGTGTCACTGCTTTAGGAAACACTGAGGAGCTGCGGTGACTCAGACCTTATCTCGCCACATTTTTGGCAATGTGAGCCTGATTTCAAGTCTTCTATTCAAATCAAGCGAGAGGGGGAAAAAAGAAATGAGATGAGACTGTTATTTTGGGTTCAGTTCACTGCCATAAATCCTGGGTGGTTGGTGCAGTTGACGTGGGCTGTGTTTCACAGGCGAGGTAACGATGATAAATAAATAAACCGAGTGGACTTGATGCCATTTGAGTCTGCCACAAACTGGTTCTGTGCCACTGACATCTAGTGGAACCTGATGGACACTGTCTCAGAGCAATATCAGACCTTTTCAAGTGTTTATTTCTTTACTTTCAACTGCTGTCATTCTTTCTACGAGAAGCCGTTTTAGAAAATTTTGTATTGTTATTAATTAGGTTGGCCTGAGTGTTTAAGTCGCAGAAAGGCTGACTGTATAATTACACAAATTATACACGAAATGAGAAGTCTTCAATGTGTTTTCTGGTCTCTCTGTGCTTATGTTTTCTCAGTTTTCTGTTTTGAACGTCAGCATCTCCATGTGATACTTCATCTGCATCCGGCATGGTTTTTTAATGGGAATATAGGTTTTGTCTCCAGTACTGTAAACCTTGGACTGTTTTGAACCATTTCTGACACTACAACCTGATGAACAACATCCCGTTCAGCTCCAAATTGTGGAAAAAAAAAAATTAAAAAAAAAAAAAAAAAAAAAAAAAAAAAGTGAGTTTTGAGGTTAGGAAGCAGTTCAGAACAGCTTGGGGGGGATTTCCCTGCTGCACTTGCAGTGCTGAAGTTTGGTTTCTGCAGTAAAATTCCAGTTGTTTTTTTTTTTTTTTTCCTCAGGACTGATGCCAGGAGGAATCCGTGCACGTGTGTGTGAGTTCTTGTACGCTTTCAATGTAAAGGTCCTTGGGCAGCCTTAGAAAACAATGTACAGATAGGACACCACTGTTGCATGTGCTTAAACCTGTACTGGAATCAATGTCGCCGTGTACCTGTTTGCTTTGGAAATCTGAAGAGAATACAATATACAGAAACCTCAAAATCACGTTTTAATGGGTTCTTTTCCACTGGTGTTCTCCCGTTGCCTGAATGTCTCTGAGTGTTCCCTGCTGGGTTCAGGGAATGGCCAAACCTGAACCACCCAACCCAACCCCAGGAAATGCCGAGTGAGGAACTGCTGGGGCTGTGTTGTTCTTCTGTCCTTTTTGATGTGAGCCCGTGGTGCGGCTTGGGGTCTCCTTTGGGGTCAGACCTGCAGTGAAAAGGGTGAGGTGAGGGCTCCAAGAGAAAGGGGGCTGAGACAGAACTCACTTACCCTTTTCTCATTTTTGTTACTGATGGATTCATCACTTACCATTCACTTGTCACGGTGCTGACAAGCGAACAACAATCGCTTCATTTTTTTTCTGGGCATAGTCAAATAGCAAAGAAATACTATTACATTTAGAATTTTTTTTTTTTTTTCAAACTGCGCTGCATGCCCTGCTCTGCATTTGCTCTGTCTCAGCAATTTTCTTCCTTCCCAAAGCAGTGGGTGTCAACTCCGGTGTGTGCAGCGTTCTGTAGGTTCAGCTGGCTCACCTGTAAGGCTTTTAGTGCCCCAAGAAGAGACGTTCACAGGTGAACTCTTCACCTGAGGCCATCTGAAATCTCCAAAAAAGCTCATTTGCTGCATTGCAGGGAAGGCACAAAGCAAGGGCAGGTGCCTGTCACAGGGCAGGTGACTCCCTGAAGTCACTTTTCGAGTTTTAGGAAAGGAGTTTTCCTCCAGGGGCCAATTCCTCCCCGCTGTGTGCATTCGGGCACATCCCCGCCCCAGCCGCTGACCTTGGTGCTGTTCTGCGACCCTTGGGGACAGAGCCACCCGCAGCCGGGCTCATCCTCCGCCTGCTGCCCCTCTGTGCTGCTGGCCGGGCTGGTTTATCCCGGGGAAAATCACCTGGAAAGGCCACAGCCACGGGAACGGGGAAAATTTGCTCGTGACACACGCACCGAGCGGAGAGTCCCGCCAGGATCCCCACGGGACCGCTCTGTAGGAGGGAAGAAGAGAAATTTGGCTTGGCAAGGACGTGCACGATGCCCGGCCACAAAAAAAGGGCAGGAAATGTGAACAAGGAGTAAATCCACATGGATGTCAGTGGCTGGGGGGCGTTCACAGGAGCTCGGCAGCAGCGGGATCAGGGTGGGAGTCAGCTGCTGTGCTGGGAGCAGGGCTTGCAGCAGGGCTGGGAAATGGGGGATTGGAACCATTAACCAGAAAATGGGAGGCTGGAAGGAGGTGTCTGATTTTTCTCCTCACGTGAGGGATGAAATGCCAGGGGAGGGGGGTGACCGAGGGAATGTTGGTGCTGGAATGACCCGTCACCAGCCGCGGGATGGATTCAGGCTGGAAGCCAGGAAGGAGCCCAAAATAGGGAGAAGGATGGGGCTGTGCTGGGGTGTCCTGCAGGACACAGCCTGGGATTTATTCCTCACGGGACACGATTTATCCTGGGGCACCTTCTGCTGAACTCTCCTGCCACAGCTGTGGGCTGAGCAAAACGGGAAGGGAGGGCTCCCAGACACCTTTCCTGGAGCAGCCTGGGCTGGTGGAAAGTGTCCCTGCCATGGCAGGGAAGGGGAATGGGATGGGTTTTAAGGTCCCTCCCAACCCAGACCATTCCAAGGTTTTATCATTCTGTTGAAAACTGTTAATTAGATTAATACTGATGCACCAGACGAAGCTCTGGAGCAAAGGAAGAAAACCTGGGATATTGGACCTAAAAGATGCCAAACCTAAAGCCTGGCTGCAGCATTAATGAACTCCAGGGAAAAGGGGCAAAAATTGGTCAGGAAAGATAAAATTTCCACCTCTGCACAGCTCTGCATCTTCTTGTCAGCACAAAATAGGTGCAATAAAACAAAACAAATAAAATAGTGATCTGCTGCTCTTTAGGGATTAAATTCAAGGTTGCTCAAGCCCCAGTGTTCCTGCTAACAAGAGCCATTTAGTCCTTACCTTCAGGTTCTGTTTGTTTT